>JAHHFK020003409.1:0-240000 GCA_024533555.2 Aedes koreicus
TAAAGGTACGGCTTAATTTAATCCCAAATCATATGAACACAATTAATATGCACCCAACATCAGAAGAGGTAATCTGGTATTGGAAAAAAAAAGAATCCTACCCCACCAACAACAAAGAGAACAGCGAGTGGAAACTCACATAATTTTGAAAGGAGTGGGGGTTTTCATTTAAATGTTGATAATGTGCATTTATTATTTCATAAAATTACAATCGTCAGCCGGTTTTCCCTTTGGGCAGAATACGAGAGAACCCCCATTACCAGCCTGTTTTCCTGAATATTGCTGCCAGAAAATAGTATCAGCAAATGGTCGCAACTTTCAACCGCACATTGGCAAAAGCTTACCGGAGGAAAAATTTATCATTATTGTTATATCATTGTTATTATCCTCATTATAATACAACTGATTTACCCTGGGTCGCAATCGTGGGTAGGCCTCGGCGCTGCTACCCGAAAGTGAGGTAATTGTTAAATTGCCAACCATCCACCCACTCCCCAGTTCCGGCCGTGTGTGGGCAGAACCTTGTACCTAGGGCGATGTATTTTTTAATTAGCTTGTTGCAACATGCCATAATTGAATTCTAGCCACCGGGTAATGAATCATCATTCTTTCGATTGAAAGCATTATTATTACTTTTAATTATTAAATTAATTAATCAAATTATTATTATTTGAGCGGTCAAGCCCCCAGTATTTGCGTGTCCCGTGGAGTTGTCCTCCTAGTTGAACCATAATTGGATGCCGAGCGAAACTGACAATTTGGGATGAATTTCGTTCTAACTATAACAAGCACCTGAAAGTAGTAGCACTCATTTCGGCCTGTTTCCGATGGCTGATTGTTCCGTTTTTGCGGTTTTTAGTTCGTTAACTCAATGGTCATCAAGCCACCTACCATACCAGCCTCCCACAAGCGGCTTGTGACACGAAATGGGACTGATGATGAAGTTTAATAGGCTTTGACAGCTCTTATTATTATTGTGATTATTATAGTTTGGCACCTGGTGAAACGGAGCACACTTTCCGCGTGGCAATTATTGGCGCAATTTGCACACGTCCATGAACACAATTCTCAGGGCCCGTTCAGCCGCCGTCTGCGTGGGGTTGCCGGTAGTGTGCAATTGCGTGAGTTGAGAATAAATTAATTGGAGGAAAATATGAAAAAAGTAAATGGAACGGTTGGTTTTCGTACTCCAGGAAATTTACGTGCTGATGGCTTTATCGGTCGGTCTAATTGTTTAATTGAGAGAATTATGGCACAATTTAAACAATTTTTTTTGTCACAGTTATAGATAGAATTAAAGTTTAAAAAAAAGTTTGATTGACTTGTAGGTCAACGGGATATGGTAAGATGTCATATCGACTAAAGAACATTTATAAAACGAGAAACACTTTTATTCAATTGATACCTGCTCCTTTTTTTCTTTCTTTCTTGGCATCTTCTTAGATAATTGGTTATTGAATTTAAGCTTCTTGCCAGCTACTGTTCTAGAATACCTCCAACATCATTAAGCATACGATGCCTGTTTTGGAATATGATTGTGTTATACTTTGGTTGGGATAGACCATAGAAGGCCTACCACTCTAAAATGCACATGCTCCTTTCAAGGGATTTCAAACTTTTCAGGTGTGGTTTATTGCTTTGTTTCAGTTATTTCACATTGATTAAGTCTGCTTCTCTTCATATCCATGGAATCAAATTTGATATTGCTGAATTATTAACCATTTCACTTTCAGTTAGTACCGACCTTCAAAAAAAACAGCTGTCTATATTTCATGACATTCTGATCATTAGTTTGTGAGTTATTGTGGTAAGAGTGACGCTATTTTTGATGCAATGGATCAAAAACGATGTTTGATTTTACACTGCTTCTAGATGTGAAAAAAATCCGTTCTATCGCAATGGATTGAAAAGTGTTATGGGGACTTCGCTTCATTAGAAATAACAATAAAACGTTGACAAACGTGATTGTAGAGACACCGATGATGCAGAACGCAGTGGACGTCCAAATGAAGCAGTAACACCAGAAAAAAAAATTGTTTTGAATGAAAGTGGAGTTGCGTGAGGTAGCTGACATCGTAAAGATATCAAAAGAACAGGTTGGCTTTACATTTACGAACATTTTTACATGAGAAAGCTCTCTCTGTTCAATGTGGGTATCTCGTTTGCTCACTTTTAACCAATAAGAATGATTCTGAGCAATGTTTGGCTATGTTTTAACATAGCAAAGTGGTATTTTTGCTCTGATATGTTACAATGAATGAAAGATGGATCCATCACTTTACTCTGGAATCAAATCGATCGTCATCTTAGTGGACAGCAACTGGTGCACCTCGACCAAAGCGCCCGAAAGTACAGCAATCAGCTGCAAAGGTTGTGGCTTTGGTATTTTGTGATAAGCATGTTATAATACTCGTCGACTACCTTGGGAAGGGAAATCCATTATTAATGAACATTATGTTACGTTATTGGAGAGTTTGAACGACGAAGTTGCGGAAAAACGACGGAATTTCGTTTGCTATTCAATCAAGTCTTGTCCGCAGTCAATCAGAACAACGGAAAACCCCGAAAAACGAATTGCACCAATCACACAATTTGGGTAGAACTCGCTGTTAACTACGATCGTATAGTACGGCACTCGGATGACAAGATAATTTCAGTTTATTCTAATTTTATTTCACATATTCGCTTGCTTCGATCCTCCTTAGTGAATTAATAAATTTGCAATTGATGGTTCATGATGGTTCACCATTCCCAAAGCTCCGGTATGTATGGAGGGCTGAACTTTTTAGAATGAAAGAGAGTGTACAAAAATCCTATTTCAAAAAGTATCTAGAAAGATTACGCCGTCACTGTAACCAGTTGACCGATTTAGATGGTGGTTCATCCTTGCACTAGTAGCTAGTTTTGTGCCTATTTTCAGGATTTTTTACCGACACTCCAAAAATTTTCAAATAAATAAATGTGTCTCATTTTTTTCTAATTTAACAATTTTCATTGTTTTATTATGGAAATTAATTATTTACTAATACAAGTGGATCCATAATACAATCATGACTATCAAATGTTTATTTGACTACCTTATTGCACAGCAATCCAATGACTTTCATTTGCAATTTTCCATGAACTTATTCAACATCACAGCTTAATGGTGCTAAACATAATTTGAATTTCTTCTCTTGCATCCGCAAGTCTCCAAATCAGTGAGAAAACTTGTTCTCCACCACATTAAGTGCATCAATAAGTTTCTTAGTTAAAGATACTTTGCAACATCCCCCGTGGGAAAATGCATCAAATTCGAATTTTTCATTTGTTTTTCGCATATTATGAGAAAAAATAAATAAAAATTTTATATGACTGACCATGTTTTGAAACAATTTACCTTTATCTTTCAGATTCCAGTTTAAATCATACAGGAGACTAGTGATACTGGTCAGGAAAGCCAAATCTGCTAGACATTCCTTATGTTCCATGAATCTTACAACTTCTTTTCGAAAGTCGAAATTTCATCGTAACACTTTTCTTCTGCTTAGCAACATTCCGTAAAATGGGATAACATTGATCGTATATGATGCGCAGGAAATTTTCTGTGAAAGGCATCAAAAAAAATCTTAATGGAATTTAATCTTGGGACTCCACTGAATGTTTTATCATGCTTATAATAACGAAAAAAAAAGATTTTACTGGAAAAACAAACATCCAAACAAAATGTCATAAAGCTGGCCTCAAAGATGTCATCAGCTTCGTAGTGTTTTTTTTTTTTTTTTTGTTTATTGTTTGGCTATGTTGCATTAAACTGAATCGTTTGAATAATGCTTGCAAAATGTTTCTATTCTAGAGAAAGGTCATGTTAACGTACTTGTCTGCGTTAAAGCGTAATCTTGCATTTCATCTTATCAAATAAAGAAGCGAGGCACGAGTTTTTTTCTGTTCTAATTTTTCCCTCATGGTATAAGTTTTAACAAGTGTAATGTGAATTTTGACCCATTTCTTTAATCCAGTCTAGTGCAGAGTCACACCAAGAGCCGCATTGTGGAAAGACATCAGACATCACGACTGTGAAGTGGTAGTGAGAAGTAAACTCGACCTTCTTGGACTGGATACGGGATGAAGTGGAATCGAGCTAAGTACCTTCTATATTTTTGAATAGTTTCAGCTCCCGTAGAGCATGTTCTAGCTATGTAAACATTTCAAGGTGAATATAAAGACTGTATTCGATGAAATTTGGACACACGCAATTGTTCGTAACTTTTTAGCGTGTGGGTAAAAATTATTGAAATTTTAACTGAATGTATTTCATTGTATTGTGTCAATTGTGTAATGAGTTTCGTGAAAATCGGTCGAGTGATTTCAGTGATGGCTTCGAATGAAGAAATAGTGCGCCAACAAATTTTGGGCACTCACTTCGAAAACCCAAACGCTTCTCATCGATGGATGGGAAAACAGCTCGGAATCGCACATTCAACCGTATCTCATGTGATCAAAACGTTCAAGGACCGTAAGACAACCAAGCGGAAAAATGGTAGTGGCAAAAAACGTAGCACATCAAATCCGGAGAAGGCCAGGATGGTATTGAACCAATTTAAGCGTTATCCCAACATTTCGATCAGGGATGTTGCGAAAAAGGCGAAAGTTTCAGTTTGTTTTGTGCAGAAAACAATGAAACGTTCTGGATTACATGTGTACAAGGTCCAGAAGGCACCGAACCGGAGCGATAAACAGAACTCGGTGGCCAAAACTCGTGCAAGAAAACTGTACAGGGAGTGGCTCACAAAACCGTTCTGCATTGTGATGGACGATGAGACCTACATTAAAGCCTACACCAAGCAAATGCCAGGACAGGAACACTACGTCGCCACCTCTAAGTTGGCCGTTCCGGAGAGTGTACGGAAGAAGAAACTGTCGAAATTCGCCAAAAAATTCCTTGTCTGGCAAGCGATCTGCAGATGTGGCAAAATGAGTCAGCCCTTCATCACCTCTGGGACCGTCAACGGACAAATCTACAAGGACGAATGCCTCCAAAAACGACTTCTGCCCTTCTTGAGATCTCACGATGGCCCGACACTGTTTTGGCCGGATTTGGCATCTTGCCACTATGCCCGGGCCGAGTACAAAGATAATAATGTAGTTTTTGTACCAACAGACGTCAACCCTCCAAACACTCCGGAACTTCGCCCAATTGAAATATTTTGGGCAATCATGAAGGCAAAGCTCGTTAAAACTCCAAAACTGATAGAAAATGAGCTTGAACTAAAGAAAGTGTGGTTAAAAGTAAGTAAGCAAGTCGGTCCTATCATTGCCCAAAATTTGATGAAAGGGGTCAAGGCAAAGGTGCGGGCATTTGGGTTGGGAGAAGAGGTTCAATAAACCAATGATGTCAAAACTTAACCATTTAGTAGTA
Source organism: Aedes koreicus (assembly GCA_024533555.2). NCBI lineage: Eukaryota > Metazoa > Arthropoda > Insecta > Diptera > Culicidae > Aedes > Aedes koreicus. The sequence goes on from JAHHFK020003409.1 coordinate 5,399, forward strand.
CTTTATTTCCAGAAAGTTTGAAAAGAATCGTGCTCAAGGAAAATTTTTGGTGACCTATTTTGTGTGTCCAAATTTCATCGAATACAGTCTTTACAGGTAGACTTAAGCTTGGGGCTTCGTGGGCGCGGGTGACATATCACACATAGAATGCGGTAGTGAGTTTGCTACTCTCTGTTTTTTTTTTGTAAACTGCCAACGGCGGAGTGGCAGTTTCATAGCTGCATGTTGTTTCAAGGGTGAACAGAGGTAATATAGGCTGGCCTCTGGGCTTGACGACCAAACCTTCTCCACCTCCTCCACGAACAGGTGAATCCACATAGAATTTCGAGGTTTGGTAGTCTCTCTCGAAGGTCAAATTTTCCCCCCTTGCCGATGGTGAGAGAGCTAATCTCATGTATAGGAACATTTATTTTGGACTGTATAAACCGAACATCAAGTGTGATACTGGCAGGATAGACCGCTATTCGTTTTTGGACTTGTTACTTTCAATTTAAGGGAAACGACTAATAGTACACTTTTCATCTTTGGGGTAACTTTTGTTGTTATTCATTCGTTCATTTTATGAAATGAATAATCAAAATACCTGGTTTGCTTTTGGTATAATAACTGAATGTAATTGCACCATTATCAAAAAAAAATTGTACGTTTTGATCATTATAAATATCTGACTGTTCGAAATGAACCACAAAGTCACAGACAATTGTTACTATTACAAGCATGTATATTACAAATAGGTCACAAAAGGCCCGCTTTGAATACCATTTAAAGCAGTAGAATAGCCGGTTTTGGTAAGGAAATGATCATATCAATTTCAGGACAAAATAGTTATGTAACTGTTGCGAAAAAATCAAAGGCAACACACAAAGACAAGTAAATATGATCAGTCCTGAGTAAGAATATACGAAATCAATACTATATAACTAACAAAGTTCACTAAAAACATATATCTGTTAAAAGAGAACAACATTTCGGATAATTTTGATGCAACACTTCCATCTTGACCGAAGAACACTACAAACCCATTACCTCAACTTTATCATTATCCCTTTCCATGGCGATCGTGTTAACTACATGTGGTGAGTCAGCCATTAACCCTCTTTCTCTACCATCCTTGGATTGACTTGGGCTCTTGCTGCCCCACCCTGTACTGCAAAATGAAAATGTAAGAATGTCAGGGTTTGATAGTGAGCTCAATGGAACTCCTGGAGGAAAAAACAGATGTCCACAGGCAACTTGGTTAATTTAGTGCCGCTTTGGGCAATTTAGTGAATCACCGTGGGAGTGCCAACCGGCCACCATCACACTTTGAAAGTGACTTCTTTACGATTGGCTTAAATTGGTTCAATCCGTTCTAAGGTTGTGTTTATATTTTGTATTAGTGCAAAGGTTTTGGTTTTATTTATCCTTTTTTTTTTTGTTGAATAGTAAAAAGAAATATCAATTTTTTTAATATTATAATATTTTATTATCTTACATAACAATCATAATTAACAAATTAAATTATAATAAATAAACTTATTTCTACAAAAAGTTGTAAAGCTACTATTTCTTTTTAATTTTAAGAAAACGCCCTGTCAAATTAAATAGTATTATATTTATTAAAAATTTTTAATGATATTCAGCATTTTATATTTTTGAATAAACGCTCTAACTATAAAAGTTTTTTTCAAAAAAAGATTAAAAAAAAACCTTTTTCAATACCATACCTGAATGTCTTAAAATTACCATAAAAAATATCTTTTTATCATTTCAACTACAAAATACTGCAAAACTCTTGAAAAATCGTGGAAGTTTGCATGATATTATCAGCAATTTTATATGAATCAATTTAGCCCTTTTCAAAAACTGGTAATGAAATGTTTGTTAAACTCTATTGGCAATATATTTTGATCAATCAAACTGTAGAACACTGAAAAAAAACGACAAGAAAATAAATTGAAACTTTCTAGATATTATAGGTAATTTTAAATCAGCAAAAAAATGTTTAGAAATGTGAATTAACAATATATTTTGGTCAAACCAGCTACAGAAAACTCATAAAATCTCGAAAAAAGATGAAAATATTTTTGTTCACCTGCTTGTATGAAAATCCCCCATAGTGTGTCAGCCGTAGTGCCGCCCAGAAGACTCTTATACGAGCATGATACCGCTACAACCGAGGCACCAAATAAGACGATGAAACAGAATTTACTGGTCAGGATATGCACCCGGAAGTAGTACGACCTGATCTGATTAAGCAAATAAGATGGCTTCTCATGCGAAAGCTATGTAAAGATGGATTTGAACTGATGATCCGTTAAGGAATTTGCAGTTGCAAACTCAAAAGCTTGATTTTCATCATCAACAAACGATAGAATCACAGCTGTTTAAGCAAGAGAGCCAGGAGAAATGTATACTACCTCTCATTAAGGTTCACAAATGTCAAGTGAAGCTCTGTACAGATTTGGCAAGCTGCCACTACAACCGAGGTACAGTAGTACCGCGACAATAAGGCGGATTTTGTCGCCAGGGAGATCAATTCACCCAGCTGTCCACAATTCCACTCAATTGAAAACTATTGTGTTATTACTAGGCGGTAGTTAAAATAACTGGAAAGACAACTTAAAACGCTGCAAAAATAGCTCAGTGGTGGAAATAATTGCCGCTGCAGTTGCCCAGTCCAGTCTGTGGCAGATGATGACAGGAATTCCAAATAAATTCCGCGAGTTCATCCGAACGCCGTAGGAGTAATTTTGAATTTGTTTTCATTAATGTAAGTTTAATAAAATACCTTAATTTGGCCAAAATACGTTATTCTAAAGTCAAATCAATCCCAAAAACACCTGGCTCTATGTGTCTAGATTCTAATTGGACAAGCCTTCAAGTGTCGCGACCAGTTTTATCAGGTACATTTGGTCAAATGATCCCCAAACATAAAGGAGTTTCAATCCGTCAAAACCCTCTTCAATGTCGTCGTGTAATGGGAGCGGTACAAACCGATTCACCATGATAAACGCAGTGTAATTGCCAAATGAACCCCACTGTATCAAATGCGGTGAACAACATGTCACTGCTCAGTGTATCGTGGACATGAAGGACAAGCAACCAACCTGCCAGAACTGCGGTAATGCCCACACATTGGCCAGTTGATCACGTCGATCGTGAAATGCCCACACATTGACCAGTCGAACTCCGGAAGAAGGCAAGCCAACCGAGACAGAAGACGAAGCAACAACCCGATTTCGACTTGGAAAATGGATTCCCACCGCTTCCTCTGGCGAAAGGAAGTGTACCAAACCTTGCACCACTTTTGCTACCGGTTGGGCAAAACACCTAAAATGTCAACCTGGTACCGTGCCACCGGCTCTACCAACAGTTGGTTTATCGCAGTTAATCAATAATCTGACAACTCTCGTCAGTGAGATGCAAAAAATGATGGTGCAAATGATGCACTTCATGATGAGTTTTAAAGTTCAACGTCCTTAATTGGAATGCTCACTCGATGGGTAGTCAAAAGCTCGAACTCTTAGATTTCCTGCAACACCACCAAATTGACGTTGCGTTTCTGACTGAGACGCACCTTGTTGGGGCTCAAAATTAGCTCCAACAGAACTCTGCTGGTTCTCACACGCTTTGTGCCCTGAAATGCTACTAACCCTGCCCCGGAAGGCACTACCACTTTACTGACTGTTCACTCTGAAAGGCGCCCTGGAATTATGCCCTGAAAGGCATACAACAATTGTCCTGAGAGGCCACTCTATCACCGCCCTGATAGGCTCTATATATTCACGTTATTTTGTCTACCGTTACATTTTTTGTTTTATTATGGACGACCGATACCAAATGCAAAGTTAACACCGCGACGATCAAGCTTCTCGTCGTTTCGCTGGAAATGGATGCGTTTCTTTTCTTCCGCCATGAATCGTTTGTAGTAGGCTGCATACCTTCCGTTTCGGCTGCATTCTGTACACTGCATGATTGCGATGGTCAAAGTAGACTGGTGCGTAGTAATGTCAAAACATTTCAAAGTTCGACGTAGGCGGTCGAACACACCTCAAACCGGAGTTTAACTTCAGCCTGCCCGATCACGAAATTTTTAGACTTGAACGAGTTCGAGCGCAAAAGGGCGGTGGCGTAGCCATTGCCGTCAGGAGAGGACTACAGTACAGAATGCTGCCTGACTTTAATCTATCGTTAGTGGAAGCTGTTGTGGTTGAGCTGGTGTCACCCGACGGTCCCATCACTATCATCGCTATCTACTGTCCAGTGCAGTGCAAGGAATCGGACGGCACAACCGTGCTACTCAAGAACGACATTCAAAAGTTGACTCGTCGGAAGGGTAAGTTCATCCTCGCCGGTGACCTCGACGCTCGCCACTCACTGTGGAGCAATTCAAGGAACAATAATAAGATCGAAACAGTGCTGGCCGAGGATCGCCTGGCGGAACACTATGTGGTCCTTCATCCGGACTCGCCTACCTTCTACTCAAGTGCTGGTGTAGGATCTACTCTCGATATCGCTCTAACGAACATGACGGACGGTTGCTCTACATCCCGTGCCATAACCGTACTGTCCTCCGACCACCTAACAGTGGTATTTGAGTTGGACGAAACCATCGACCAACGTCAGCAGTACCAACGGCGAAACTATCACAGAGGGAACGACAATCCCGCACTATCGACGACGTGCTGCATGCGCTCTCCGGCGATATCGGCGAGGCAGAGCAACGGTTCATCCCGACAACCCCGATAACATGTAAGTTTACCAACCTTGATGACGAGACCAGGCGGGGAGATGAACCAGCCCCAGGCTGAAAATCTCGATAATACAGAAACAAAAAAAAAAAAAAAAAAACGAGACCAGGCTAATAATTTTCCTTAGAAAATTAGGCGGCAGTTTCAAAGAACACAGAATGTTGCTAGGAAAGTACACCTAAAAAAAAATAAACAAAATCATTGCCATTCGGGTGGAAAAACTTAGGAACAAACATCCTAAAAAATCTTAGAAGTTTACAAAAATTACTCTAGGCCGTTCTGGCATTCAACAAAAGTACCTAAAAATTAGCTTGAGCCCATCCCGCTCCTAAAGGTAGCTAGTGAAGTTCATATAACGGCCATCGAAAAGGCAAATTCCATTTCTCAACATTTTATATTAGTGTTGTCAGTCCTATGGAGGCATCGGTATTCGAGAGCGTCTTCCAGCTGGATAATGCGCCTAGCAAATTGCCAGATGACCAAAAAATCACGCTGGATGAGCTGGTGAATACCATCAAGTCCACTTAAGAACATGAAGGCACCGGGATTTGACGGTTTCTTCATCATCGCCCTTAAAAATTTGGGACCGAAAGCGCCTCGGTGAACGTTTCAACTGTTGCCTGGAGCTTTAATAACTATTTCCCAACCGCTTGCAAGCGGTCCAAGGTTGTACCTATACCAAAACCGAGGAAGGATACAACGAACCCGTCAAGCTATTGTCCAATCAGTTTGCTCTTTTCGCTCAGTAAGCTGTTTGAGAAAATCATTTACATCAGACTACTCGATCAAACCGAGGCGAATGACATCCTCACCAAGGAGCAATTTGTTTCCTGGCGAGGACACTCGATGGTCGACCAACTCAAATCGGTTACAAACTTGGTCAAGTAGGCCAAATCGGTCTCGAAGACAATGGTCATGGTGCTTTTGGACATCGAGAAGGCGTTTGATCACGTCTGACTCGACAGATTAGTGCACAAGCTTCTGTAATACCGTTTTCCCTACTACGTCGTGAAGATGACCTCAGACTACCTCGACGGTAGAACGTCTCAAAGCTGCACACTTATTGCAAATCGGTTAAATTAACTTCAATGTAACTAAATTAAGTCAATATCAAGTTTCTGCAACCAATTATGGTGGTTTTGTGTCGCTTCGGATGTGTAGGCAACACAATTTCCGATCCGTATGCGGTACCCGCTGGAGTCCTCCAAGGAAGCATTTTGGACCCATTCTGTACAATCTGCACACATCTGACATTCCGCCTCTACCGCAGCACAGTGGGGAAAAAAATACATGAATCGCGAAAGAATTCGATAATTCAGCTCCAAGTAGCACAAGGTTAGTGAACAATAGCATTTTTCATGTGAAAAATCCTGGGAAATCGAATGGAAGGGGTCCCACATGCCGAAAACTCAGTGTACGGAGATATTGAGCTTATTTTACCCCAATTCCCCCGTATTTTCGAATAATGCCCAGTAATCTATGCTTGGAGGGGTCTGCGGTAGTCAAAATAGACATATTCTTATGTAAAATTTCCATAGAAATTGAATGGAAGTAGTTGCAGCCACCGCACAGGTCGGATAACAGAGATATTGCTGATTTTACCCCACTTCCCCCATTTTTCGAATATTGTTTGTTAATCTACAGTGGGAGGGGTCTGTGGTAGTCAAAATAGGCCTATCCTTATGTAGAATTTCCCTAAAAATCTAATGGAGGTAGTTGCAGCCACCGCACGGGTCGGATAACAGAGATATTGCTGATTTTACCTCACTTCCACCATGTTTTCGAATATTGTTCATTAATCTATGGTGGGAGGGGTCTGCGGTAGTCAAAAAAAGCCTATTCTTATGTAGAATTTCTCTAGAAATCGAATGAAGGTGGTTGCCGTGCGGTGGCTCTTCCGCTCACATGTGAATGACCAAGGACATCGTGATGCTGAAACGATTGTATCCGATTGCGAGTTTGCTGAAGTATGGGCCTCCAGTATGGAATGGATGCATTCAAACACATCGCACGAAACATCGTGAACGAAACCAATTCCAATCGATTCTCCAGCAAATTTAACAAAGGACTAGCCTTAATTTGTTGATCTAGAGTAACTCCGACCAAACAAATTTATGATAAACACAAAACTAGTAGAGGAATCACGGTAAAATCATCCAATCTACGCTCACAGAGCCGTGCAGTAAATGAAACCAATTTCAATCGATTTTCCAGAAAATTTTACAAAGAACTAGCATTATTTTGTTGATCTTGAGTCACACCGAGCAAAGAAAATTGTGAAAAATATGATAATATTAGGGGAATCAGGGTAAAATCAGCCATATCTTTATTCACAGAGCCGTGCGGTGAATAAAACTAACACTAATCGATTTTCCAGGAAATTTCACATGAGACTAGCCATATTTTGTTGCTCTTTAATCACATCGAGCAAAGCAATTTCTGAAAAACACAACAATATTAGGGAAATTAGGGTAAAATCAGCAATATCTTCATTCACAGAGCCGTGCGGTTAATGAAATCAACTCCAATCGATTTTTCAGGCAATTTTACATAGGACAAGCCTTATGTTGTTGATCTTGAATCAAACCGAACAAAGCAATCTCTGAATAACCTAAAAATATTAGGGGAATCGGGGTAAAATCGACCCTATCATCGTTCACAGAGCTGTGCGGTAAACGAAACTAATTTCAATCGATTTCTCGGCAAATTTTACAAAGGACTAGACTAAATTTGTTGATCTTGAGTAACTCCGACCAAATAAACTTATGATAAACACAAAACTATTAGGGGAATCAGGGTAAAATCAACCATATCTACGTTCACAGAGCCGTGCGGTAAATGAAACCAATTTCAATCCATTCCCCAAAAAAATTTACAGAGAACTAGCATTATTTTATTGATCTTGAGTCACACCAAGCAAATAAAATTGTGAAAAACCTGAAAATATTAGGGGAATCATGATAAAATTAGCCATATCTTCATTCACAGAGCCGTGCAGTGAACAAGACTAACTCTAGTCGATTCTCCAAGAAATTTTACATGCGACTAGCTATATTTTGTTGTTCTTTAATCGCATCGAGCAAAGACATTTCTGAAAAACACAACAATATTAGGGGAATCAGGGTATAATCAGCCATATCTTCATTCACAGAGCCGTGCGGTGAACGAAACCTACTTCAACCGATTTCCCTGGAAATTTTACATAGGACTAGCATCATTTAGTCGATCTTGAGTCACACCGAGCAAAGAAATTTTTGAACAACAAGGAAATATTAGGTCCTTTCGATTTCTTGGAAATTTTACTTCGAGTAAAGGTAACATTCACAGAAATCGTTCCACTCCGAGCTGAGATATAGAATTATTTCGCGTTTCGGGCACTTTTTTTCCCACTGTGCATCGAAAGAAGCTCCAGGTTCCGCAGAACAAGTTCCTGAAGATGATTCTCAATCTATGCAAATCTTGATCTAATAGATAACAGGCTGACTTCACTTTCCAACCGGCATCAAACTAGGACTCTTATCTCTGAGTATGAACAAATTTGGAATCTTTAAGGTTTAAGGTAGTTAGTAAGAAAACAAATTTAAATAGAGCAAATTGTTCACATAGTTAAATGGTAAAAACCATGTCAAATGGTACAAACCAAATAAAAATTTGAAAAATTAACAAATGGCTTCTCAAATTTTAAATCAAACATTGAATAACGTTAAGTGGATCACTTACTTTGTAAAGTATTGGATCGCAACCTGACGAATGTAATAAAATGGAATTTAATAAATAATAGGATGTTCTCTTCAAGTCGAGCACTCTTCACTAAAGAAGTCTGTAAGTTACAGACGAAATAGGTATATCTGTCAAAGGATGAGCTTTCTATAGTGAAATTTAACGGAATTTGCTCGCATTTACTAGTGATAGTTTGATAAAGTGTTTCAGGTTTTAATTTTTTATTTTCTTTCAAAAAGTAATCAAGTGAAGTATATATATAAATTTTCCTAGTTTTCAAGGTGTTTTGAACTTATTTCTTCATTTTACTGAACTGGCTACGTTTAAATTCTTGGTCTGTTGGAACTGATATTTCGATAGGCTTTGGTATTTATTGATTTAAATTTAGTTTCATAATAGGTGCCGTCATTTTTACGTAAAACTAAATTTATCCTGAAACTAAGCTGAACCCAAATAGATACAACACTAAAATTTTGGCCGTTAGCATTCAACCAATCAACCTGCAAGTAAATTCCGTTCAAAATCTTTCCCTTCTTCACATCGGAAAATAGTTATTTACTGCTCCTCCTCCCAGTCCTAAATGATATGATCAATAAAAAGCGTGATACCAGTAATTGACAATTGATCCCTTAATCACCGCTCAATAAAGGACAGCATTATGCTAAGAGCACACATATAAAAAGGAGCACTTGGCAATTCAGATCCGTTCTCCTCCTGGCTCTGATGGCACATGCCCCCTTGGACAGTGATATCCATAGCAGTGGTACGCGGGTGGTGGTGCGGTGGTGATATGAAACGACTCACTTTTATCGTTGAAAGGCTATAAACTGGCTAAAGAAAAGAATAGCACTCCACAGCATTGCTGAGGGCGATTCTTTATGAACTCATCCGCATTCACAAGGGGATGGTTAGAATATCGCGCATCGAGAAAATCGGACGGAAAGCAACAGAAAAAATTGTAGAGGATTTGCGGAAAATTGCTTGCGGGTGGCGATGTGTGCAAACTTGGACCAAACGACGGACACTATCTTTGGGCTATTATCGCGTCATTTAGTGCTGCACCACATTCAACACTGATCTCCGGGAGTGTGTGTCTTCTCCAAGCAGTGAACTGTCCGAAGAAAGTCGTCCATTTGAAGCCACGGTGGAATGATTCCGATTCGGGTGTCCATTTTTTTCCCCTTACCTTGTAAGACGAGTCCAGACACATTTGATGACGAGCCAGATTCGAGAGAAAGATTACAATTTGTTCGAAAACCCGGAAAAGCGAACGGAATGAATCCGCTTGTCCACTTAAGTGATGGTGTAACTTGTTTTGAAAGTCGTTTGCTAGATAGGATCTTCACTTCTGCTTTTTTGATATTTTGCACGAATGTCATGAAATTTTACTACTTTTGTTGCAGGACTAAAGGTCCTGGAGCATTTATTGTTCAAATGTTTGTTTTTATGTTTTCTTGACGGAATAAAACCAAACTATTCAGCAGAATCAACTTTCTGGAGATTATTGTAAGCTTGTTTACTTTTTTTTCGAACTAGAGATAACATGAAAAACATCATTGCAATAAAACAGTGTTGCGTAAATGTGTACAAAAATCAGATATTTAAATCGATCGAATGAAAACCAAAAAGAGTGCCAACGTAAACGAAAATCGGGAGAACAATCAGCAAATGTTTGCGTAACTTTCGACGATTCCGTGCTCCAAGGGTAAAGGAAAGTAATAAACTGATTACAGTCAATCATAATCAACACCAATCGTTTTACGGGGAAATTGTAATCATCATGAAACACACGAGCTTCGATTAAGAATGGAATTGATGTGTGGAAATTTTCATACATCATCTTCTCTGATTGATCGTCATCATCAAAAAGTTTCCAATGGGTTGGTGTTGCATGTTAAGGTTTAAAAAAAATTGCGTTTATTCTTCATATTTTAATGAAACAGGTATGAACTTGTAGGCATTATGTTTATTGAAATACCAGTGTTTAAGCTTTCCTTCTTACCATAGGCCATTTTTCGAACTTTTCGTCGAGCACGGTCCATTATTTTTTACTACCGAATTTCCTTTCTATTTTAGGTCAATTGCAGTTCCACCCTTTTTCTTCAGTTAAGACTGGAACGCGCAAAAATTGGTCGACAAAAAAATCGTTTCTTTCAGTCAAAATTGATAATACAAAAATCTTCTTATTTTTCTTTTGGTAGTTCAATTCATATATTTAAAGGAAAAAATTATAGTTTATTCTTTTGGTTTGCCAAATCCAAACTGCCGTACTTTCCGCTTAACCCCTTCCATAGTGGTCTCATAGACCTTATTCGCCGCCGAACTTCTACTCGTTGTCCATGGATTTATTAGTTTTTTTGAGATTCCGTTTGACCCAGGCCCAATACCGTTCGATAGGGTGGAGTTCTAGGCTGTTGGGAGGGTTGTGGTCTTTGGGTACCACAACCACGTTGTTCGCATCGTACCACGCATTTCCCAAAGTGGCAGCTTGCCAAGTCCGGCCAGAACGGCGAGAACGTCGGATTCTCTTGTAGAACGAGCAAAATTTTGACACGCTTCTCCTCTTGCTTGGACGTCATTTTGAAAACTGGAGAGCAAACGGTGCAAAACTCATCTTAGCAACCATTATACACTCAACATCCAAATGCAGCATTTCAGGGTTTTTTAATGAATTTTTAACCGAAATAAACCAATTTGAAGTTGACCATTTTTTGCGCGTTCCGGACATTATGAGCTTCACAATTGACCATTATTCCACAACTGGCCTTAGTTCTGGAGTATTGACCGGATTCATCTCCTTGGCAACAATTGTGACGCCATTTTCGCCGTACTGTTTGGTAGAATTTGACTAACGAAAGTTGGCCAAGTCTGGCAAGAAAAGCCAATCCAGTGCATGCTGCTCCACAAAAGCCGGTAGTACGTTTTGTTGTCCATAACTACGCAATCGTATAACTTTGCGCATAGTTTCCTCGAGCGCTTCATTGCTTTCATATTTGGCTTTTAATTCCGGTCCACTACAATCCTCGAAACTTGTTTAATCCAGTCCTCGTTTTCGCTTTTTGGACGTATGATTGCGGATTATTTACCTTTTGCGCCCGTTGGCCCCTTGGCAATAGCTGCGGGTTCCGCATGAAAAGAGCCACCACTTGTGTTTGTTTTAGGATCCTTGGTTTTGTCGGTCTGTCACATCCGAGGTTCCAGAAGATGGTCAGACTTTCCTCGAACAGTTTCATAATACAATACACTGTGGACTTCAAAATAAATCAAAAGATTTGCTAACTCTCGAGCGGATTGACCGGGCATTTATTCGAATCGCGACGTTCTTGCTCCAGTCTAGCCATGATGTAAACAAATAAACTTATTCTAACAGCCACATTTTTTGCACATATATCTACTCATCAAAACACATTTATATTTATTTGCCGATCAAAACGGTCTTTTCAATAGGGCTTAAGTGCAATTATAAGCTTCCCTACATCACAATACAGCAACACGGATCTTCTTTCTACATGCAATGAATCTTAAAGTGTTTGTTTTGATTACTAAAATTTCAAGGATATGATTAACAACCAATAATCAATCATATGATGTGTGTACTTAAATTTGTTGATTTCTCTTCAACTCCTCCTTTCCCTTTTATGTAGCACTAGGATTATAGGATCAACAATCAATATGAAACTGTGTGAGTGCGAGTTACGTTATTAGGGGCGAAGCACTAAACTCGGGACCGAGCTTGAGAACCGGTGTGGTAGTACTTCCAGAGCCAAAAAATATATTCATTTTCTTCATGACTATCCAGCCGCTGATAGGATGGCATCCATGGGATCCGTACTCAGGTGGTTCCGGATTTTGGTCTTATTCAAATTGTATTACAAGATAATGCCTTGTTCAGACTACATAGTTATCACACGTTATAACGGTTGTCAAACAATTCCAACAAGAAATTCGTCATCAAGTTAGGTTTATAACATGTTATAACTGCTCCTTTTGGTCCGAGTTTAACTCTCTCCACCGCAACCGAAGAATGCAGAATTAAAAGAAAGTTCGCAATGAACTGTCTTAGCATGAGAAAAACCAGCTTCTCATCTGCTCGTTTGAAACACAGCAGTTTTCTCCAACAAGTTTCCAAATAAGTTGTGGTAGCGAATTCACGAATTTCATTTTCGATGGCCAATTCCTCACCGTTTTCTAATAAGCTCGGATATTGTTTGATAATCGAGTTAAACTCCTTCAAAGTGTGCAGCTTCTTAGGGCCACCGCTCGATGCAGTAGTTAGAACTGGATCGTTCAGATCAAAGCGTTTAATGATCTGTTTAATCAACTCGGTATAAACAGCACAGCAGATCGAAAAGAATGCCTCCTTCCTGATTTTATCCAGAGAATTCCAGATCTAAGCCTTCCTGGTATTATCGAGAGTTCCAAATCCAAGCATTTCCCCTGCTATATTTCCGACTTCTTACGAAGATGTTTCTCGAAGTCAGAAATTCCGAAATCCGCCAGGTGTTTTAGGTCATCATCCTCACAAATATTTGAAAGCTGGTTGTTCTTGTTCGGGAATTTCGGAGCTTCTGACTGGAGGCTACTGTTTGCGTTATTGATATGTGACAATACGTAGCTTCAGAAGTGGAGGAGTGGCTGCATCATCGGGTGATTAAGATGACTGAGAATGCGCTGTGTAGTTTGATTGCTTTCGCTGTTGGATTGGAACGAAAGCTCCGAAAACCGCTCCAAAATCCTTTGGACAACCAACGATAGCCATCTTGTGGCACGTGGATGCAGAAATTTCAAAGGCTTCAATTCCAAGATACGTTGTATCATCTGGAATTCCTTGGGGCTGCAGACATATAACTTTAAGTATCTCGCATAAACTGTTCCACCAATATAAAATATAAGCTTCTTCATGCGTAGGTTTTTACACTGCAAAATTATATTGAAGATAACAAAAAATCACGTTTGGAATAACTATGCTTCGAGTAGCAAAAATAGCTATCGATATAATTATTCTAACTTCTCAAAGTTCCTCTGCGAGAATGCATGAAAATACTTCTAAATTGGAGGAACTGTATTTTTGAAGAAATCCCTGAGGGAGATTCTGCCGAAATTTGTGGAGAAATCTCTTGAGGAGCTTTGAAATCAACACTTCTCCAACGGAATACTTGAGGAAATTATTGAAGTAATTGAAGTATTCTGTAGAATCCTTGCAGACATCCTAGACAAAATTTAAAAAGTAATTCTACAAATACCCCTTGCGGATTTTGTAACGTAACGGAATTAAATATATGAGATTTTAGAATTCGTTCAAAACATTCATCTTTATTTTTCCAACAAATAAGGTTTCTCTTCAAGAATCACCTTATAATTTTTATGTAGTTCTCTCAGAAGTCCTCTAGGGATTCCTTTAGAATCACAAAACTTTACAAGTTCAGGACTTCCTCCAGAAATTTAAGCTCAAGAAAGTGTTGAAAACTGCCGAAGAAATGCCAGAAGAAACTCCTGAAAGAATCATTGGAGGAATGCCTGCAAAATCCTGAAGAATACCTTACAGAAACGTCAGAACTAATATCTCAAGAAATGCATTAGAACTATTCATTGGATTTGCTATAAAATTTTCTTTAAAAAGTATCTTTAAAAATTTATGGAAATCATTTAGGGGAACACATACAAACTGACTTTAGGATTGTCATATGTCACTGTAGTGTCAGTGTCAATTGCTTTTTTTAGCTTCTTTAGCTTCGTGCTATTTCAACACTGAAAGTAGAATTGGTAAAAAGTTGGATCCAAAAATGTATTCATTTTATAAACTGGAGGTTTTTTAGTGGACAAACAATTGCCAAAAATCTTGAAAATCTTGGTTTATCTAAAAAATCTGTAATCTTTACATACAGATGTCTGTCTGAAAAAAAATAAAAAAAATCTGTGTCAATCTAGATAAATCTGTGCATGTGGCAACCCTGGGTTCAATAGAATTTTAAAACAGTTTACTTAAAACATGCCAAATGCTGTTGAAAATAAAGAAAATGGGGGAATTGGGGGTTTTTCAGGGGTGGATACGGAAAAAATACGGAGGGTGAGAGGGGGAAAAGGGGGGGGTGGTCGGTTTTTTTTTTGTGTGTTTGGTGTGGGGGTGTTGTGGTGGGGTGCGGGGGTGGCGGGGGGTGGGGGGGGTTGTTTTCTTCTATGCCTGGAAACCAGGCAATGCATATTGGCAATCTTGCCTGGTTTCTTATTTCTAACACATCGTTCAATAAGTCCCGGGCCTAAGTAGGAAAACATTTTTTTTTTGCCAAAATTCATTTTTATTCATCAATTTAATCTCCTTTTAGAGTGATACAATCATGCCAACGTTTCTCTAGCTTTTCGATACCACCGGTGTAGAACGATTTATCGAGACCTTCAAAATATGCTTCAGTTTCAGCAATCACTTCCTCATCTAAGCAAAATCTCTTTCCACGGAGCATTTTTTTGAGTTCTGCGAAGAGCCAGTAGTTGCTGGGGGCCAGATCTGGAGATGACGGTGGGTGCGGTAGCAATTCGAAACCCAATTCGACCATTTTTGCGGCTGTTTTTATTGACTTGTGACACGGTGCATGGTCTTGGTGAAAGAACTTTTTCTTCTTCAAATGAGGCCTTTTCTGGGCGATTTCGGCTTCAAACGATCTAACAAACCGATATAATAGTCGCTGTTGATTGTTTTTCTATGTTCCAAGTAGTCAATGAATAAAATTCCATGCGCATCCCAAAATACAGAGACCATTACCTTCCCAGCCGATGTTTCAGTCTTTGGACGCTTTGGACGGCTTTCTCCGTCTGCACGCCACTCAGCAGACTGCCGATTTGATTCCGGAGTGAAGTGGTGAATCCATGTTTCATCCATTGTGATGTATCGACGCAAAAACTCCTTCTTAATTCGCGTGAACATCTCTAAACAGCTCTTTGAATCATCGACTCGTTGTTGTGTTTGCTCTGGTGTGAGCAAACGCGGCATTCATTTGGAAAACAGATTTCTTTTCAAGAGTCGGAAGATGTCGGAAGCTGCTCAAGCTAAATGATCGGGTGTATGGAGCACATCTTCCTGATATTCCTCGTGATAAACTAGCCGTTCAAAGGTTCCAGAGTGTTCGAAAAGTTATGGTTTTTGGATGTTTCTCAAAAACATTGAAGGTTTTATTGCTGTTCATTGAACCTGGTGTTTAAATCAACAGTAAGTATTACATGGATAATATTTTGAAGAACCTTTTGCTTCCCTTCGTGCTTGTAGTGTTTCCAAGAATGCACTATACTGCTTTCTACACTTCTGCACCGTCTCACGAAAGCTGCACAGGCTTGATGTGAAGACAATTTTTTGGATTTTATTTCGTCGAAAGACTGGCCTGCCTCTTCATCTGATTTGAATCCTCTCGACTTCTATGGATGGGCAAACAAGCTGAGCAAAAAGAAAAATACTAAAGGACTAACCGTGAAAATTTTTAAGAATCGTTTGGTGAAAATATAGAGTGACATTCCTCAAGATATCGTGCGTGCCAGCTGTGACGCTTTCCAACAACGCATGTGGCTGGAAATTAAGGCACAGGGAGAAAGATTTTCCCTGAACTAAATTAAGACATATGTTAAAGATCTACCAAACAGGAAAAACATTGAAAATTCAAATTCCACGCATTCCTCTCATTTCCACGACCATGTAATTCTCTGACAGGAATTCCCACTAACCCTGTATAGTAAAAAATGTGATCGCAGCATATTAGGGTGAGTCAGACATATACCAGTTTTCTAGTACATTAGTGGTCCATGATTAGAATTAGAAGTAGAATTGCAATTTAAATATGTTTGGTGTTTAGTTAATGACAATCAATGAATAAACAACAATGAAAGAATTGCCACGCCAATGGAAAGTGCACCTCCTGTCGTGTCCCTTAACTACTTGATGTCAGGCGTCTACAAACTGTTTCTAGCCTCGTCTAAGCGTAAATTGCGGCAAAGCCCGCCGGTAGCACACCTCTTTCATTCTGAACAAACCCCAGTGATACGATACTCTGAGTTCCTGAACGGACCCTCCGCATCCCACAAAACCACAATACTCATGGCCATGGTCTAGAAGTCCACTGCATAGGAAATTCTATGAAACAGTTCAAACTGCATGGATAACCTTTTTTTTTTTCTTTTTTTTTTGGGCCGTATCCCCCAGGGGTGAACACCGGAAAAATGCTTGTAATTGAAAAAACTTAAAAGGGTTGGGCCGGGGGGGGGGCCCAGGGGGGCGGGGGTTGGCGGTGGGGGGGTTTGGATAATCCCCTCCCCCTCCGCGGGGGCCCCCTCCTGAACAACCTGTCACGGGCATGATTGGTCCCCCGGCCACCAACTTCGATGATTCTCCATGGCCGGGGTGATTGGTGTTGTTTTTCTTACCGCAACCCGGTGTTACATATAATCCTTATACTACAGATACATCCTTAAACTAAAATTAAATGCCTATGTTCTATTGCTTCGCAGAGTGTTAACATATTTTTTCAATTTTGTCCTAGCTGTATTAAAGTCAATCATTTCACAATGCTGATTATATACAATCATCATGCGGTTCAGCGGTCCAAATTTAGCATAATTTGTACGATGACGATCTACTGCGAATAGGTCACGATTACGTAATTGTCTAGTGGGGGCATATAAATTTAGCTTTGACAAAAGATCAGTTGAGTCAATACGTTGTGATACCAAATCATTAACAAACAATACCTTTGCATAATCTCGACGTTCTTTCAAAGTTTCAATATTGATCAGCATACAACGTGCTTCATATGCTGGGAGAGGTAATGTTGTCCATCCTAGCTTTCGCAGTGCATATAATAAGAACTGTTTTTGGATTGACTCTATTCGTTCTTCATGTTTTTTCATATAAGGGGACCAAACAATACTACAATATTCTAATATTGACCGCACATAAGCAACATAAAGCGTTTTTATTGTATATGGATCTAAAAAGTGGTATCCGAAACGTTTTATAAAATTAAGCATATTGCCTGCTTTATGAACTATCGTGTTATAATGATCCACAAACGTTAGTTTTGAGTCTAGAATAATACCTAAATCTCTTATTTTATCGCATTTTTGTACATTTTCTATTCCTAATAAAACTTGAACATTTGGCGTGCTATGTTTTCTGCTAAACGTTATGAGATTACATTTTTTAACATTTAGTTTCAATAGACTTTTACAGCACCATGTATGAAAAACTTGTATCTCATTGCGAAATACAATAGTTTCATTATCGTTCTTAATTTCTAGGTACAATTTTATGTCATCAGCATATATAAGAACATTGAGATCTTTTAAGATAAGAGATATGTCATTAATGTATAGAAAATAAAAAGAAGAGGTCCTAAGTGTGAGCCTTGAGGAACCCCTGACGTGACTTGAATTGGGTTTGACTTTTTATTATTGAACTTTACAATTTGCTGACGATCAGTTAAATACGATTTGATCCAATTGAGCAGTCTCATCTCAATTCCCATTTTTTCAAGCTTGAAAATCAACATTGGAATGTCTAGTCTATCAAACGCTTTACTGAAGTCGGTGTAAAGAGCCATTACGTGATTACCTTTATCCATTGCATTTAATGAGTAATTGACGAATTCTAGTAAATTCGTAGCAGCTGAGCGGCCTTTGAAAAAGCCATGTTGTGCGTTAGTAATTCTATTTTTAATTTGGCTAAAAACATTTTTGTTTATGATCGATTCGAAAAGTTTTGGAATCCATGAAGTCATGGCAATGCCACGATAATTTCGACTATATGATTTGTTGCCAGATTTAACAATTGGTATGAGTAAGACTTCTTCCTTTCTTTCGGAAATTTACCACTTTCCAGGGATATATTGAACAGCCAGAATAAAGGAGTTGTATGTTCAGTTGCTACGTTTTTTGATAAACCATGGTAGAATTCCGTCAGGTCCTGAGCCTCTATTAGCATTTAATTGCTTTATACTTGTGAGAACTTCTACTTGATTGTTACTGACACCAATATTACTTGGATAGTCAGGAAAGTATGAGAAATATTAGCTACATTAAGTTGGTCACAGCTCTTGAAATACTTTTCCAAATTAGCTTGATGATTTTTAATTTCTGTAAATTTTCTTCCCCATCTTTCAAATCAGTAATTTGCTTGTTAAACTGAATTGGATTTTTAAAAGCATAGTTTCGTCGTCTTCTCGTCAGTGGAACTTCTTCCTGAACTGTTGCCAGTGTCATTTTATAAAATATTTCTACTGCACTTTCAACATTTTTCTGACTTTTCAAGACCTGTTGCCAGTTGGCCCTACTCAATTTATGCTTAATATTGTAATAGTTTGCTTTTGTTGTAATCAAAGACATTCTCGTAAACACATTCATTGGGATTATGTATTCTATGCACAAACACAGAAAACTCGATTGCCGTGTGAAACGCTTCATTTTTCCATAAGGGGTAAAGAGATTCACTCACGCAGAAATTCCCATGTGTATTTGTTAATAAAAAAATCTAAGTAGCAATTTCTGCCGGTTTTTCACGTGGTTAATTTGGTAAAGCCCTAAAAATGCAAGTTTTTCAAAAATAAATTGTAACGTTTCATTATCACCAACGACAGGAAGTAAAATACTCTCATTTACTGAGTCAGGAATAAAATCTGCATTGCGCTGATTGAAATCGCCATATATATGAATTTTATATTCAGGGGGAAATTGAGTTACAATTTCTTCAGCTGTTTGAAAAAAGATTTCGTATGTTGACTTACAGGCTTGGTCTGGTGGAAAATACACTGTTGCGAAAATGTGAGTTTCACCAGCAATATGTGTTTTCACCCATACATGCTCAAATTCTTTAAATTTTGATGACACCAGAAGTTCTGAGCTTAAATTTGAAGAAACTGCTATGAGAACTCCTCCACCAGACTTTCTGTGCGTTAAAAGTAAGTCCCGGTCATCTCTAAAAACATTATAATCACTGCCAAAAATTTCTTCACTTTGTATGCTATCATTCCAGCTTGTTTCGGTACCCAAGATAACCGAAAAATTGGAACACAAAATATTTTTATGTATAACATTCATTTTTGATGCACTTTTCATGCGATTGAAATTCTGACAATACACCAGAATTTCAGTAGAAGGTGATTCTGAGGGAATTGATGGAAGCACGTCATCGTTCAAAACTATAGATACATTACCAGTCACATCCGGTTCGTCATAGTCTACCTCTGTAGAGTGCGTCAGGTCGAGCGAAAACACGGACGCTCACAGGAACAGGACGTACAATGCTGCGAAAAAGAGCTTCGCAGGGCGAGGCTGAGTATCCAATCGGGAGTAGAAGTTGGTTTTGAAATGTTTGTCCTACTTCAAGCTAACTCCCTGAACATGATGACAAAAAAAGCATTCATCGTTAGGTTTCAAAATCATTTTTACAGAGCCCATACATTAAGTGAACAGCTTAAGTGTCCGGATTCCAAAGCAGCAAGTAGTATAAGTACTGTCCGAATTACAGGACGCTGTGCTACTGTGAATCAAACTATTTTTAAAACCCTCAATCCAGAAACTAGAAAACTCTCCAGATTCCCTCTCATACGCCCTTGTGCAGTGTTGCCAGTTTTATCAGGCAATCATGTCCAAATCACTTTACCCTTTCCCGATGCTGTCACTCTTCCTCTATGACAGGATAATAGCTCCATTGGAAATCAAACAAGTAGTTTCCATCATCTCCAAATGCCAAACGGCGCAGAAACCAGCAATCAATGCCCCCTTTCTTCCAATAACAACAACTTGTTCCATCGACATATGACCACGGAAAATTAAGAGCAGCAAACATGACACAAACCCAAACAATAACGGCCGGTGACGTCCTCCTGAGTCCCCACCACAACCACCACCAGAGGCAGAGAGTAGCAAAAAACAGTAATGTCATCCGATTTCCTTCTTGTTGCAACGCTTGCTGTTGTTGTTCGCCTCAGCGCGAAAGAAATCATGCTCGGCACAACCACACATGTGTCACCGGGCAGCATGTTCGCTGTCAGGTAAGTTGCACTGCTACACAGCAGTCGGAGTGCTTCTGGGATTACCTACTCTGCACCTACTTGGTGGTGCAATATTGGGTTCCTCCCGTGTCCCCTCCCCGTGCCGACGAACTTTTCTCGCGAAATGATTTAAACAGAAGGAGGAGAAATTCCAAACTCCGAGTGGGTGTCGGTTGGCGGCTGACTTTCAAAACGGCCAAGCGAATACTCCGTTCACGAGATAAGGGCTAAAGGAGAACCGAACTCTCCATCCAGTGCACCACATAATCGTGTTAATTCATAAATCAGGCGTGGGTTACTAATTTCCTTAATTAACGCATGCGCTCGGAGCGGCAGTTGACTGTGTGTTGTGGACCTCCTCGGCCGGGTCCGAACGCCTTAATGGGACCAGCATGAACCGAGCCGAGATGGATTATCTGCAAACGAGGGGTCGGTTTCGGGTGGAAAACGGTATTGTGTTGCATGGTCGTTTTGCTTTCCGCAGTGCGAGGAATCTGAATTTGTGTACGGATGAAGTCTCCTACCGAATTCCAAGTATTCATAGTGTGATGTTCAGATTGACAGTCAAAAACTAACGCCTAAACCCTTCTCTCTTTCTTCCACAGCAGCGTAAGCTGTCACCGACATGGGCAGTGAGCATTACTGCTTGAGGTGGCACAATCATCAATCCAACCTGTTAGGGGTGTTTAGCCAATTGCTGCAGGACGAGAGTCTGGTGGACGTAACACTAGCTTGCTCAGAGGGCGCCTCCATCAGAGCCCACAAGGTGAGTGCTTTCCCCCATTATTTTTTTCCATTCCCAACGACTCAATCCGCCGGATTGGCGAGGACAAAAATCAATCACAAGCCACCGAAGATATCACCGAACGGCGACAGCGAAAAGCGCTGATCATGACTCGAATCTCTCGAACCGGTAGCCAAAACAACAACCTCCCGGTACCGTGCACTCACAGCGGGACCCCCCCGCTTGAGTGAGTTGTGTTTTTTTTTTCAGGCCGTCCAATACACTTAGCGTGCTGCACGTCCACGGCGCGAGTCCGCACGGAAAAGATCGCCGAGCTGTAATGATGCGTTGATGATGATGATCTTTGCCCATCGAGCGCGTCGGCGAACGAGCAGGCTCAAGTGAGTGCTCAAAGAGGCCGCCCCGTGTGACTTTTGACTCCCTCCCCGTGGTGCGAATATGCGATTATGTGATGCGATTGCATCCAATGAGTTTTCCCTTCTATGCCGCGCGCCGCTCGCTCGGTGTCATGATTTATGAGATTCGAGAGGTGAACTCGATCCGCTGAGGTCGACGCGGTGGTCTTCGTGGGATCTTGCCCCTGAGCCACTCACTACGAATCATCAAATTTCCCAATCCAATGATCCAACTTGCTTTCGTTGCAAACAAAAACAAACACACGCACCTCGTCCCGACGATCCATGCGACGAATCCAGAAGCCTTTAGTTTTGCAATTCTGGTGTACTGCTTGTTGGTCGGTCGGTCGGTCGGTTGGTTGGCTCTGGATGGTCTCAATTTCGCGTTTTGTCGTCGCCTGTCGTGTTGTTTGGTTGTACGCTGTCGTGTTTGCTCTCATTCCACATCCCTTGTTCCGAGTCGAGTGGAGTCAAGCAAACGCATCGGGAGTTTGCTTTTTTTTCAACATCGACGATGACGACCGTGATGCCGGTGAAGGCGGTGTGGGTGAATGAGACGAATCGGCTGCTCTGGCTGCAACGGCACGGACGGAAGACGACACATTGCGAAAACCAAGTGCGTTCTGATTGGGACTGGACGGTTGTGGCGTGTAAAAGTAAACAGATGGTTCCAGTTCTAGAATGCCACCGAGGTAGCTGTGCTTGTTGACGGACGGTCGGTGGCGAATAGTTTTTTTGTATTCTACAGCGATTATGTTAGTAAGCGTGTGTTTGGAGAATTATGTTTTGGATTAGTTCTAGCATTTCAATTCGACATTTGCTTCGATTATAATTAATTATTAATACACTGTGTTAGCTTGTGTTCAGATAATACATAGGATTTTCACTAGAAATTAGCCGATAAATAGTCGGTTCTAACTGATTTTAACTTTAGTTAAGATTATAATGTTAGTCAATCAATGCAATACAATACTAAAGGGTGTTCCGATCAAAATTTGGTCAAACAGTAATGTTTGTGAGTCGATCAAAGTTTTTGTTAATAAGTCAAATTCTTTTTCTTTTTCAAGTTCAGTTAATACAGAATACAGGAGACGTATTCAGCTAAGTTTCCTTTTAACCGTATGCGAATTGCCGGGTCTTTCGTTTAACACCTGCCATAAGATTTGATACAGTCTACTTGTCCACTTTATTCGCCGCAGAACGCCAGTTTGCCTTTAACTGTTTCTCGCTCAGAACAGCTTTTTGAGTCTTCTTAAGGTTCCGCTTGACGATGGCCCATTATTGTTCGATTGAGCGGAGCTCTGGCGTGTTGGGAGGGTTCTTGTCCTTGGGCACCACTTGAACGTTTTTGGCAGCATACCACTCCATGGCCTTTTTTTCCGTAATGACAAGATGCCAAATCCGGCCAAAATAGAACGGAACAATTGAACGATACGCAAGACAAATTATATGCAGCATAATAGGTGCTAACCTCTGTGCATATTAAAAGTGCTTCTTTTTATGCTGTAATTTTATTAACCTTCGTCATTATTTTCATTTTATTAACCTTCCTCGGGTATTAAAAAAACTGAGGGTCAATATTTACCCGGATTTCAACCTCTTCTAGAATTATGAAATTTTAACCTAGACCTTTTAACCTTTATCAAATGAAGCGGTAGAGAGTTGCCGTCTTCCGAAAAGTTTTTCAGTATGTCATTTGTCGTCTTTAGACATTATCATATTAGTTTCAGATATTGCCGCAGAGATGGTGCTGCCGTCTGCATTTGCCAAATGAAGCTCTAGAGAATTGCCGTCTTCGGCAAAGTTTCTCACTATGCCATTTGTCGTTTTGAGAGATTATCATGTTAGTTCCAGATATTACCGCAGAGATTGCGCCGCAGTCTATCTTACATTTAAATGACGCTCTATCGAGTTGCCGTTTTCTGCAAAGTTTCTCATTGTGACATTTGTCGTCTTTTGACGTAATCATATTAGTTCCAAATCTTTCAGTAGAGATGGAGCTGTAGTCTTTGTTTGTCAAATGAAGCTTGAGAGAGTTGCTATCTAAGGTATAGTTTTTCGGTATGTAATATGTCGTCTTTTGTAATTATCATGTTATCAGATTTTGCCGCAGAGATGACGCTGCAGTTTATGTTTGCCAAATGAAGCTTTTGAGGGTAGCCGTCTTCGGCAAAGTTGTTCAGTATACAAAATGCAGTCATTTGGCATTATCAGATAAGTTCCAGATTGTGTCGCAGAGATTGCGCTGCATTATATTGTTGTCAAATGAAGCTCCAGACAATGAACACCCAGAAGTACATCAAGGAATGCCTCCAGAAGCGTTTATTGCCGAGGATCAAGCAGCATGATGGTCCAGGCATATTTTGGCCTGATTTGGCATCATGTCATTACGCCAAGGACACGCTAGGGTGGTACAAAAGCCAGAATGTCTGTTTCGTGCCGGAGGACATGAATCCGCCAAATTGCCCGGAGCCATGGCCAATCGAGACTTTCCGGGCTTTGGCCAAAGCAAAGCAACGGAAACTCGTCAAATTTATTTATTTATTTATTTCGTCAACAGATCGTAGCCTACATATTTACGCTCAGTTCTAGCTCCTTAAAGATCGCCTAGAAATAAAATAATGCCTTTTTTTTCCTCTGTTCGGGACATAAAACACTGCGACCAGTAATTTGATCTATTGTAGTATATCCCGTATCCTTTGTTTAGTGCATGTCGAGTTACTTCATCACTATTGAGAAATGATGAAGTGTTCGGTGTTGTTACAGTTGTCATTGTTTGTTTTGTTGGCAATGAATCGAGTTTTATTGAAAGTTTCCGCTATTTAAACCCTTTGTGAGCGACAGTACTCTTCAAAGGCGCGCCCTTTTATCCGACAAAACCGGATTCATTGCAAACGAAACAAACAATGACTCCGATACTGACCATGCATCATAACCCTAGTCATAACCAATTCAAACTATAGAACATCAAATAGAAAAATGAGAATTCACATAAATGAATACTAACCATGTTTCCCTTATTCCAAGCTCATCCTCGGTGGCTCAATCCGAGTATTGTCACTTTTCACAAGACATAAAATGTAATAAGGACTAATATATGTTCCTTTGATTACAAAAACAAATATGTTCCCTAGTTTGAATTAATTCAGACTAGGGTTCGGTGGTAGATCTGATACCCCGTAACGCACCACGAAAAGGTGATCTACCAGCGTTACGGGTCAAAAAATGATGCCTTAGGTTACTACGTGACATCGTTAAGTCAATTGATTCACAATGCAGATTATAGAGAGACATCATTCGGTTAGTTGGTCCAAATTTCGCATAGTTTGTCCGAATGGTTTTTAACGCAAACAAGTTCCGGTTCAGAAATACAAAGGCGCATTATGGCCGGCAATCGTGCCTACTTTGGACTCCGAAGGACGCTAAGATCGAACAAATTTCGCCGAACTACAAAGTTGACCATCTACAAGACATTTATTAGACCGGTAGTTCTTTACGGCCACGAAACATGGACATTGCTCATGGAGGACCAACGCGCCCTTGGAGTATTTGAACGGAAAGTGCTGCGTACAATCTACGGTGGAGTGCAGATGGAAGACGGAACGTGGAGGAGGCGAATGAACAACGAATTGCATCAGTTGCTGGGAGAACCTCCCATCGTACACATCGCAAAAATCGGTCGACTACGATGGGCTGGGCATGTCGTAAGAATGTCGGACGACAGCCCTGTGAAAATGGTTCTCGAAAACGAACCGACGGGAACAAGAAGAAGATTCGCGCAACGAGCAAGGTGGATCCATCAAGTAGAAGGCGACCTGCGGACCCTACGCAGACAGCGAGGCTGGCGAGGTACATCTATGAACCGATTACAATGGAAACAACTTCTGTGTACAGCAGAGGCCACGCCGGCCTTAGTCTGGTTGGTAAGGTAAGGTAAGTTCTAATTTCTCAAATGCAACGAGGGGGTGTGGAAATGCGATGTGATACAATATCGTTAACAAAAGAGATCATCATCTCTTCGTTCTCTAAGAGTTGGATGAATAAATATGGTGGTAAGAAGAAGGGATGTGTAGTAATTGGAGGAGGTGAAGAGTGTGTGTGGTCGCGGAAAAGAGAAACACACAACACAAAAGCCACAACAAAAAAGAAAGAAAGAAAAGAAGAATTCGATAATTCAGCTCCAAGTAGCACAAGGTTAGTGAAAAATAGCATTTTTTTATGTAAAACATCCTGGGAAATCGAATACAAGGGGTCCCACTTGCCGCAAAACTCAGTGAACGGAGATATTGGGCTTATTTTACCCCAATTCCCCCGTATTTTCGAGTAATGCCCAGTAATCTATGCTTGGAGGGGTCTGCGGTAGTCATAATACGTCTATACTTATGTAAAATTTCCCTTAAAATTGAATGTAAGTGGTTGCAGCCACCGCACGGGTCGGGTAACAGAGATATTGCTGATTTTACCCCAATTCCCCCATTTTTCGAATATTGTTTATTATTCTATGATCTGAGGGGTCTGTGGTAGTCAAAATAAACCTATTCTTATGTAGAATTTTCCAAGAAATCGAATGGAGGTAGTTGCAGCCACCGCACGGGTAGGGTAACGGAGATATTGCTGGAGATATTGCTGATTTTACCCCACTTCCTCCATGTTTTCGAATATTGTTCATCAATCTAACGTCGGAGGGGTCTGTGGTAGTCCAAATAGGCCTATTTTCATGTAGCATTTCCATAGAAATCGAATGAAGGTGGTTGCAGCTACCGCGCGGGTCGGGTAACAGATATATTGGGCTTATTTTGCCACAATTCCCCGTATTTTCGAATATTGCTGAATAATTTTCGAATATTGCTGAAAAATATATTCGGAGGGGTCTCGGAGGGAATAATTCGGGAAAAATGCGGGAATTTTTAAATTAAGATTGTGTGGCCACCCTGAAGTATGTCTTGAACAAGTACCTGACGAACTCTAATGTCATTTGAAGATGTCGTGTATTTTTTTTTTTGGAAAAACTTTGCAAACATGTCACAAATCTTACCAGCGTTTTTGAAGGGAAGTTGTTTGATTTTAATTTTGTTCTGGCATACGTGAAAAACTGTTTAGGACATGATTTGATTTCGCTCTCTGTTTTGAAGTTATACTCTTCCAATTAGGAATTGATTGCTGAATTAAGCTGATCAGATATAACAGATATAATTTTGCAGATTGACACTGGAGTTGTTTTTTTTGTAAATTTTGTTGGCCTTTCGCTTCCGGTTTTTCAAATTAGTGATATTCCTGTTGAACCATATTGGATATTTGGAGTTATATCTGCGTCGTTTTCTTTTAAAAGATACGTTCTCATTAATTATTTCAAATAAAATCCTGTACTTGTGCTTCATTTCGTATGATTGATTGCCAGTTGATTAAATTTAGCTTATTTTTTTATGTTCTCGTAACTACACACTACCAAAATGTCATGTAAATTTCTGTCCCCTGGGACCGACACATGCAAGCGTCCTTCAGGACATAATAATAAGTTGAAAGAGATGAGAAAATACATTCAATGCCAGTTATAGAAGACATAATTTTACACGAAATCATTCTTTACTTTCCCTGACTTTTTACAAACATGAATTACGTCTCGTGTAAAATTCATAATTTCTAAGTGTGTAGCTTTGTTGTATTCAAAGCCTTCGCATATTATAGTCGTTGGGCGTGGATTGTAATGAAAAAATAAAGAATAACATGGAGTAGATAGTTATTTTTATAAAAGGGAGGAGAAATTTAAAGTAAAAGGGGTGAAGAAGAGGAAGAAGAGGGTATTATAAAAAAAAGAGCCTTCCATAAATCACGTGGCTTTCAAAGGGGAAGAAGAGATGCGGTTCTGGTCAATGACATGGTCCATACCAATTTAGCCAATTGTCCATATAAAAAAGGCCACAAGATCTAGAAGCTCCGAAAAAAGACCACGTGTTCTATGGACGGCCCTTTGAAAAGTATACTGAAATACATGAGTTTAATTAAATACCGTGGACCCCCGCTAATTTGAACAACACCTCATTCATATTAACGGGTTCATTTTAAGTTTGAACTTCTAGTAGCCCTTAAACCAAGTTTCTGGTAGTTTTGTTTGCCGTTTTGATTTGATTCTGCATTTTGTTTCACGGTGTTCCATTTTGCTTCACTTTGTTTCATAAGCTGAATTACGTTTGAACATGTTTAATTTGAACGACGTGCAAATAAACGCGGATCATATTAAATAATGTTCAAATTAAACACGGTCAAATTAAAAATCATTAAAATATGCAAACATGCAGAAGTTTAAATACTAAAAAAATCTGCTTACTAATGCCACCCAGCAATCCAATTTAAGACTTAACAAACTACCTTTAAACAGCACTTGCGTCTTACCATTCGTGCTTCGATGTTAATGTAATAAAAATTGACGCATTAATGCTTATAAAAAAACGTTTCGAGATAAGAATGATGGTAAAAATTATTATGTAACAATTTGTCCATTTATTATCTATCACAAAATGCAGAATAGCATCGTTACACTTATAACTTATGAACCATTTCATCGCACATGGAACAATTACGTGTCTTTGAAAAGCAAAGATAGACATTGCATTTCAAACAACGAACGCGCCTGCGGCTGCGACCTCCACAATGCTCGTAACGGCAGCAACGAGCTGAAAATAAGGCGTCCATTGAAGGAAAGTGATCCACAATGTCATATCGTTTTACTAAGGAAGGCATGTTTGCCGGAGGGCTAATCAGCTTTGATGTTGAAGGCCTCGGTGGGTGATCATTATCATCGTCTTCGTCGTCGCTTACAACCAATCTAACGGGGTCCGCCGTTGTCATAAGTGCTTCGGCTAATTTCATTCTCATAGCCAGCAGGTCCCTAGGGTGAGGTACTGACTTCATTTTGCAGAGATGCTTGTAGAGGAACCAAGAATTAACTGCTCCGAACTCAAAGAAATGGGCAATCGTTTTCCAAGTCCACTTTGAAGTCTTGAAGAATGATCGGTAGCGTTCCATTTGCTGATCACATAGATCAACTCCTCCCATATGTTTATTGTACTCAACAATGGCAGAAGGGCAGTCAATATCAAGGTATGCTTTATCCGTTTTAGGCCATCTTTGAACTTTGGACGAAGGATTAAGTCCAGAGCATGTCGAGGCAATCACTACTTTGTTGCTGTCCATCCATTCAACAATAACAACTTTATTGTCTGGCGATACATGCTCTGCATACATTCCCTTCACACGATTTGCCATTATAAAGGGTGTCCACGATGAAATTGCCACACTATGAAATTGCTCTAACTTTTTAACCGTTGGGTAGAATTTAATGAAAATTTGGGTGGATTTAGTTCATAGTGCATTTTTTACATCCTGCAAGTTTTAAAGTCCTGTGATCAAAACTCGCGGAAATGGAGTCGAAAGAACAGCTCGTGCGTGATGAAATCTTGCGCATTCATCACGAGAACAAGGATCTCTCGCATCGTTCCATCGCTAAAACGTTGGGAATCGCGAATTCCACGGTGTCGCGAGTGATTAAGCGGTTCGAGGAACGGTTGACCACCGATCGGAAGCCCAGAAGTGAAGGAAAAAGTATTCCGTACAACACCAAAAATCACAACCGCGTAGTTGGGGCCTTCAACCGAAATCCGAACGCCTCCGTTCGGGATGTGGCTAAGAAGCTGCACCTAAGCCGAAGTTTTGTCCAGAAGGCCAAAACTAAGGCTGGGCTTCGAACGTTCAAGGTACAAAAGGCCCCTAATCGCGACGAGAAGCAGAACAAGTCCGCCAAAACCCGTGCCAGGAAGTTGTACCTCAACATGCTGACGAAAGTTGAATGCTGCATCATGGACGACGAAACATATGTGAAGGCCGACTTCAAACAGATCCCCGGCAACCTGTTTTTCACGGCCAAGGATAAGTTCAGCGTTCCGGAGCATGTCCGCACTCAGAAGATGTCCAAATTTGCGAAGAAATTCCTGGTTTGGCAAGCCATCTGCACGTGCGGGAAGCGGAGTGCACCTTTCGTGACCCAGGACACGATGAACGGACAGGTGTACATAAAAGAGTGCCTCCAGAAGCGGCTGCTTCCTATCCTGAAGGCCCACAACGTCCCAACAATCTTCTGGCCGGATTTGGCCTCATGCCACTACTCCAAGGACGTGCTGAAGTGGTATGCGGACAATAAGGTCAATTTCGTGCCGAAAATGTTCAACCCTCCCAACACTCCGGAGCTCCGCCCCATCGAGAAGTACTGGGCGATTATGAAGCAGCACCTTCTTAAACGACCTAAGGTAGTGAAGACAGTCGAGGAACTGAAGAAAGTATGGGTTTACATGCAAAAAACGGTTGATTCACAGGTTGTGCAGAATCTTATGGCCGGGGTTAAGGCCAAGGTGCAGGCATTTGCGTATGGACTGTAAATAAAATGCGAGTAAAATGGTAAAATGAAGTTTAATAGTTATTTCTCAATCCCTGAAAATTTGATGGCAATCGGATGAAAACTCGAATTTTGCGAATCAATTTTGTGTGTGGCAATTTCATCGTGGACACCCTTTAGTACCAGTTCCATTCAGGTTCAGTTAAAGTCCCTATGAATAGCACGAACGCCTTTACGCACCGCATCGATTATATCTTATTAGCATTGGGGTCAGATGGAGGATTATTGACATCAACGAGGTGGAAAAATCTACGCAGCTGAAGGAATCTGTCCCGTGAAATAGTATCCGAAATAATGGGCATGGCTAGTCCTGTCGTCCAATACATTTTTAGCCGTAGAAAGGAAATGCATCCCATCATTAGATGGACGTCAATGAAGCGCATCAGCTCTGCACGCGTTGTGTGGATCGA
The DNA here is from genome assembly GCA_024533555.2 of Aedes koreicus. NCBI lineage: Eukaryota > Metazoa > Arthropoda > Insecta > Diptera > Culicidae > Aedes > Aedes koreicus. Next base: position 35,874 of record JAHHFK020003409.1, read on the forward strand.
ATGTCCTGTTTCCTTCGCAGAATACATGTTGGTTATTCCGCAGCGTTGATGAAAAATTCATCACTGAAATAGTCCTTGAAGTAGCTCACGAAAGGACTGATTTCCAATTAATCGAATCTGGCAGTGGTGGACGAAGATTCGTTACCGGCAAACGGTATCGTGTGACCTTCAAAAGATGTTTGTAGCCATTGGAGGGCGGGAGCGGGGCGCCGTTCCCCCCCGGCGCGTGTGGGGGGGCGGCCGGGGGGGGGCGGGGGGCCACCGGCCGCGGGACAGGGCACAAGACCAGGGGCGAGGGAAATAAAAAAACCCCCACAACCCCCCCTAATTTCTGTCGGGGCCTGTACTGCGTCGAAGGCGTTTTGCCATCTGTAATGCACAATACTGCTATGAAATCAATAGTGAAAAATAAGCAGTTCCTTTTCAATAGCACGACGTATATACCGCTACAAATTGAATGTCTGTTGGCAAGTTTGTTTACATGGATCATATTCAAGAGATACATGAGCATGAGCATGAGTATGATTGACCGCCCGAGGTTGCTACTCCGTTATTGCCAGATCAGCTGTTATTACACAGAGAACCAAAAGATGATGCTTGGGACCAGCATACATCCTCAATGTGTAAAAACTGGTGATCCCAAACTAAGGCAATACCGGCGCCGCCCTCGCCCGAATGCAGGTCAAGTAGGAAATGGGTAGGAATATGTTGACGTGATACTCGCTTTATTGGAAGCCGAGAACACCTCTGCACTCCCCCAAGAAATCACTGGGATGTTGGATAAAATGGTTGGGTTTGCAGCGGGTTCCGTTTCGGTAATCGGTGTGCTGAATTCAACTGACGTCGGCAGCGAATAAGATATTTATCTATGTTCCCGATTTATGCTCTGTACAGAGATACACATTAAAGGTATTCAAATTTTGGCACCGATTTAAACCAACAGTAGGGATGCTGTTGGGACCACTCACAAGTGTGGATGGTTTATTTAACCAGAATACAAAAATATGTTAAATCATCGTAGGACCGGTTTAAACCAACAGTAAAGATGCTGTTGGGGCCACTTACAGGTGTGGGTGGTTTATTTCAATGGAATACAAGAATATGTTGAGATATCCTATTTGACGACCGATTTAAACCAACAGGACAAGTTAAAATTGCGACACACACAAATGTTCGGCAAAATTCGCCCGTTCTACCAATCATCTTCAAACTTTCAGGGAGTAAAATAAAACATGTTATGAATATTTTCCCATGTTTGTTTTATTCAATTTCAATTCTATATCCAAATGCACAAACCCTGTTCTTTACACTACTCATAAGGTGCTGTACAACATTTGGGCCACATTTTTTTTTGCGTGGCAATTCATTTTTTCTTCATATCTCCCTCCGATTTCACTTTCTCAGGATGCTTCCGAAGTGCCTGCTTCATAATGGCCCAGTACTTTTCAATTGGTCGCAGCTCCAGTGCGTTCGGGGGGTTGAGATGCTTCGGCATGCTTGTACCACTCCAAAACCTCTTTCGAGTAATGGCACGAGGCTAAATCCGGCCAGAAAATCGTAGGACCATCGTGTGACCTCAGAAGAGGCAGTAGACGCTTTTGGAGGCATTCCTTTAGGTACAGCTGCCCATTGACCATTCCAGTTGTCACGAATGGGGTGCTCCGCTTTCCACACAAGCAAATTGCATGCCAAATCATACATTTTTTGGCAAACTTTGACATCTTCTGCTTTCTAACGTCCTCAGGGACATCGAATTTATGATGAGCAGTGAAAAACTGGAGCCCCGAAAGCTGCCGGAAGTCTGCTTTTACATACGTCTCATCATCCATAACGAGGCAATGTGGTTTCGTCAACATCTGGGTGTAGAGCTTCCGTGCACGTGTTTTACCTACCGTATTCTTCCGTTCATCGCGATTGGGCGCCTTTTGGACTTTGTACCTGTGTATTTCTTCACGTTTTTCGCATCCTGCACGAAAGTTTTGGTTAGATTCAGTTTCTTCTATGTAAACATTTCGGCAATCCCGCACTAAGAGTGTGACGAAGGGAAAGAGTTTTAAAACGGTTAATTCCAATAAAATCTAAATAGTTTTCAAGTCTAATGTAAGAATGTTTTTGATAGTTTCTCATCAGGTATGACTTTTATCAAAATATTGATATTGATACTGTTGTTGACACAGGTTATACTGGAACAGCACGGGCTGACTAAAAATGACTAAATTATTGAACTGGGTAGCATATGTATCGTATAATGAACATCGACAGGGTAACGGAAGGCACCCCAAAGGGATATTACTAAATTTGCATGAGAAACTTTCGTACTGCTTCTAAATATAAGTTGAGATCAACGAAAATTTAGGCCACATAACTCGAGGTGAGGCAACCCCAAAAGGGAAAGTGCTCAAGTTAGCCTCTATTGAATGTGCTCTTCGTCGTAGGGGGTCAAACAGTTCAGTGCAAAGGCCAACGCAGCACCCCGAATAGAAATAGACAGCGAGACAGATCACAGCGCACCCCAGTTGAAATCAATCCCCATTATTAATCGATTCCCACGAAGTCCAATTACCACATATTTATGTCCGGGGGCCTGACCGTGCTCAATTTGCACACCATAGACTCTAACTTTGGTTCGAACGGCAGCAAGGCAGCAGCAGCAGCAGTCATCGTAGCTTCCTCATTCCTTCTATCTCTTCTAGACAACGAGTATAGAAACCCATAGAGAGCTACTAAGGCAGCGTGCAGCAAACTGCAGCGAGGGTCGATGCAATTTGATACTCCACAGGTTGCACTCTATTATGATTTGTAGATTGCTGCTACTTCGTGAACCTACCTCGACTGGGAAGGACCGCGTAACATACAAACATATATCTCATGGGAGTCATTTGCCACCGATCCGCGTGCCCCTTCCCCCCTTTGTCAGCAAGCGAAAGCGATAGAATGTCATTGAACAGGCAGGAGGAAAAAAGTATAGCACTTTAATTGAATAGAAAATAATCGCACAGCAATCCTGCAAAACACAACACAGTTGGTAGTCAGTAGTGGCCGCAGAAAAAAAAAACGGCAAAGTCTGACAATCCCCTACAGTACAGGGATGCCCCACTACGGGAAGGGGGCCTCCACGACTGCCGAAGCGAAGCGCAAAAAGATTTTGATTTATTGTCAGCTTATGATAAATATTTAGATATTACTTTACGGTTGCACCGGCCGTCGGACCCCGACGACCGTATAAGCGTCGGCTTTTAGAAAGATTTACAAAAGAACATAATGTCACAGAGTTGTCGGAATGGGGGGATAAATTAACGACCGGTCGGTTTTCGAGTTGAAGTTTAAGCGCTTAGAAGCGAGTGTTTGTGGATAATTACTCGGGGTATGGGTTCGACACAATCCTTGCATTAGGGAGCCTTTCCGAATAAGATTGATCACACCCATTCTGCCTAGGCTAGGTGGGAGAGTGTAAAACAAAACAACATCACACCATTTAGATAACTCTACTGCCCATTCTCACCAACAAGACCTTCGTGAATTTCCCTTTTCCTCTCCTAAATCACCTTCCAACCTTCCGTCCACTACTTGATGCTGATGAGAACCAAACCTTCAAACCCTTCAACGAACGACACAACCGAGAGTTCGAGTTCGTCGTTCGTCGAACGTTCCCAGCTCAAGTCTCTCAACCGCGGGGCACACGGAGAAGAGCCAACTGCGCGAAAATTACTGGAAATTGATCCGTTGTTCATCTGCGAAACATATTCCCTTCATTAGCAGAACATTCGCCCGGTTCTGTGTTGCCTTGTTTTCGCTTTTATCGAATCCATTTCGCGATCTGCCACCAGAAGGTAGTTCACCATCGTCGTTCGAAAACAAAGACCGTTCCTCCTAGTTCAAGCTAAATTTCCACAATCAATCCCGGCCAAGTCGGCAGAGGGGAACGTACTTTCCCCGGAGTGGGAAAACTTTCTCCGAACAACCTCCAGAGCAGGGCCGGGAACCGTTACCCGGCCAGATCCACCTACAACGGCTCCACCCACTCACTCGAGAACCGCACATCGAAGACGGTGGAAAGTTGCAGCCCGTTGATACGCACTTGCGGGCCACTTTGCATCTCCTACAACACTGACTCATTCGCTTATCTCGGAACGGAGAAGAGGGGAGAGTCGAAGAAATTAAAAACTCAATTTCGATTAATAATTTACGATCATCAATAAAGCTGATAACGACAACATCGGGAGCGCGTGGCTCGTGCCCGCAGTGTGTCTCAAGTGCGAGTGGAAGACCGTACCTGCACCGAGTTCAGTCAATTTATTAATTTTATTCGTATCGCCGTGCTGCTGCTGGTGCTGCTGGAGGAATACTGGTTCCATCCTTGGAGGAGTCCGAAGAAGAAGAAGAGTCGATGGTCAGGTACATGTGTTACAGTAATTTGCACTGTCCGAGAGCGGCCGCAGAATTCGCCCTGGTGGGCAGTGGAGTTGATTTCCAATTAGTGAAAAATATGCTTTATGGGTGGGAGTACGGAATTGGCAGTTAACTGGAGCAAACATCGCTGACATTAAGTCGTTGATGAATTTACAATTTGTTTAATCGGACGGTGTTTTCATTTGTTGAAGCTCTTGCTGGTCTTTCGATATCAGTCACTGCTCGCATTTGGAGGGAAAGGGATTCAGACGAAAGAAATGGTTTCGGGATAGAATTTCGACTTCAACATCGTTGACTATTCTCGACAACAAAATTTCAAACTCCAATTCACACAGAAAAAAATTATGAATTTTAACCAGTGCTGTCAATTCTACAATCTTACAGTGCATTGCCATAACTGGCATACAGAAAGTGTTATAAAGGGTGTTCCGATCTAAATTTGGTCAAACAGTAATGTGTGTGAGTCGATCAAAGTTTTTGTTAATAAGTCAAATTCTTTTTCTTTTTCAAGTTCAGTTAATACAGAATACAGGAGAACTATTAAGCTAAGCTTCCTTTTTTACCAAATGCGAATTGCCGAGTATTTCTTTTACCACCTGCCATAAGATTTTGTACAGTCTCCTTGTCCACTTTATTCGCCGCAGAACGCCAGTTTGCCTTGAACTGTTTCTCGATCACAACAGCTTTTTGAGTCTTCTTAAGGTTCCGCTTGACGATGGCCCAATATTGTTCGATTGAGCGGAGCTCTGGCGTGTTGGGAGGGTTCTTGTCCTTGGGCACCACTTGAACGTTGTTGGCAGCATACCACTCCATGGCCTTTTTTCCGTAATGGCAAGATGCCAAATCCGGCCAAAATAGAACGGAACAATTGTGTCGCTTCAAGAAAGGCAGTAGACGTTTTTGTAGGCACTCGCTCCGTTAAATTTCCTGGTTGACGGTTCCGGTCGCAATGTAAACGTTGCTATTCAAGCTACAGGTACAGCCCGAGTAACACATCTTCGTGATTTAATGTTTAGTAAGCTTCTATACAACCAAATCTAGTAATAAAAAAGTATTTTCAACCGATATAAAACTTGTGTGTTGCTTGGGAGATGGCCTGCCACACCAGATATTTCTTCGCAAACTTTGACAGTTTGATGTGCTTGAAAATATCTGCCACCTTTCCCCGTCCGGTTGCCGTATAAAATTCCTTTCCAGGAAGCTGTTTAAAGTCTGCCTTGACGTAAGTTTCATCGTCCTGTACCACGCAATCAAACTTCGTCAGCATCGTCGTGTACAAATCGTTCGCGATCGTGCTTTGGCCGACGTGTTTTGTTTATCGTCGCGACTTGGGAGTCACCACTTTCTTGTAAGTCGACAGTCCAGCTCGTTTTTTAGCTCTATCCACGGTTGAAGGTTTTTAATGCACGATGAAAGGAAATGCGTCAAGTTTAAATCGACCAAATTTTGATCGAAACACCCTTTATTCACTGACAATTCATTTGAGTATTCCGATGTTGCGCTATTACGCCTTAGATTTCAATGTTAGTGCAATACATTGTGAGACAAAGCTAAGAAAATATTCAAGCACAGCAATTTCATTATACAAGCTGTTTTGTTTATCAGCTTCTGGAACGATTTATCGGCAAATGAATCGCATTGGGCTGAAATGGCTATCCACAGCATTGAATTTAACAAACGCGTTAAATTCGCCCTCGTTCAGTTTCAAGGCGAAGTAAACAGAAATAACTAACTTGTTCGAAAGCTTTCAACCAACAGACCTGTTTTGGACGATACCTCGACAAAGATTTTTCATTAGGGCCCAACTGACAAACGTAAATAATGGCTTCTTCCGTAAATTTCTCGTGACACAGAATCTACCCATGTAAGCTTCTAATTCTATCGAATAGAAGGACTCTTGTTCTTCGAAATGGCTTTGGTAGATTAATGAGGCAAGTTTCAAGGTTGACAAATTCAAGGGAGAAGCCATTGTTTACGTTTGTCAGTTAGTCCCTAATGAAAAAGTTTGTAGACTTTCCTAATGCATTGACGTCATTTTTGAAAAATCGATATCATAAAAATCTGTAACTTCTAGGGTTTTTTTTTTTTCATTAGGGCGAATCTACAATTGAGAGATTCTCTCCGGGCTCGCTCTTTTTCCTTCATTACAGCGCCATTATAAAGCTTTCGGGGGATTCTTTAGTACAGATCGAAACACAACAGTGCTGGCTAGCATACTCTACAAATAGTAGAATGAAAAACGTAAAGGTGATTGGTTTATGAATGAAAGAGAGCGAGCCCGGAGAGAATCTGTCAATTGTACATTCGCCCTAATGAAAAAAAAACCCTAGACTTTATAACGATAAAATCTGCAACTTCCTGACTTTTCATAACCTTTAAAAACAGCCATTACAGCAGGAAATTTGCTGGAAAGGAGTGGCGCTACAAAAAGAGTTACAGGTGGTGCATTACCGTCAAAAATACAACTCCAAAAACTTCATTGCATGGAATCGCAAGGTAATTTGGAACCGGTTTCAGTACATATGTATGTATTTACAGGGTGTCTCACAATAGGTGTCACTTAAACAAAATGGGATTACAGCAAAACAAATCAACCAAAACAACGCATTTTTTGTTTTTCATTTGAAAAATACGCATTATAGAAATAAACCATATTAATTCAATTCGAATCTCTCGCCCTTTTCCTTGATAACTTTTCGCAAACGCTTTGTAAGCCCATCGGAGCTGGCACGCCCGATTTCCTGCGGAATTTGGTCCCAAATATCAACCAAATATTTCCTGAATCGATCTAAAGTAAGCCCTTTCGTAGGGCCTATATGTTAAAGCATATAACTGTAAGCAAAGGTGTCAAGTGTGTTGAGATCCGGTGAAGATGCAGGCCATTCTTCGCTTGTGATGAAATCGGGCAAATTTTCCGCGCACCACGCTTGTGTCTTCTTTGCCTTGTGAGCTGAAGCTGGGTCCTGTTGGAAACAATATGGTGTATTCCCATACAGCGTTGAAACATGAGGAAGCAGATGGTCCTTCAAAACCTGCTCGATTTAATATTCAGTGTTGATTTTTACGTTAGGTTCTATGAAAAGAAAAGGAAGTTTTCCTTTTCGTGAAACGGCGCCCCATACCATGATTTTCGATACATTCTAATAGCGTTCTACAGCTAGTTTATCTCTTTGAATATTGGCAAGAATTTTGCCATACACACGATCATTTTTTTGATTATGACTGTCCTGAAGGAGGAAGAGCTTTTCATCCGGAAATAAAATCCGCAGTCACCGTGCCGAACCTGAAGATTTCTGCTTCTTTGGACCCTGGCTTGCTTTTGACGCTCCGTCAACCGGTGAACCCGTTGTTTCTTGTACGGCTTGCATTCCAGATCATGTCTGATGAGCCTGTTCATTGAAGCAGGGGACATTTGAAATTGTTTGCTCAATTTACGGCCAGATACGACCGGATTACGTCTTATTCGCTCCGTCACACATTTGATCTTTTTCTTCATTCTGGCAGTTCGCCGGGCACCTCCTTTGTGTTGAATATGCACATTTCCAGTTTCCTTAAACCGTTTCAAGGTACGAAAAACAAAACGCTTACTCACTCCGAACTGCTTAAGGCTATTGAATATCTGACACGGTCTAAGCATGTGCAAATGTAATTTTAAAACTTGCTCCCGTTTGGCTTCCATGGTAGCTGATAAATATAAAGATACGGAATTTCTTATTTATCTTCAGCGATAAGCTGTCAAAAGAATACACTCAAAATGTATTTAATCAATTCCGCTGTTAAAATTACCCAGCTTAAATAACCCAAGACTGAAAAAAGGTGACACCTATTGTGAGACACGCTGTAAAAAATATCACTCATCGTTGCAAGGCACAGCCATTAGCCAGTGGATTGTCTTCTACGAACAAGGGTGCCATGATGCCAGATTTATCTGGCACTGTCAGACTTTTTATCGACTAAAAGACGAAAAGAGAAACCCTCCATAATATCAGACTTTTTCAAATTAAAACACATAAAAAAAAAACATCGTACAATCTCACTCCGCCAATTATAGCGTTAAGCAATTTGTTTTATAAATGTGTAAATTTATTGTATCCTTATTTTTTTTACTTTTTATGACAGAGGCTTTTGCTGAAAATTTGGTGCAAGTGCGATATTACACTGTTTGACTGAATGCAGAATATGTGAAACCTTTTTAGGCAGATACCATTTGGCCAAATTTTTTTTTTTTTGCGTAGGTCAAATTGTGTAATTCCACCCTTGTCTGTTACTGAACTATGCAAGTATACGAGTCAGAACATGACTCATTTTGGGTCATCATTTCGCAAAGAGCTTATCAACATTTGTAAGACTTCTTAGCCCTTTTCAAAGGTTAGTCACGATTTTTAAATTTCCGCACGCAAAAAAAAATCGCTGTAGAAACTACCATTTCGAGGGTTAAATTATGCGCAAACACCAACAATTTTCACCTGACTATAAATGCGTTTGATTTTACCATGCCTACGATTGAAGTCAACCATGGTTGGGATGATTTCAACATGAGGTCTGTCAATTATTCAACAAATGTTGAAGGCTGTACCATAAATCAGCGCCAACATTTGATTAGGGCGAATCTGCTTTTGTAAACAAACACTTTGTCTGCTAATTTATAGGAAGTTGAATACAATTCCTTCTAATTGAATATATCAGCGGATAGAGATAAATCTCCTCTTCCTTAAAGAGTGCTTAATTTTTATTTGCGAGCTTTTGTTCGAGAGAAAATGACTACGAAAACCATTGTTTACAAAAGCAGATTCGCCCCAATCTAATGTTGGCGCTGAAATGTAGTAAATTTGACTGAAATTTCAAGGTAATTTTGAAAATAGGCATAGTCGGGTGAAATGGTAGTTTTTACTGCCAGATTTTTTTCAGTGTGCGTATTGCCAGATTTTGCCAGATTTTTCATTTGTGACATGACAGATATTTTTCAAAAACTAATGGCAACCCTGTCTACGAATGACTTGATCAAGTTTGACATCTGTCTGTATTCAATTTAACACAGAAGGCCCCAAAACGGATGGGTGGACCCGTAAGCGTAGACACTTACGCGTAATCCGCGGAGTTAGGAGAATCTCCTTCCAGCGATAACGTTCTACAACCCAATGTGGAACAATCCATCATACCCGCCTTCATTTCACGAAATGTTAATGGCAGGGAGTTGAAAAGTCCACTCTCTCCACCCAAATCGGTTCAATCTGGGGCCGTGATGGTCCCATCCCTACTTATTATATATTTTATTTATTATTTACTAGCTGAACCCGGTGCGAGCCTTGCTACGCATGCAACTAAATGAATAAAAATTTCAGAGAACTGGCGCTTTTAGGGGTTTTTTTTTAGAATGAGTTTTGTTCAAATATTTTCGTTTGCTAATGTGTGTAATTTCTGCAAAATTAAACGTAGGTGTGAGTTTTTAGTTAGACCCTCGGATCTTTAGTTTCTACCATGGTTTTTCTTTCTGTGTAGAAGCATTTCATTGACAAAACATTTATCTTCAAACTATGCCGTATTCTGTCAGTTTGAACGTAATTTTCTCTTGCATAACCGTAGATTAACTTCTTGTGCATAATTTAACACTGAGAGTAACTCAAGCATCCCCCATTCTTGACTGAGAAGGTGTTCAAACTACTATCAAAATATGCTGCTTACCCGAAAAAACACACATTTTTGTTTTGTTTGCCTAGATAATACTCTTGTTTGGTTGAAATTAATGTTTCATTTGAATGACAGCAAAAAAATATGGGAGGGGTCTAGAACCACAATAGAAAAAAAAAATCTTGCCTCCGAAAACACGCCAAATTTGGTTCCATTTGCTTGATTAGTTCTCGAGTTATGCAGAAATTTGTGTTTCAATTGTATAAGACTCCATCCCCCTTCCAGAGAGGGGAGGGGTATAAACAATTATAAGAACCTTTCTCAGCCCCAAAAACCCCTGCATACAAGTGTTCGTAACAGTAGGGATAGTTCTCATGTTTGGTTGAAATTTGTGTTTCATTTGTATGACCCCCCCCCCCTCTACCAGAGAGAGGAGGGGTCTCGAACCACCGTAGAAACATTTCTTGCCTCTCCAAAATCCTCACATGCTAAATTTAATTCCATTTGCTTCATTAGTTCTCAAGTTATGCTGAAATTTCAGTTTCATTTCTATGAGAGCCGCCCCCCTTATAGAGAGGAGAGGGGTCTCGAACCACCATAGAAATATTTCTTGCCTCCAGAAAACACCACATGCCAAATTTAGTTCTTGAGTTATGCAGAAATTTCTGTTTCATTTGTATGAGAGCCTCCTCTTCCTGAAGGGGGAGGGGTCTCAAACCTACATAGACATATGTCTTGCACCAAAAGCTCCCACATGCTAAATTTGATTACTTTTGCTTGATTAGTTCTCGAATTATGCAGAAATTGTGTTTCATTTGTATGGGAGTCCCCCCCCCTTTCCAGAGAAAGGAAGGGTCTCCAACTATGATTAGAACCTTTCCCGGCCCCAAAAATTGCCCCATTCAAAATTTCAAGTCAATAAATTATTAATCGGTTAAGTAATTTTCGAGTCTATAAGGTTCAGACAGACAGACAGACATTAATTTTGATATACATAGATAGCTGAACCCAGTGCGAGCCTTGCTACGCTTGCAACTAAATGAATGAAAATACAATAGAATCGGCGCTTTTATGGTTTATTTAGTCATGAGTCTTGTTCAAATATTTTCGTTTGCTAATGTGTGTAATTTCTGCTAAATTAAACTTAGGTGTGTATTTTTAAACCCTCAGATCTTTAGTTTCTACCATGTTTTTTCTTTCTGTGTAGAAGCATTTCATTGACAAAACATTTATCTTCAAACAACGCCGTATTCTGTCAGTTTGAACGTAATTTTCTCTTGCATAACCTTCGAATAACTTCTAGTGCAAATTTAGCACTGAGAGTCACTCAACATACATCCCCTATTCTGGACTATAAAGGGGTTCAAAATTCTATCAGAACAAGCTGCTTGCCCCACGAAATGTTTTGTGTTGTAGTTGCCTAGATATTTCTCATCTTTGGTTGAAATTTCTGTTTCATTTTTATTAGAGCCCCCCCCCCCCTCCGGAGAGCGGAGGAATCTCGAACCAGCACAGAAAAAAACCCTGCCTGCACAACCCCCACATGCTAAATTCGGTTCCATTTGCTTGGTGAGCTCTCGAGTTATGCAGAAATTCGTGTTTCATTTCTATGAAACCCCCCCTCCAGACGGGGAAGGAAACTCGAACCATCATAAGAACCGTTTCCGTCCCCAAAAACCCCTGCATACAAATTTTCATAACAGTAGGAAGATTTCTCATGTTTGGTTGAAATTTGTGTTTCATTTGTATGAGACCCCTCCCCTTCCAAAGAAGGGATGGGTCTCAAGCCACCGTGGAACCATTTTTTGCCTTCAAAAAGCTCCACATGCCAAATTCGGTTCCATTTGCTTGGTTAGCTCTCGAGTTATGCAGAAATTTGTGTTTCATTTGTATGTCGGAGGACTGCGTCCGAAAGGCATGCTCTGACTTCCGGCGTCGGCTCGAGGATGTTATTAATAAAAATGGAGGACACATTGAAAAAATTTGTTTAAAAGGACTTTATAAAGATAACTGCACTCGAAAATGTTGATATTATTGCTTGAATTAGTTGAAAATGGGATTTGAAAGAAATAGAACAAATTTTCGCTTTATTTTCTGCCGCACCCTGTAGTGTGTGAAAAAGGTTAACCACTGCATTATTCTACAAGATGTGAGCATGAAACGTGGTTTATTGGAGCTTTCTATGGAAAATAGGATTTGATTTTCGTATTCCAATCTTTGCCTCCAGTTTTCTCGGTTTCGTGATTTTGGAATACCGCCCTTTTCCAATGTTAGTCTAGAAATATTGAAGCATGAAATCAATCGTTATTGAATCGTTATTACATGTTGCACAAATACCATCATTCTGTGCAACCTAATGCATATATTGGATTTCTTAAATACTATTTACATTTCAGCACAGAAGCTTGGATCAGTTTAAATCAAAGATCCGAACAGAAAGCGCGAAATTCTGTTTTTGGCTCGAGAGGTCCGAATTCGATTCGTTTGTTATTCACTCGAGCGCCAAAACTCTACAACTATGAGCTGGAGGAGCTGGGGAGGAGTGCACAGAGCAACGACAAGCTGAAATGAATATCTTACCTCGCCAAGAGAAGAATGCCATCCCGCGGAGGAATGTGTTTGCCGAAATCGAGTCTATCTGCTTTCGTCGGCGATGACAACCGAATCGCTTTGCCCGCTACGATCTTCCTCTGCTTCTGAGTGCCAGGCCGGCATCGAAAGGGTGGGGGCTTCTAAATCGTTCACATCCAGAGCATGTATGAGTGAGTGATCTACACGCACTCTCCCGAAATTTGGCATTGGAATCGAGAAAGAGTGCCTACGGCAGGAGTCTGATGGATTTTTATTTCGCATCAACTTCAAGGCCAAGTTTATTAGCAGAACGCGCCCGCGATCACGATGGAATCGGAGTCTATGAAGACGCATAAAAAAATTCGCACAAATGCGCGTCGGCATGCTGCAGAAGCGTGACAGCTAGGCCCGGCGACAGGGTTTTTGGCCTCTGGAGAAACCGAATGGTCCCCGCTACTCCATGACCCTCCGCAAGTTCTGCCAATAGTGTGCGTGCCAGCGCCACAATAAGTGGTCTAAGCATGCGAGGAGCGAACGCGCGTTTTGAAAAGTGCGAAAAATAAGAAGCTAATTCGCAATGTTTTCTTCCTTTTGCTGCCGTTCTGCGCTGCTTGCTGTCGGTTTTTAGTTTGTGTGTGCGATTTGCGAAAATTTTCCGTTTTGTTTTGAGCGCGCGCGGCTCCTTCCTGGTATTTTTTGAAGGTTACGTAAAAATCTAACCGGTTTCTGGGTTGTTGTGATGGAACTGAATCGAAGTGGCATTATTATGTGTGTACGCGGTGGTGGCGGCGGCGGCGGCGGCAGTGCCATGGTTTCTACGCGCCTACAGTGTTGTGCCGCTGAGGAACCTTTTTCGCGCTTAATTAGCTCCGTAGGCGAACGCAGTAAATCTTCACGGTGGCACCCACGCCTTTTTGCCTACTGCCTGACGTGGCGGTAGGCTCGTTAGTTGGTAGGAAGTGACAGTACTAGAGGTGGTTGGTTGCAAAGCAAATCTAACTCGATGCACCCGAACAAGCATTTGAATGGGGAAAACGCATGCATGCGGGGACTGCATTTCTCAACTTCAAATAAAATGTAAATTTTCGTTCGCGAGCCCGGTATCGACTTTAATTGGAATCAAATACCTTCCCGGAATCGAAACCTGGAATAGTCCAGGAACAAAAAAAAAACTAGAAATTCCATCAAATTTAGCATGTTTACCAATCCCTTTTTCATCTACCTGATCCGTTGAAGCGGCTCGATAGTCCTCGACCTTATTCATTCGAACGGGCATCGCCGGGTTGCATCCTGCACCATTTTTATATGAATTTTACAATAGCCTACTCCCCTTCCTTCTACGAAACAAAAAAAAACATATCGAGCGTTTTGTTCGCTGATCTAACTCGGGTTCTAAATACTCACGTATTTCGCCTCGAACGCACACACTGTGTCTACAAACTCTACAATATTCAGCAACGACGGCGGCCGGCGGTGGCATGTCATTTGAGAGTGCAGAGTCAAAGCATTTGAGCGAATGTTTTCTTTTTTTTTTTTTTTTTGGCGTTCGCTTCCTGTTCGACGCGTTTGTTTTAGCTCATGTTTTCACCACAGACAAACGGACGTAACTGATGGTTTATGATCAACGTGAACTTTGATGAATTTGGAAAACTATCAGCATCACAGCTGGTTGGTTTTTTTATTTAAAAAAAAAGTCAGTGGGGTTGTGCACAAGTATCGACTGCAGCGTCAACATCAAGGTTAAAACGTTTGTTACACTCTGGAGCTGTGTGCACTTGATTTGCTACTTAGCGAGTTCAATTTAAATGCTATTTTCTGGTAAAGAAGCTTTTTACCCCTCTCGATTGATTGTCTCAAATAATCCAGTATGTGCAATAGTAATTCAGATTTGATCATAAAAATGTTAACGAAGTTTGTCAGAAGCTTCCGCGCATGGGAGAATACAAAAACAACAATCAATGTATAAAAATGTTAGTTAATCATGCTTATTAGTTAGAAAGTAAAATTAGTCTTCCTGAAAACGACGATGGGAATGGTCTGCGTTGGAAATTATTATCTTGCTGTTGTTGTTTCGTATTTACTAGACTTTTATATTGAGGCTAGTTCGTCCCGCGACACAGTGATTCCAAGGCGGAAAAAAAGTCGAAAAATTAACTTCCACATTTTACAATAAATATAATTTTGTAATGTTTTACAATATTTGAAATTTCTTTTTCCAAAATTTTATTAAGATTGGGTGAACATTGCACTCTCTACAACTTTTCAAAGTATGGGTGCTAAATGTTCGTGGTTTTTTACTCCCATATAAAATTTATGGAGAATCGGAAAAAAAAACTTCAACTAAGTTTTCAAATGTGAACACACATGGGCACATACACCACATTAGGCTTATTTTAAAGATATTTTTGCCAGATTTCCGAAAATCTAGGTATCACCTTGCGCAAACTTGCTCAACTACGGTTCAGGGAGGCCAGAGTCCTGGAATGTCTAGGAAACCCGTAAAATTGGTATAGACTGTTCCAGAAAGTATAAGCACACTTTTAAAATAACAAAAAAGTCATGTTTTTTTAGTTTTAATAATTTTATTTGGCAAATCATATTTGTATTTGTGTTTTATATGATATTTTACTCTCGTTTAATCAAAATATTTAATCATAGCCAAGACTCCTAACTTTTCCTCGAACATGACCCATCAGCTTCTGCACAGTGGTACTTCCCACCATTTTGACCACTTTTGGCCAATCTTTTTTAAATTTTTGGATGTCGTCCGCTGGTTTTATGAATTTTCGAAGCTTTGCTTTGGTTAAAGCCCAAAAAGTCTCGATTGGCCATGCCTCCGGGCAGTTCGGCGGATTCATGTCTTTCGGCACGAAACATATATTTTGACTGTTGTACCATTCTAAAGTGTCCTTTGCGTAATGACATGACACCGAATCAGGCCAAAACACTACTTGACCTTCGTGCTGCCTGTGACATGAATCATCTTGAAGTTTTCACCATCAGCTTCAAGTGATAACGGCTTGGACAGTGACCGGTTATAAGGCCTGTATATATTGTTAGATCTTTTTTGGTAAGATCTAGTAACTTGCGAGTCATTGAAATGTTTGGAGTAATGAACCGCTTTGATTGCCTAACTTGAAAGTGTTGTTCCAGTTTGTCTCCACTTTCAAGCATTCCCAGGCATTCATCTCCATTCTAAGAGAAGAAGCAGATACACCACAAAAGGGTTCAGGTCCTACAAACCTGATGAGACGATCCGAGTCTTGCTAGTTCATCGGCTTTCTCGTTTCCATCAATTCCAGAATGACCAGGAACCCAGTACAAATTGACTTCATTACGACAAGACAATTTCCGAAGTGATTGAACACATTCCCAAACATGTTTGGACGTGCATATTGCTGACTTTAAAGCATTCAGAGCTGCTTGACTATCCGAAAAAATGCATAAATTTGAATATCTATAGTTTCTGTGTAAGCATATAGCAGAATATTCCAGAATTGCTTGAATTTCAGCTTGGAATACAGTTGGCCACTTTCCCATTGGGATTGAAAGGTTAATCCCTGGGCCAGTTACCCCAGCTCCCACTTGATTGTTCATTTTCGAACCGTCTGTATAGAAAACAATCGATCCTTGGCGGAGGTTTGGGCCACCTCTTGCCCACGAATCACGCCCAGGATCAATAACTTGATATGAACAATCAAAGTTGTATTTTTTTTTCCATCCAATCTTCGTTGTTCATAACTAAAGGATTAAATTTTACAATTTTTAGAATGCTAAGATGTCCTATTAGATCACCTTCTAAAAGGTTCGCAAACCTTCTGATCCTTAGAGCGCTCTTTTCAGCTTCTAACTGTATGAATTGATGCAATGGCAACATAAAAAGTAGTGCATCCAGTGCCTTCGTTGGTGTACTTCTCATTGCACCGCTAATTGAACAAGTTGCTAGTCTTTGAAGTTTTTCTAACCTTCTTTGTGCAACAGTTTCTTTTGTTTTTTGGCCACCAGACCAATGAAGCATAGGTAATCTTGGGTCTCACAATTGCCGAATAAATCCATTGGATCATTTTTGGCCTTAGTCCCCATTGCTTACCAAATGTTCTTTTGGCTATCCATAGAGCATTTGTCGATCTGTTGATTGTCTGCTCTAAATGAAAGTTCCAATTTAGTTTGCTGTTAAGAAATACTCCAAGGTATTTGACTGTATTTGAAAGTACCAAATGTGTGCCTTTCAACCTTAAGTTCTCAATACAGTATTTTCTCTTCTTTGTAAATGGCACAATAGTAGTTTTGGAAGGGTTTATGTTCAAGCCTTCCTTATCACACCACGAAGAGACCTAATTTAAAGCACTTTGCATTGTGTTTGCAATGATACAGTCGTATTTACCGCGTACTATTAAGACTATATCATCTGCGAAGCCAACTATTTCAAACCCTAGGGTTTTCAGATTTTTAAGGAGATCATCAACTATTATATACCACAATAAAGGTGATAATACGCCTCCTTGTGGACACCCTTTTACAGCTCTAATACTGATGGATGAGCTTCCGAGGTTTGCTGATATTTGTCTATTTGATAACATCTCGTTAATCCAATCGACAATACATTTGTCGAAACCAAGTTTCATCATTGCTTTAACCATTGAACTATGAGATGAATTATCAAATGCTCCTTCAATGTCTAGGAACGCAGCTAGTGAGATTTCCTTAGCTTGAAAAGATTTTTCTAGTTTAGTAACAACCGCATGCAACGCTGTTACCGATGATTTACCTTCCTGATAAGCAAATTGATGTTTACTCAGAGGAGTTTTGACGCATGACGTTACTCGACGAGGTCCCTAGTTTTTTCGCAACATCCCGAACGGAAGTGGCTGGTTTTCGCTTGTATCCCTGATCTTTTTATCGATATCCGGACTAACAGGACCGGATATCCGACCACTCTTCGGCGCATCTTCAAACGTACACTGTTCTCTATATTTTCGAATCGCAGATCGTACCGCTCCGACGCTTACACCCTCTTCCTTGGCCAATTTTCTCAAGGAGAGTCCGCTCACAGTGCACCATTTGTGCACGATACTGTTTCGTTGTTCCGGAGTAAGACCGCGCATTTTGATAGGTAACACAAAACTGAGCACTTTTTTTTTATGCTTTGTCATTCAGAAATGTGCAAACAAAAGGACGCAGCCAAAACATGTTGAAATATTTCATTATATTCAAAGTGACCGTGAAAATAAGGTGTGCTTATACTCTCTGGAACAGTCGTTAAATACACAAATCTCGTACTAGACTACCACGGTTTTACCCTTCTTTCGAAGATGTGTATAGATATATCTTGGGAAACCGACTTTCGATACAAGGCCTGGAGGGCCGAGTTTTATATACCACGGACTCAGCTTAATGATCTGAACACATGTATGTGTGCGTGTGTAGTGTATGAATGTAACGAAATTTTTAACTCAAATTCCCAGGCAACTACTGAACCGATCTGAATGAAACAGCTGTCAAATGAAAGGTATTGTGATCTTATACGTAACTAGAAAATAAGAAGAGTGATTAGTAATTTTCTTTTAATTCTAACTTCATTTTTTTGTGTTTTTGTTAAGATACAATTTTGTTAGTGTGAGAATTTATTGTATGTTATATCTCCTGTATGTACGAAGAGAAGTTGCATATAGTGAGATATGTTAGTGATAGATATAAATTAAATTTTTATTAATTTTATATTTAATTTTTTTACTTTTTTCTTATTCTCTTTATTATCTTATACGTTTTGAACTCTAATGGAATCGGACTTTCCGGAGATAGCCCCGGAGAAGTGGCCAATTTCCGACTTAGAACAGAACCCATCATGCAACATCTCAAATTACATGAGAATTCAACAATAAGTCCAATGGCAAATATAAAAAGTCCAGAACCACAAAGGTTACATCCGGATTGATGTTCCGACTACTCGCGGGAAAGTGGTCAGCTTCGGATTTGGATCAAACTCCATCATGCGACACATCAAATAACATGAAAACTCAAAACGTTAGTGCAATGGTTATGATATCTAGTTTCCAGTACCACAATTACTACATTCAGGTTCGTGTTCCTAGTACTCCCAGGGAAGTGTAAAAGGGTGAAATCTCACGATTGGTGGATAAAGTTGTCTTTTACAAGTAGTGTGAGAACTAATTCACTGTATCAACCCATTTGTGATTTCGACTGGCCACTGCTTGGTCTTCTGGATCATCTAGTGCATCACTTTCTTTCTAGAGTGACGAAACATAAATAAGTTAGTCTTTTATTTTAAGCTTTTCAGCTAGTCTTGTACTCCAGGTTCTATGCTTTACATTTAGCGAATGTTTCGGAAAAATCCAGAAAAATCATCACGTAGCAAAAAGAGAACACAATAAAAAAAATTTTGCCAAATAAATTGTTAATAAAGAACGCAAAATAACAGAAGCCTCAACACAACACGCAGCTCTTTAAGAGTCAAAAAATTATCTCACGAAACATTGAGGAAAGATAAAAGTCTCATCTGCCCCAGCGCCACCCCCATGGGCAGAAGCGGGGATCAAACTTTCATTCCGTTCTTCGATTGCATTAGTATGTGTGACCACATTTAATTGCTTTTATATGTAGGTATGATATGTATGATACGCCGGGTCCTCCCTTAGCTCAGTCGGTAAAGGCGCGGCTACAAAGCAACACCATGTTGGAGGTGGCTGGGTTCGAACCCCGGTCTGGTCTAGGAATTTTTCGTTAAAGAAAATTTCTCGACTCCCTGGGCATAGCGTAAGATTGTACGTGCCACACAATCATACTAATGCAAAAATGGTAACTGGCATCGAAAGCTCTCAATTAATAACTGTGGAAGTGCATTTAGAACACTAAGTTGATAGCAAGCAATAAGCTAATTGCGAAAGCAATAAGCTTGAAACGCTTATAAAGAAGAAGATGTATGATATGGAATTATTCAATCCATCTTCACAGTGTATCCTAACAGAATTAGATGATTTCCTGTCAGAAAAATGTACAGTCAAGATGTGAAATTGTAAACTTTTAGTCAGCAATTGAGTTTTTAAAATCATTCGATTACTTGTGTTTATGTATCGCGATATTACTTCTTCCATTATTTGTTATTATTCTGGCATTATTGTGGTTATTATTGTGTCTAGCACTAGACTAACTAGCCAGTTGCTAGAATATTTAAAAAGTAATATTTTGTTGCTACCGGAACAATCTGTCTACCGGGAAGGCCATTCTTGTGAAACCGCGTTAAATTTAGTATTGGCAAAATGGAAAGATAACTTAGAGAGTGAAGATACAATTGTTTTTTTTTTTGGATCTGAAACGCGCTTTTGAAACAATTTCTAGGCCCGTTGTTGAAAACAATAAAGCGCTTTGGAATTTCGAGTACTGCATACAGATGGTTTGACAGCTATTTGTCTGACAGAACTCAACAGACTGTTCTTAATGATTTTGTTTCCAGTCCCGTGGGGAATGATCTTGGAGTGCCCCTGGGGAGTGTATTAGGGCCCCTTTTTGTTTATTATGTATATTAATGACATGCGACGTGTTTTACGATTTTGTGACATTAATCTGTTTGCAGATGACACAGTATTATTCATTGCAGCTAAGGATTTAAATGAAGCCGTTTCCCATTTGCACGAAGAATTGCGTTTTCTAAGTAGATGATTGAAATGTAAGCAATTGAAATTGAATATAAGCAAAACTAAATTTACAGTAATTTCGCAGAATCGAGTAAATGAGGATGTCTCAGTTACGATTGATGACGAGGCAATTGATCGCGTTCGGGAGATTAAATATCTTGGGGTGATAATAGATGACAAGCTAAAGTTCAACGCTCAAATTGACAATTTCATCAAGAAAATTGCCAAGAAGTATGGAATTCTATGCCGATTGAAAAACGATTTAACTACGTGCTGTAAAATACAGCTTTACAAATCAATCATCTCTCCTCATTTGGACTTTTGCCCTTCCATTTTATTTTTGGCCAATCAAACACAAATACTGAGGCTACAGCGCTTGCAGAATAAAGTAATGCGTTTGATTTAAGATGTAACAGATTCACTTCCTCGACTTTTATGTTAGACGCTTTGCAATGGTTTTCGGTGAAGCAGAGAATTGTGGTGTGACTTTCGGTGAAGCAGAGAATTGTGAAGTGACTTTTCGTGTGAATCAACTGAAGAGTCACTGTCACCTCACACGACACGTAAAATAACCCTGATTGTTGATTGTTTCTTAGCCACCGCTGGCTGCCAACTAACAGGAATATGCAACGTTAACTTAGAGAAATTCCATTGAATTCAAATCTTAAGCTGGGAAATTCGAATTGGTCGTCCTGAAAGGGACGGATTTTAGATGTTGAGCATGGTTCGCGATTGACTCATCACCGATGCGCTTTACTAACTGCCTATCCACTGGTTTACAGCTTACTCACACAGGACAGCACTATATTTAACTACTCGTTGTTGCACCTTACATGCTGATTCCGTTTGTTAGACTGCTGTTTTAAGTGACTCACACCGAACAGCAATTTATTCAACATTTTGTTGTTGTACCTTGCGACAACTAGCTGTCAACTGACGAGAATATGCAACGGTAAGCTGGAGAAGTTAAAATCAAACGAACTCTTAAGCTGAAAAAAAAAATTGGTCGTCCTGGAAAGGGAGAATTTAAAATGGTGACCATAATCCGCGATTGAATTTAAACTTTCCTGGTCTTCTTTGGAAGCAGGTAATTTCACTTCTTATCGTTGGGCCTTACCGGCTGGCTACAAATCCACCACTTGCTTGGATCAACCGGCTGCTTAGCCAATGGCTGCCGTCAGAGTACTTCACCACTTCTTTGTCAATCCAACACTGGCTCCTCGCCGCTCCTAACAACTCCAAGACTGTCGAACGAATGAAGCTTTTGGCGAAGGTGCACTCAATATATATCATTCGCTACGGCTTATGAGACCTTTGTTATTTAACTGTTTATTTGGTTCTACATCAACAGGCTAAATTCACCCTTAATGATGGGTAAATAAAACTACAAAAATATCACAACACACATAGTCAAGAGTTACAAAAGTAATCAAGTTGAAATCAAATGAAGACGCATTACGGTTGAAGACTCTTTGTAATTCACTCATATCCCAAAACATGCTGCAGTTTCTACGGTGGCGAGTCGACCTCAGCATCGCGTTGTTACAAAGTCGAACGTTGATGTCGATTAGTTGTAGAATATGCGGAGTTGCAATTTTTTTGTCCGGAAGAAAATCTGATAGGTCTTCAATGATCAATTTCATTGTGGTTTGGGTAGTCATGCACTTGTTGCCAATTTTTTCTCAAAAACTGTACGTCTGTTTGTCTGTGGTTGTATTTTACAAACACGCCATTTTCTCAATTTATTTGTGATTCTTCTTCCATAACGATACATTTTCTAAACAATACACAAACATTTAAACATCTTTTACTCTGGCACTTTAACGAGATGCTGAACCGTTTTAACAATGGACTGATACATACACTGAGAGAAAAAACACTTAAATAATCTTTAAATCGAAAAACCAGCTTTTTTTCTATTGAATTAAACCATCTGCCGAACAAAAATCGAGTGAGCAACCATTTGGATGTCGATGAAAAACTTGTGGAAGTGTAAAGGGTTTCCCATTAAGCGTTTCCTATCTTTAAAGTTGAATAAACCAAACTGTGTGTCAGCTATTGACGAGATTTGTTTTTTGTTTGAAAGGACTATCAATACCATTATGTATGAAATATGACATCATTCAAATGGCCGCCTCCGCTTTGCGTGGTGGCGTGCATTCGAGAGGTCTAATTTTCCTATGCACTGTACAGTGCATGTCTAGTTCCCATTTCATGTTCTAATCACTTCACCGAACTGACTTTGAAGCTGCAAAGTAAAACAAACAACGAAACGAAAACATCAACAACATTCTCTTTATCGTCGTCGTCGTCGTCGTCGCCAGTTAGAAGTTTTTTTTTTACTCTCGCGATGATGATGTTGGTGACTTTCTGAGAAACAAACACAGCTCACACAACAGGAGAAATATTGCATCTCGCACAGAAATGTTTTGTACTTGCTGCACCGTTCATCCACCCGACCCCTCCCTGGAGGTGAAGCAGGATTTGAACGAAATGTCAGCTTGTTACCGTTTTTCTCAAGTGCATCAACACTGCCATTCGAGAACTGCCACCTCCTCCGCCTACCCTGTATGACGGCTTTAGGCTGGGCAACGAGCGGTTGAGGCGCGAACGAGAGGTGAGTGAGTGATGTTTTGATGTTTATGTGGGAATCATAGAAAGGTGAAGCCCGGGTATTCGCGCGTTCGTTCCCATCTCCGACCCCGGATCGATTCCGGGTGGGGGGGAGGACGAAGCAACCGAGGGGGACCGGGAACAACAACAGCCAACGAAACATGGCGCGCGTGTTTTCGCGATGCTCTTGTTCACGAGCCCTCCAGTTAGATTATGCGTAGATCATTATGTAGCTACACCAGCGAGGGGCTATGCGAACGAAACAAAAAAAAAAACAAAATCCAGAGTTGTGTTTTATTGAGACCTGGGGGTGGGGGAGGTGGACAGCGAAACGACTGCAATTCACGAAGTCTATGATTTATCCCTTTCGGCGCTGAAATCCCGTTTTTATTATTTTAAAACCAGCATATCTACGCTCGAAACTGGTGCAATATGCGCATCGTCCCACCGTCGAACCATCGCTTCGGTGCATGAAATTTCGATTTTATTTTTAGAAATTATTCCAACCGAGAGACCCCATGCCGGGAGGCGCAGGTTCGTCGCTTCTTTCCAACAAGTCTCCTGAGTAAAGTCCGTGACTCCCTGACAAATCCCGGCTCGGGTACGCCGCCTGGTCTGCCGATGCTGCTGCCGTTACTGCCGCAAAAATCGTGATCTGCATCGGTAATATAATGGCCAAACAGCGTGCTCTTACTCTCTCTCTCTCTATCTTGCAAACACACTCACACACACAGTTCCACCCCCGCGTTCGCAATTGGAAAACATTTCCATGTTACCTTCAGACTTCTAGGATCGAGCGCAGCCTTTTGCATATAGTTCACGCGCCCGCGATCTAGTCTCAGGTTTCGTTGATAGAGTCGAGAATTTGCCCTCCAGGACCTTTTTTGACTGGCAAACATGAGCCGAGTCTTCGTCGGAGAGTACGCGAACCGACTCCGGCGGACGTGAGATCGATTTCCAAAGATTTTGCCCCATGTTTTGAACAACGCGGGCGAGTTGGCTGCTGGGAGGTGGTTGTTACTATTTTCTTGAAAACAGAAGGATGATGATGATGATGATGCGCTGCCCGTTTGCAGCAGAGACTCCCAAGCGAGGTTCAGTTAAAGAGGGGAGGGGGGACGAGATTCCTCAGGTATGGGAAGATTGTGGGTTCGAGATGGGAGTGAATCGTCGTTGACGTCGTCGTGTGACCCCGTGTGGAGTGCAAAAGTGCTTTGACGATTTGAGGTACACATCCATGAGAAGGGGGGGAGTGGATTGTGTGAGAACGGTGGCAATTAGCTAGTCACTCTGGAAATGTCAAATCACTTGTAAAATTGCATTCAGTCAAATGTTTTATGGCAGCATTTCACAATGACCAATAGGTTTCTAGAAGATATACGATTTACGAGGAAATACCACCCTAAGTTTTGATTATGAAAACGAAAGTAAGCTACGTTACGTTTAGATACATTGCTGGAACCAATTTATATAGTATTCGATTGCAAATAAGAAGTTTCGACGAAAAGAATCACTTATTGTACTGATTCGTTTCATCAAATTTTATAAAAACGCTTGCCTATGGGGTTTGCATCGCACCGAAGAGCATTTTCTCTAAAATTTCTGGTATTTATCGGGGACTAGCTGAACCCGGTGTGATCGTGTCTACACTTGCAACTAAATGATTGATGATTTAATAAAACTGGCGCGTTTCGGTAGTTTCTATCATGGTTTTTCTTTCTGTGTAGAATCATTACATAGACAAAATTTTAATCTTCAAACTACGCCGAATCATGTCAGTTTGGACGTAATTTTCTCTTGCATAACCTTAGATTAACTTCTTGTGCACAATGTAGCACTGAAAATAGCTCATGCACCTCCCTTTTGTTACTCAAAATAGGTTCAAACTTCTATCAGAACATGATTCTGGCCCGTGAAATCTACATTTTATGTTTTAGTTGCCTGGATAATTCTCATGTTTGGTTGAAATTTGTGTTTCATTTGTGTGAGAGCCTCCCCTTCTAGAGAAGGGAGGAGTCTCGAATCACCATCGAAAAAAATTTTGCCTTCAAAAGGCACCACATGCCAAATTTGGTTCCATTTGCTTGTTTAGTTCTCAAGCTCTGCCGAAATTAGTGTTTGATTTATATGAGAGCTTCCCTTCCAGAAGGGAGAGGGGTCTCGAGCCACCTTAGAAAAAAAAATCCTACCGTCCAAGTTTGGTCAATTTGCTTGATTAGTACTCGAGTTATGCGGAAATGTGTGTTTCATTAGCATAGGAGCCCGCCCTTCCAGAGAGAGGAGGGTTCTCGAACCACCATTAAAACGTTCCCCGGTCCCAAAAACATCTGTCATACAAAATGTCACGCCGGTTGGTTTAGTCAGTTTCCGAGTCAGTCAGTCAGTCAGTCAGTCAGTCAGTCAGTCAGTCAGTCAGTCAGTCAGTCAGTCAGTCAGTCAGTCAGTCAGTCAGTCAGTCAGTCAGTCAGTCAGTCAGTCAGTCAGTCAGTCAGTCAGTCAGTCAGTCAGTCAGTCAGTCAGTCAGTCAGTCAGTCAGTCAGTCAGTCAGTCAGTCAGTCAGTCAGTCAGTCAGTCAGTCAGTCAGTCAGTCAGTCAGTCAGTCAGTCAGTCAGTCAGTCAGTCAGTCAGTCAGTCAGTCAGTCAGTCAGTCAGTCAGTCAGTCAGTCAGTCAGTCAGTCAGTCAGTCAGTCAGTCAGTCAGTCAGTCAGTCAGTCAGTCAGTCAGTCAGTCAGTCAGTCAGTCAGACAGACAGACAGACAGACAGACAGACAGACAGACAGACAGACAGACAGACAGACAGACAGACAGACAGACAGACAGACAGACAGACAGACAGACAGACAGACAGAGATTCCCGAGTGCCCACCCCACCCAGGAGTCCCTACAGGCACATTCGAATCAAAGTCAGTGAGATCCTATCGCGCGGCTGCCCCCCTCCTGATTGAACATTGGCAGGCCTCCGGGTACGTTCGAAACTTGTCACCTTAAGTGGTGGGTTGTAGGCTCAGATTTAACATTCCTCACTTACACCAATCCGGCTCTGAACACGATCCCCATGAAGGACCGTGCCAACCCTCATGGCCTCCCTGCTTCAATGATAACCATGGGATCACGAAAGATGGCTGTCTACAACGTGTGGATAAAGGTCCGGGGATGGTATGGAAACAAGATGGAGGACAACGGAGGAAAATACAATAAACATGAAAAAGAAAACAAACAAAAACAAAATTTAACGACGACGGCAAAACACCACAAAAAAGAAGACGGAGATGCGATAGTGTTCGCAAGAAGCGGAAACCTACAAAGGTCACCAGTGCCAAATTCGGAGGCCACCACGAGCACCAGCAGTAGCAAGTCCCAGGGGTTCCTGACCCGGATGTTCACTCTGAAACGCAGCAGTAGCACAACTCGAGGGGACAGTGTTGGGAAGAAAAACAGGATGGAGGTAGTCAGAAGCCGGATCGACGAACTCTTTGATTATGTAAAGGACAGACACATCGTCCACAAAGAAATCAAGGAGATGGTGACGCGTGTCAAAGCGGCCGAGATTGCAGCCGAACGTGAGCAGGACGCGCCGAGGAAGAGAACAGAGACTGCCGAAAAGGTTCTGGAGGACAGCCAAAAGGCAACGGTTCAAGCACTGGAGACGCCGATGGAATCCCAGAATCCACGTTCGGAGAAAAGTAAAAAGAATACACCAGGAGAGGAGGAGTAGCAGAAAAATCACAAAATCAACGAGGAGAAAGGAGAAAGCAGTGAATGGGGCACTGTCGGCAACCAGAAAGAGAAAAAGAAGTAGAAAAAACAGCCGCAAGTGCAAACGCCAGGAGAGCAGAAGAAGCAGATACCTTGGTCTCGTTAGGTGAAGCAAGGGCGACGCTCTGATTGTTGAGCTAAAAAGTGGAACAGGAACGACGTACGCTGAACTCCTCCGAAAGGTGAGAGCTGATCCGAAGTTGAAGGAACTAGGCGAGAACATGGTGAAAACCAGACGCACCCAGAAAGGTGAGCTTAAGACGGATCCTGCCATCAAGAGCGCAGCCTTCAAGACGCTCGTTGTTGTTGTTCAAGTCTCTTGGTTAGCAGGCGATAGTAAGAGCTCTATACCAGGAGACAGTGATCGAGTGCAAAAATCTTGACAACAGAAGGCGAGCTTAGGAGGGCGCCGAAGGAACTCTGCGATCGTTTAAATAAATTCATTTTTGTATACGTTGATTTCTAGCATCATTCTTCCACTTCACTGCCCTTTTTCACAGGAGGCATAGGAAAAAGCAATGGAAATAAAAACAAAGCAGTCTTCATCCACCGAGTTGAATACCTTCTGCAGTTCGACATTTTTTGATAAAATCATAGAAGAGGTTCCACAAAGCCCAGAAAGTTTCCATCCGTACTGTTGGCGTGTAAAAATTCAAGCTTATTTCCTTAGAACGTCTGTAAGCAGCTACCAAGCTGAATAAGAGTTCCATGATTATTTTTCTGAAAAAAAAAGTTTCCAACCGTACTCTTGCCATTTTTAATTTAATAAATTCGATCTTATTTCCATGCCTGTAAGCAGCTATCAAGCTGGATAAGAGTCGTTCTTCTTCGCGTTTCAAGCTTATTGCTTGCTCTCAACTTAGTGTTCTAAATGCACTTCCACAGTTATTAATTGAGAGCTTTCGATGACAGGTACCATTTTTGTATTAGTATGGTTGTGTGGCAAGCAAAATCATACCTTATGCCCAGGATAATCATAAGTCGAGCCTTATGAAATATGGAAGAACGATCAATTTCCAGCTTCATTAGTATCTTATAAAATTTGAATGAACTAGTATGAATTATGTATTTTATTTATATGAACAATAATTATAACGTCGTCAATCCGAGAAATCTGAAATCTGATAAGTTCTCTTCCACCACACGTCCTTATATTCTCAGACATTCTTTTCATTTCAGAGAGCGAATGATGGCGCTATTACCATAAGCAAATTGGGGCTGGGACTATAGTTAATGCTTAAGTCACAACCGTTTGAAGAAAAATTGATCATCATTTAACCTTCTTAGATTAAATGCTCCCAACGACCGTTTTTAAAAAAAATTGTTCTGTACACAAAACAGGGCAGTCTGTTCAACGTTTTTTGTTTGTTTCTTGATTATCGAGATGTTCAGCCCTGGGCTGGTTCATCTTCCGCCGTAGTCACTCAAATACCGTTTTGGGTATTTTCGTAACTTGTCCGGGGGTGAGTTTCGAACTCGTGACTTTGGCGTGAGAGGTTTGAATGATAAACACTACACCGGGGTAAATTGTTTAAATTCAATCCAAATCCAATCCGAATACAATCCAAATCCAATCCAAATCCAAATCCAATCCAAATCCAATCCAAATCCAATCCAAATCCAATCCAAATCCAATCCAAATCCAATCCAAATCCAATCCAAATCCAATCCAAATCCAATCCAAATCCAATCCAAATCCAATCCAAATCCAATCCAAATCCAATCCAAATCCAATCCAAATCCAATCCAAATCCAATCCAAATCCAATCCAAATCCAATCCAAATCCAATCCAAATCCAATCCAAATCCAATCCAATCCAAATCCAATCCAAATCCAATCCAAATCCAATCCAAATCCAATCCAAATCCAATCCAAATCCAATCCAAATCCAATCCAAATCCAATCCAAATCCAATCCAAATCCAATCCAAATCCAATCCAAATCCAATCCAAATCCAATCCAAATCCAATCCAAATCCAATCCAAATCCAATCCAAATCCAATCCAAATCCAATCCAAATCCAATCCAAATCCAATCCAAATCCAATCCAAATCCAAATCCAATTCGAATCCAATACAAATCCAATACAAATCCAATCCAAATCCAATCCAAATCCAATCCAAATCCAATCCAAATCCAATCCAAATCCAATCCAAATCCAATCCAAATCCCAAGAAAGAGGAGAACCCCCTGCCCACTATCCACAAACTGTTGGCAACGAGGAGTTGGCATTCGCACTCTCACCATCCAATTCGCTTTAACCGTGTGCCCTGATGGTCCCTCCCATAACGTTCTAGTAACATTTTAAAGATAGCAATTTCACTGATCCAAGATTTTTGAAATACATGGATTATCTTATCTGATCAAAAATATGCTGCTTCTATGGAACTAGTAGCCCTTAAGAAAATATTCGTTGAAGTTCTGAAGTGCCATTTTTAGGCAAATGTTATGCTGAAATCCTGAAAAACAAATTAGGCATTTTATGCTTCTCTTGTTGCTCCATGCTCGGTAGATAAATGGAATGCAAAATCATTAAATAAATCAATATGCAATAATCATTAGATGAGAATGGGAAAAAATGCAATGCGATTTCCAGGTGCAAAATTTTCTGTCGCATGCCCTCACTTTTCGTCAAATTGACAACACTGCCAAGGCTTCGCCAACCAGCGTCTCCATGTTTTAGCTGGCAGTGTTTTGTGATCGTATGACTTGTGGAGGCGTGAGGTAGGAACTTGTGAGGACCGGAGGTCGTTCGCTTCCTCTTTTCTGGTTATCAACTTAACATTTTAAATCCTCAATTAACAGCTATGATTCTTTTCATTTTCTGGAAGAATTATGTTTAATTAAGTTAGTAGGCAAGTAGAAAACTTGTTCGATAAGCTGAATACTTTGAAGATTGCTATTGCTTTAGCGGGAGTTTAGAGTGAAGTTAGCTTCAAGATTGAGATTTTCCATAGTAATTCTCATACAAATTTCGTTGTGCACAATCAGTTTCAAACTGTATGGTATTAAATTTTGAGATCCTCAATCTTATATGAAACCGTTTAGAATTTAAAACTGCATAGAGAAGTGAAAGTTTCACAATTTTTAGATTGACAACCATATTTTGTCAGAATGTCAAGATATCGATTACTCTGGGCGTGGTTCTTTGAACGATTCATTAGCCACATCTATTACCGAAGCATTTGGCTGGATTGATAGACTGATCCCCGTCAATTTTTCGCGATTACTATGCCATATTTGAATCAACCTTCTTTAAATCAAAACACACATATGAGTTAATCATGTTGAAAAAATCAAGTCGTTTGAATTCAATACGGCTGAGTAAAATTGACGGGAATTGGTCCGCTGTCGAACTAGTGCTCCACCCTAGCACCTTATACTCGACGTTTCTGTTTGTGTTTGATTGTCAACTTGTCACCCTTGTAATAACAGTATGCACAATTTCGAGTCGTTTTACAAGCTCACGTAGGAATAATGTGGGATTTTCGGGATTTGCGAGTAGCATTTCCGTGCGGTTGCTCTTCTGATTTGCTTCTATTTAGAAAATTACAAAACTGGACCTCATAATATTTGTAAAGGATGTAATCATTGCACATTAAACTTATGCCTAAGAAAAAAGTTTTTTTTTGTGTGTAGTACACTCAGGCAAATAAACTTAAGAACGTCTTATTAAACTTATGAACGATGTTTTTGGTTTTCAGTATGACTTGTGAAGAATTTTGATTTACTCGATGCTGTTCTTGTACGCCTTTAGCCTTTCCTTGTTACAAGAGTTGATTTAGACTAGTGGACCCGTAACCTCAACGTTCAAGATTCGATTCCCGGTTGCTCCATATTTTTATTTTTTCATCATCAGTATATTTCATAAGGCGAATTATTGTAATTCATAATGATTTCTTGTGGCAAAAAAACATGATACAATCTTATGAACATCAAAAGTTTATTCCGCTGAGTGTAGTAGTCGTGGGGAATTGTAAATGATGCAATAATTTTATGGACAACCTTTAACGATAGTACTATCATGTTGTAAAATTCCCAAAGATAAAGCGTTACCAAAATTGACTCTCTTATTTGCGACCCACCCGAATGTCCCCCACAGGAGTAACAATTACAACCCTGTAACTTGACATTGGTTCACCCAGATAGGGGACGAGGTCAACCCTGGCTACTGCTGCACCCAAGGCTTCACCGTATTTCAATTTCCTCATACCACAACTGCAAAGACGACGTCGATGGTGGCGCTCGCTCTGAGCTATTCTCCGGCTGCTGCTGCTGCTGCTGCCGTTGAGGACCAGGTCACGGCTGTCAAGACTTCCATTCAACATCCATCGACTGTTTGCTGCTGCGGGTCCCAACAACTTGCAACGATCAGGCCTCTCTATTGTAGCTGATTGGATTTGCCACCCCGGAGACGACGACGACGACGACGTTGCAACTCACAAAAGGACCCAACAACGCAACGATCCTACAAAACTATAATGGTGTTGCAACATAGAACGAATTGATGCTGACATTGAAGAGATTGTGCTGTGTCGGTGCACAGTTATTGCATTCACTGCAACTGTTGCTTTATTATTGCATCATTAGAGAGCTATGCAGCATGCATACGCGTGTTGTGGCGAGCGGAAAAAAGAGCCTTCACCGCACGGCGTTCACAGGGAAGTCGCGACGACGACGACGACGACGACGACGACTATCGATGCAGCGCAGATTAGTCATTTGGTCGGTGATGGGTGCTTAATGTGCATAATTTCCCATTGATTGGGAAACGACGCCGGAGAAATGAACACATTGTTGCGAATTTGTGGGGGGATTCGATTCGTTCCTGGAAATTCACACCCTTGGATCGATTAGTATGAGAGCCTTGGCAGGTCGCCACCCAGAACAGGAGTGCTTTAGGTGCATGACATTCGCGCGAACACACCTCAGCGTAAGCTCATCATCTAAGGCACCGCCGCATGCATCACTCAAATCGCACCGGGAGAGTTGTAAATCAATCCGGACGGAGGCCAATGACCGCTCTGAAACGCTCCGCTTTTTTACGATCCTTTAACGATCCCGTTTCCCGCGCACACGAAGATTTGACCCTGACTTCTGCTGCTTCATATGAAACGAGGTCATCCCGCGCCGTCCCGCCGAAAAAGCTCGCGTCCATTTCGGTGCACATGATTCGGATTTCAAATGCTGTTGGTCGCTATGTATGGAAATGCTAGAACTAGAACTAGAAGGAAGTGAGGAGGGGACGGGGGGGGGAGCAGGACGGCAGTGGATGGTGAATTATGCAAAATGTCAACGTGCTCGCCGCCCCGGTCGTTAACCCGTCGCATCGTCAACGCTGTTTGTGATGGTTGCCGAAAAATTCTACGGAATCATAGATGTCGCGAAATGGAAGTGGGGGATGCAAGTGAGTAAATATCAGCTTTCATGGGGTCGAGGGCTCCACTTTTGTTTTTAGTTTGTTTGTTTTTTTTTTACTTCCATCGTTGCAAATTCTAACTAAACCGAGCCTCTAATGGAGCGACAAGTTTTGGACAATTTTTATATCTGCTGCAGGTTGCTCGCTACGGGGTGTGAGGAGGACACTAAACCTGTGCCTGCTTCGTGTTCTCTGTGTCACTTTGAACGGCGAAATGCACGCGGCCTCGGTTTTACTATTTTTGATATCGCATTCGGTGACTTTTTGTCGTGCTTTACCAATACTGTGCTTCCTAATTCGGTACGATGGCGGGTCGATTGCCGAATATAGGAAGGAGGGGTGTTTTGATTCTCGGTGGTTTCGGAACATTCAGTTCTTTGTTTGAGGTTTTGTGTAGTTTTTGGAGATGAGTAGTTCCGATGTGATAATGTGTAGATGAACATACAAAATTACAACACTAGAAGTAGCAGTGAAATTTTTTTGAATTTCATCACAATCCAGGTTTTGCTTCTTACTGGCTTTACCATGCCTTAAAATAGTGGTTAATGCATGAAAATGCACGTCAATTTTATGAATTACATTATTGATGCATTTTACTTTGTTTCTTATCTTTGTGATGCATTTTACTTGGCCGAT
Source organism: Aedes koreicus (assembly GCA_024533555.2). NCBI lineage: Eukaryota > Metazoa > Arthropoda > Insecta > Diptera > Culicidae > Aedes > Aedes koreicus. The sequence continues at coordinate 68,560 of JAHHFK020003409.1, forward strand.
TGAGATACGAAATTTTCAATTATCATTGGCAATGGTGAGCGAATTTCAGTCAGAATGGCTTACAATATTTTCTCACAACCGGAGAAAGTCCCTGTTAGATTTTTATGCAGGATTTACCAAACACCCGATAATGAATTTGAGCTGATTAAAAGCTGAACAGGCAACTTCTCTGCAAACGGAGTTTTGCCCCTTTAAAAGGGGGAGGGGTCTTGAACTACCATAGAAACATTTCTTGCCTTCAAAAACCATGCAAAATTTGGTTGCATTTGCTTGATTCTTTCTCGAGTTATGCAGAAATTTGCGTTTCATTTGTATGAGAGCCCCTCCTTCCAGAGAAAGGAGGGGTCTTTTACTATCATAAGAACCTTTCACGGCCTCAAAAACCCCTCCATACAAAATTTCACGCCGATCGGTTCAGTAGTTTTCGAGTCAATATGGTTCAGACAGACAGGCCGACAGAAATTCATTTTTATATATATATAGATGGATTTGGATTTGGATTGGATTTGGATTGGATTTGGATTGGATTTGGATTGGATTTGGATTGGATTTGGATTGGATTTGGATTGGATTTGGATTGGATTTGGATTGGATTTGGATTGGATTTGGATTGGATTTGGATTGGATTTGGATTGGATTTGGATTGGATTTGGATTGGATTTGGATTGGATTTGGATTGGATTTGGATTGGATTTGGATTGGATTTGGATTGGATTTGGATTGGATTTGGATTGGATTTGGATTGGATTTGGATTGGATTTGGATTGGATTTGGATTGGATTTGGATTGGATTTGGATTGGATTTGGATTGGATTTGGATTGGATTTGGATTGGATTTGGATTGGATTTGGATTGGATTTGGATTGGATTTGGATTGGATTTGGATGTTTGGATTGGATTTGGATTTGGATTGGATTTGGATTGGATTTGGATTGGATTTGGATTGGATTTGGATTGGATTTGGATTGGATTTGGATTGGATTTGGATTGGATTTGGATTGGATTTGGATTGTTGGATTGGATTTGGATTGGATTTGGATTGGATTTGGATTGGATTTGGATTGGATTTGGATTGGATTTGGATTGGATTTTTGGATTGGATTTGGATTGATTTGGATTGGATTTGGATTGGATTTGGATTGATTTGGATTTGGATTGGATTTGGATTGGATTTGGATTGGATTTGGATTGGATTTGGATTGGATTTGGATTGGATTTGGATTGGATTTGGATTGGATTTGGATTGGATTTGGATTGGATTTGGATTGGATTTGGATTGGATTTGGATTGGATTTGGATTGGATTTGGATTGGATTTGGATTGGATTTGGATTTGGATTGGATTTGGATTGGATTTGGATTGGATTTGGATTGGATTTGGATTGGATTTGGATTGGATTTGGATTGGATTTGGATTGGATTTGGATTGGATTTGGATTGGATTTGGATTGGATTTGGATTGGATTTGGATTGGATTTGGATTGGATTTGGATTGGATTTGGATTGGATTTGGATTGGATTTGGATTGGATTTGGATTGGATTTGGATTGGATTTGGATTGGATTTGGATTGGATTTGGATTGGATTTGGATTGGATTTGGATTGGATTTGGATTGGATTTGGATTGGATTTGGATTGGATTTGGATTGGATTTGGATTGGATTTGGATTGGATTTGGATTGGATTTGGATTGGATTTGGATTGGATTTGGATTGGATTTGGATTGGATTTGGATTGGATTTGGATTGGATTTGGATTGGATTTGGATTGGATTTGGATTGGATTTGGATTGGATTTGGATTGGATTTGGATTGGATTTGGATTGGATTTGGATTGGATTTGGATTGGATTTGGATTGGATTTGGATTGGATTTGGATTGGATTTGGATTGGATTTGGATTGGATTTGGATTGGATTTGGATTGGATCTGGATTGGATTTAGATTGGACTTTTATTGGATTGGATATAAATTGGATTTGAATTGAAACTCTTCCTCATATTTTTAATTTATTTATTGTCTGTAACCGTATATCAGTCCCATGTGAATTTAGGTCAAATTTGCTTTAATAACGCATTATAGCTCTCCAATACGTTTCTAGCATAGTGGCATGAGGCAGGTTTAGACGAAAATAGAGTAGAACCCTTGTGATTCATCAGAAATGACAGGAGTAGGTTTTTATAAGACACTCTTAAGGCTTGCTTCATTTAGAATTGGAACAAATTTTTGCTCATATTTTGGCGCTCCTGGTGGACGGATTTGGAAGTTCTTGGCGCCCACGTGTCGGGAATTTTGTCAGCTTCACGTATGTATTTTTGACATTCCGCAAATCGACTGTACTTTGTAAACAATCAACTTGGAAGCCGAAAGAAGGGAAAAAATTGTGCACAGTTATTTGGAAAATCCATTGTGGTCTGCATCTAGGCTAGCTAAACAGCTGAAATTGCCCTGAAATACCGTAAGGCGCGTTATCAAACGGTATAAGGAAACATTGACGACGATTCGGAAGCCTCAAGCCAATCGTCGGAGTGGAACTGTCGACCGGAAACTGCGTGGTAAGATTTTGAAGACGATTAAGAGGAATCCCAATCTGTCGGACCGTGATTTGGCCAGAAAATTCGGTGTTGCCCATAGTACCGTGAGGAGAACTCGACTCCGGGAAGGAATCAAGTCGTATCGAGCTAGCAAACAGCCAAATCGGACCATAAAACAGAATAGTGTGGCCAAAATCCGTGCTCGGAAGCTATACGACCAGGTGCTGACCAAGTTCGACGGGTGTCTTCTGATGGACGATGAAACCTATGTCAAGGCTGACTTCGGGCAAATCCCAGGTCAAAAATTTTACTTGGCAACGGCTCGGGGGGATGTTCCAGCCAAATTTAAGTTTGTTTTTGCCGACAAATTTGCACGAAAATTCATGATTTGGCAGGGCATTTGCAGCTGTGGCAAAAAAACGAAAGTTTTCGTTACAAATAAGACAGTGACGTCAGAACTATACCAAAAAGAGTGTCTCCAAAAACGAATTTTGCCGTTCATTCGATCCCACGACCATCCCGTAATGTTTTGGCCAGATTTGGCAAGCTGTCATTACAGCAAAGTCGTTCAAGAATGGTATGCAGAGAAAGGGGTCCAGGTTGTTCCGAAAAACCTTAACCCACCCAACTGCCCCCAGTTCCGCCCTATTGAGAAATACTGGGCAATCATGAAGAGGAGACTCAAGGCAAAGGGAAAGGTTGTCAAAGACATCAATCAGATGAAGACCTGGTGGAATAAGATAGCTAAAACGATGGACGAAGAAGGTGTTCGCCGCCTAATGAGCCGTGTTACAGGAAAAATTCGAGAATTCCTTCGAAACCGTGACGAATAATTTTATCCGAATTTTTTTTTAAAAGTATGAAGAAAACGCTACATTTGTATTAAAAAAGATCTTGAATTCAATAATAAATAACTGAAATACAGGCAATTGTTTTTGTTCCAATTCTATCTGAAGCAAGCTTTATATATTTCACCATTTATAGTTCCAGAAGTTATGAAGAGAGCGCTCGTTTCGCCGCAACCGCAAATCGCCTGTCACTTTACGAATTTCTTGGCCAATTTCAACATTTTCTTCTTCCAAACATCCTCTAGAACGTCAAACTTGGACTTGGTGACGAAATATTTCTGTCCGGGTAGTTGTCGGGTGTCGCAACTGCGTGTAGAGCTTTTGGGCACCGGTTTTAGCAGCAAAATTTTGCTTCTCATGGTCTTCTGCACTTGAGTTTTCGGGAGCTGTAGATTTTTTTTTTCGTTGCACAGTGATTGTGATTTTCAAGTACTAATAGAAGTACTAATTGAATTCGTGAGGTCAGTTTCGAAAAGGACGAGGCGAAAATATTTGCCGGATAGCAGAGCGGTACTCCTGTAGAGACAAAAATGCATCCTTTAGCATCACAGGGGAAAGCTTGCTATACCAAATGAAGACTGAGCATCAGCAACAATTTTCGGTGAGATCTATCTGATTATAAGTTAATTTGAACGAAAATTGCTAAAACATAATATGCTCTTATGATGAAAGTGTATGCGAAATACCAATATCCTTTTGGTGTTTTTACTGTGTTTATGCGGGGCTTGTTGTAAGTAAAAGTGATCTACGAATGGAAGTGAGTAACCAGGCATGCTCAAATGGGTCACTAGAACCCAACAGAGCAATCACCTTTCGACTCCCGGGCTAAAAAAGTTTGTAGGATCAGACAACAGTTTGTTTAACTGCAAACATTTTTCTTCCATAAAAACACGGTGGGGCGTTGGATTGTACACACACATGTAGATCAGACTGTTTGTGGTTTTCTGGACAAATCAGATGGCACCTTAGATTTTCTAGTGACATCCCGGATCGACTTATTTAGCCGGTGCTTGAATTTTGCTACGACCTGCTTGGTCATCTTCGAATCAACCGGACCACTTCTTTCCTTCCGTTTGACAGTCAAACGCTCCTTAAAGGGCACGATGGTATAAGCGATACATAGCTTCATAGCGATTCATCTATGGGATGCATTCCGATTGGCAGTATGACTGTTCTGATGCGATGGCCGTACGAGCTTCACGGATTTTTATGAAACTTGACGTAGTTGCGACCAGTTTTGAACAAATTTTCAGAATTTTATCACTATCGATTGAAACGATTCAGACATATGTGGATGTGCCGTTTTTTGCGAATATACCCCCTAATATAGGCTCAACAAAAGAGCATAACAGTACCTGGAAGAAGAACGTGATATGTGATCAAGTCCCTAAAACTTCACAGTTCGCTGAGCGCTGCATGTAACATCGAAACTTCAACAAATATTTGCTCATCTGGAACATTCTTTAATTACCGACCTGTCCGTTTTGAAAAAGCTCAGATATTTGGTCTGAAACAACGTGAAGTGATAATAAGTCACAACTTAAAATTTTAGGAAGAAAGGGCTCTGTCCCACTTTCCCTCAAATGAATATTTTTGGACGTTGATTCTGCAAACTCAGCTCATGAAGAATTGAATACCGACTCTTGCCTCTCCGGAATGGAGCTGTCAAATCTTCTGGCATTCAAGGCCACCAACCAAGCCTTGGAACGATGCAATAGCCTTTCCACCAACCATGTACTGCCTCAAACTCGATTGATTTATTGATATCCGCGTTGAGTGCACTTGCGCGCACATTTGCAGTAGCTAACTAGAATCTGCTAGCTTCCACTCGGTGACAGCAGCGGCGGTGACGGTGCCGACGGTGGTCACCCGCCGCCATCTTAATAGAATGGGGCAATCCACACCTGTCAGCTGCCAACCGTTTAACCCATGAAACCACAAACCGCCGCCATAGGTTCCTTCGATAGAACTAAAAGGTACTAAACATAACCTATTCCGCGTGTGGCGGCGGTGCGCGCTTAGAGCACAGAGGGTGCATTCCGTACAAGGATTCAATAATAAAAAAAAAACGACTACACAAACTAATATACCCGAGCAGAGCGCGCATGGCCGGAGATCTACCTTTCACCTGCTAGTACCAGTGCATGCTGCATGCAATATCCCCGCATGCGCTACTATATGCGATGTGAAGCTCTCTCAGTGCGATTACAAAACACGGCTAATTATGCGCGCGCGAGCTGCCCCTTCCCATGTCCGAGCAAGACGCGAGGGGCCCACCACATTCATCGATATACAACAATAAAAGTGACTAATGCTCGCGCACTGGACCAGCGGCTGCCGGTGGACTGTGTGTCCTTCACGTGGGCAAGATCTTGGGGAGAATGCGCGTTGGTCAGGGCAGGAAATTCGATTCGAGGTAGGTATGGATTTTCTGAAGCTCAAATTATCCGTTCGAATCGGTGTCAACGAGGGAAATCCGGGTCCCAGGCAGCATTTCGATCATAAAGTACTCAGATTTCACCAGCTCGGAGACCCGGCGAGACAACCACAGTGCGGGAGATTGTCCGATATTGTCCCCACGTAGCGGAGCAGCTCCAGTTGGCCGACGCGGAAACGGCGGTGACGAAGGAGGAAGCGAAATTTATAGTGTTTGCCTGTGAGAGGGCAATTTGCAACCTGCGCTGAAGGAAAGAAGGTACCTTCGTATTTAACCGAACAAGTGTTGTGCGCTCAAGATGGCATCGGGGAAGGCTGTTCGTATGGAGGTGGAGAGAGGAGGGATTCGTGGGAGATCATCGTTAGGAGTTGGGCACCAGTTTTAAATAGATGAAATGCGTAGAGGTTCGGAGTCAACAAGATTCGGAGATAGCAGCAGCAGCAGCAGCAACAGCAGGGGAGTTCGCCGCTTGCTGCGGTTGTCATTTCTGTCACGGTTGGAGGTTTTCCAGATGAGAAATGACTTTGTCGATTTCGGATGCGATAGAGAAAGAGTGTGTGTGTGGTTGGTGAAGTGCCCTTGTTTAAAGAAGTTATCGGGTGATCAAATCAATGGGAACATTGCAGGGAAGGAAAACGCACCATCAGGAAATACGGTATATTTTCGTTAGGTGAATAATTCAATATGTTTCCTCTATTAGGTGATCAAACACCATGAATAGCTTTTGAGTGGGATCAGTTATTTCCTTTTATCCTCTTGTCAAAGAGTAAGCAATTAAGACAAAATCAAAAGGAAAAAACCCAAACCACTCAAAAGCTCTTAATAGGGGTTTCTGTTAAGAGGTTCGACAAAGATTAAAAGATCAACATCGTGTTGGGGAATTGTTCACAAAAGTGAGGAATTTGGCAGGTGGAGCAATTGAAACGGGTGTTTTTATTTTTTATCCAACCACACATTTTCTGTTAATTGAAAAATGTGACAAATCCGAATCTGACAGTTTTATATATATTGATATTTGTTTTCAGCTATTGAAAGGTCACTAATTGAAACAATTTCTTTTTCTTTCAGGTAAACATAATTACAAACTTCGAAGATACATAATGAGCAGTTAAGGTAAAGGTAAATGCTTTGATAGAAATTAGAAAAATGGTTTGATATTATTGCATATAAGTCGTATACTCGTAATACACTCGTAAGGTGTGGCCCAGTTAGAATTAGAACATAGACTATTGCGCATACTTCGGGTATACATTAACAAAATAGTATTCTGTTTTAACTAAAATGTTCGACTTTATGTGAACTTTAGAGGGAAAATGCCAAAAAAATTAATCATCTCGATTTCGAAGAAATTTGCGGACTTTTCCCGGAATACGTTTCATCAACCGGCGCACATTATTCTCATCCATCATTTTGGCAATCTTATTCCACTTGGTTCTCAATTCATTGATGCTTTTGACGACACTGCCATTCACCTTCAGCTTCCTCTTCATAATTGCCCAAAATCTCACTATCGGTCTGAGCTGGGGACAGTTTGGTGGGTTGAGTTCTTTCAGTATAAACTGAATCCCGTTGGTTTCATACCACTGTAGCACTGTTTTACTGTAGTGACAGCTTGCAAGATCTGGCCAAAACATGACAGGTTTATTGTGGGATCTGATGAATGGCAATATTCGCTTTTGGAGACAGTCCGTTCTGTACAGCTCTGAATTAAATGTATTATCAGTGATGAAAACCTTGGTCTTGCCAAATCATGTATTTACGTGCAAATTTATCTGCAAACACAAACTTGAATTTGGCAGAAACATCTCCCCAATCCGTAGCCAAGTAATTTTTTTTTTGTCCCGGTAGCTGTTTGAAATCGGCCTTTACATAGGTTTCATCATCCATGAGGAGACAGCCATTGATTTTTGTCAACACCTGATCATACAGTTTTCTGGCACGGATTCCGGCCACATTGTTCTGCTTTTGATCCCTATTTCGTATTCCCTATATTACAGGCACGGTATGACTTGAAGCCTTCCCGGAGACGAATCCGTTGCACGGTACTGCGTGCGGCGCCAAACTTTTTGGCCAAATCGCGGTCTGAGATGTTTGGGTTAATGTTCTTGATGACTTTGTTCCGCTGTTGACGGTTGACAGTACCCGCCCGACGCTTGCTTTGAGGCTTGCGATCCGTCGACAAAGTTTCTTTGTTTTTTTTTTTTTCAAAACACGCCACACAGTATTTCGGGGAAAACCCAACACTTTAGCAAGTTTTGGCCCAGACCACGAAGGGCCTTCCAAATGATTGCGCAAAATTATTTTTCTTCTTTCTTCTTCCATTGTGTATTTCTCTGAAACACGTTCGAACTGCACCGCGAAAAAAAACTTCTGATGTTGTTATGGTTATAGGGAACACATAAGATGTCATAGTTTACAAATCCGACCACTAGGGTCGCTGTAAGAATCAAACATGTTTGTTCCAATACTAAATGGGTTATATGAACTGCAAAGTTCCCATTGTAAATATATACACTATTACAAAATATTTCATGGCAATGGGAGGGACCATCAGGGCACCCGATTGAAGCACTCTGGATGGGGAGAGTGAGCATGCCAACTCCCTATTGCTAACAAGTTGTGAATAGAGGGCGGGCTCTTCTCCCCGCCCATTGGGGCATCATCATGTTAGATAGCTCGCTCTTATGACCAATTGTTCAATCTTGTGGTTGGAACGAGATTCTTTACATCCCTGTGGATACGCCCAGCAAACACAAAATCGTATATGATAGCGAGTATATGTACAAAGTGGAGGCGATATACGTACATGTGTCCATTTGACTCCATGTAAACTGCACGTATATCGCCTCCACCTTGTACAAATATCCGCTATCATATACGATCCTGTGTTTGCTGGGCGTATAAGTGATGTTGCATATCGATCCACCCAACCCCTTTTTGGCCATTCATACAATGGCATGATTAGGATAATCAGTGGTTATTAATGCTTGATCAAGTCTAACAGAGAGGAGAGCCCATTGCTGTCTGACTTAGTTTCCGTGCTACAATGGGTGGTAGTACATATCATACATCATATCATCATATATTATTCATAAGAGGGTTGATTCTGAGAGTCGTAAACTATGTAAGTCATCGATCAAATTTCATTCATCGAGCCACAATTCCTTCGCCCAGAACGGCAGATGTTCCTGCAACCACTTCCGAATTCCGTTCGAGGTTTGGCACGGAGCCCCATCTTGTTGAAATACAACATATCCGGAGCAATTCGCGATTAGGGCGTACATGCAAAATATAAACAAAATGTTTTTTCAATGCAATGCATAATTACTACAACTAAATCATGAGTTTTTAACTTTTTGTCCTGATTGTGCTTTAATTTTATTCATTAAATGTAGTTTCCGGAAAGGGCGTAGAGTTATTTCGTATTCAAAACAATTCACTCTGCGATTTACGCCATATTGATTGTTGACAAAGTGAAAGGCGTAATTTAAATCAAAACATAAACATGGCGTAAAGTAAAAGGCGATACTGACAAAAAATCAAAACAACGGCGAAAAGTAAAAGGCGATACTGATAAAATAACCAAAACAACGGCGAAAAGTGGAGGGCGACACCTATCAAAATGTCAATAATAGGCGAATAGTATAGGGCGATACTTTTATTTCCAGTACCCACAACCAACATTGAAAATGGCGTAATCAAACATCCTAGTATTGACAGGCGAATATTAAAAAAATGCAAATTTCAATGAATAACGAACGAATTTCCATCGATATTATATTTATGAATCAGAAGCTAGCTTTGTTCTCTGTCTGTATGCTAGATTGTATTTGAATTTATTCGTTAATTTGTAAATTACGGTTTGAAACTCTACTTGCAATATTACAATCATCTTTTGTTTACATTCTGCATGTTCGCCCTAATCGCAAATTGCTCCGGATATGGCTTTGGGGCGTACTGCTGTTTGATCCACGAAAGAGCATACTTACTTAAAATTCCGATGTAGAACTCCGTGTTTACTTTGTCGCATTCTGGAATCAAGACCAGGTTATTTTTTTGGTATCGGAAGGCATCAATCCAAGCACCATAACACTATCAGGATGCTAGGATGTCAGATACATGTTTTTATGCTCGTCGGCCACGTCCTTTTCCGGGAGTGGACTAGAACAGCGATTGGTTCTAGAAATTGACACGGGATCGACGGTAAACATGCTCTTGTCGGTGAACCGGATGTTTTCGCTTGAGGAAGTTCAAGATTTTCCTACATCGCTAGCTCCCGGATGCGTTTGGTAATCATGTGAGTTTTTCCGTGCTCTCGACTTCGCGATCTTTCGTGAGCGTGTTCCTTCGCCACTTTCCTCATGGAACGTTCTGGATTCGCCCGAATCTTTCTTTTGATGGCAGTGATAATCTTCGGAATCCGAGCTGGCCTCGGAAGACCTGTAGCCACCTTTGCGGATAGTTGTTCTTTCTTTTGACTTTTTGCGACATTTGCGCGTGGGACAAATCATGAATACGTTGCCACTTCGTCATGGTGCAACTGTCAAACTAAGGCAATCGGCATCTCTTACTCGCAGCCTACTATGATATAAATTATAGCTTACGTGCATGCAAAGAAAACCAAGGCATTATGTACACAGGTGAAACGGAAATATTATTTGTACGGTGTTGCAAACATTATCACGCATACGGTAGTCCTTCGAAGTTTATATGGGAATTACTAAAGGAAACCCAAACCAGCAAAGGGATGAGTTCTCATCCCTCTAGCACTATTTTGCCATCTTTTTTTCCCATCTAACAACATTTACCAACGTAAAATCAACCTTTATTTGCTTTGTGTATTAAACTCGTGTTTTGATCGTCTTCCTTTGAAATCTTGTAATTTTCATTGACCTTAGATGTAGTTCACGGTGGTCATTTTGCTCTTCTTTGTTTAGCATTTCAAGTACAATCATACCCTATGCCCAGGGAGTCGAGACATTTTCCGTAACGGAAAATTCCTAGACCAGACCGGGAATCGAAACCAGTCACCTTAGCATGGTATTCCTTTGTAGCTGCGTCTTTACCGACTGAGCTAAGGAAGGACCCATTCATTTTGCTCCACCGTATTCATATCAGGTCTTTATGATACTCCCAAAACTTCATCCCACTTGGTTTCGAACTCGAACTTCACAGGTTCTTTGTAGTTTATATGAGAATTTGTCGTTTTTTAAATAGAATAGTACCGGATATTTCTAAGCAAACAAGAACGTCTGTACCAAAAGAATAAAAGCGTACGTCTGGTAACCCTACACGGAACAATACTCCAGGAAATTTTAATGGTAACGTACTACCAGTTGTCAAGTTCTACGAACTATTACACTATTGAATTCCCAAACAGCGCAACCCGCGTTTCTGGTTATATCTCAGTTATCGATTTGGCCTTGATTAATTCATGACAACTTTGAAGCCAATTAGGGGCTTCAAATGGTGAGTTGACAGCATTAAAGAAGGATACGACAGACCTTTGGTCCTCACAAGTTCCTACCTCACGCCTCCACGAGTCATATGATCACAAGACTGCCAGCTGAAACATGGAGACGCTGGTTGGCGTAGCCTGGGCAATGTTGTCAATTTGACAATAGCGAAGTGAGGGGGTGCGATCATCTACATTAAATTTATAAATTCACTACGCTTTGGGATCATCTTTTCGTTTTAAAATCACTTATCTTATGAGCATGGAGCAACACTACAAGCATTAAAGGCTCAATTTGTTTTTCATTATTTCAGCATAACGTTCACATTAGATGTGCGGCTGGAATAAAACTAAAATTGTTACTTGGGAAGAGTTCCGGTAGATACTTCTCAGAAGAACAGAAGAATAGTGGGTACTTCCTAATAGTTCAAGCAAGAATTTCCCATGAATGATGGGAACAAGATGATTCAGATGATTTTTTAAAGAAATTCTGGAGAAAATTTTCACAAAATTTTGGAAGAATTTATCTTGCAGAATCAGAAGTCTAGAAAGTAATTTCAGGTAAAAACCAACCAAATGTTTCTGGAAGGTTTACTTTTCCAAGAAAATCAGGAGTGACTGCCAGGAAGTTCATGAGGAAACTTGCCAAAAGTTCAGAAGGAAACTCACCAAAATTTCAACAAAGAGATTTGCTGAAGATCAGGAGAGAGCTTTCTTGAAATTTAAGAGATAATCACTGACGAACCGAAGAAGCAGTATATACATAAATCATTCATATGTCATAATGATTTTCATTGATATTCATTAGGAACACAGAAACAACTTCTGACAAACTGAAACACAAACACAATGTGGCAGAGTGACTTCCCCCATGGAGAATCCTCCGAAAATTAAAAAAAAACCTCGATTCTGAAAAAATTCCCGCTTAGGGTACAAGAAACTTAGGAAAAACTTTGAATGCTCAAACAGAAAGTTATAGAACTTCTTGGAAAATGGCTATCTTCAGGTACAAATTAGATAACTCCTCTTTTGAATTATCTTTGAAATAGATATCGACATTTGTCCACATATTAATTAATAACTTCCTCGAAAAATACTTCAAACCGCAACTTTGCAACCACGTCCCAATGAGGTTTTATGAATAACAAAAAAAATTAGTATAATTCACAAAACAAGAGTCAAAATTGATAGCCAAATTGATGAAAGTCCTGAATTATTGCATGGTGTAATATTTCAATGACCTTTTGAAAAATTTCAACAGTCGAAGTTTGGATGCCGAATCGATCAAATTCAGTCGGCTTCTACTGTAATGCGCTATTTTGCTCGACTCGACAGTGACAAGTGTCGAATCTAGTAGCTCGACTCGATTTCTATAATTGACCGCTTATGTTTATTTTCAGCCTCCTGGACCGGTTCATTACTGACCGGGAATTCACAGATCATGCCACGCCAGTGAGCAAAGCCCACTTAGAGGTTTTTCGGTACACTTTCAATATCAATTTCGGCCGAAAACACGATAAATTCTGAAGTTTCCAAAACATTTAACTAAGACGGAATTAAGAAACCGTCTTTTTTGCTCAAAATTACAGCTTCTGAAAATGTTAGATCTCCTAAAAAGTGACCGTTGATGTATGTAATTGGTCGCGATGAAAATGTCTGCAACGTGTTCACTGGCCACCAGATGAAAATATGAAGACTATGTGGAGAATAATAAGAATTATCATTTTAAAATGAACGGAAAAGAACAAGACAAAAAATGATAGTAGGAAAAAGCATATCAACTCGTGACCAAAACACACTTTGATCTCCATTAAATTCAATATTTCCCAAACATGAACGGCTACGTTTCCATAAGTTATTCGCATGCTCTAAGTGATTTGATAGTTTCATTGCATTTTATGGTTTTATGATTTAGCACACAAACATAATCCATGTTATGCAAAATAATTTTTAGAATTGAGTTATACATACTTGTGTGGAATTTAGTTCTCTACAAATTTTCTCTAAAGGTGAACATAGTATCTCTTACTTTTCAAACTTTAGTTTCTAAGCGTAATTCCACCTTAAACCAACTTTAATGTAACCTTCTAAAAACTGTAGTGTGCATTTTAAGCAACTGCTCCGAACGCTTCATACCATTAAAACATCAAAACAAATTAAACACATTTTTGGCCGTATTTTGGTTTTAAACAACACGCCTTACTTTGTGCCATCCAAGACATACTCACCCAGACAAAAAAAACGTACTCGTTGAAAGTAAATTTTCTCTGCAAGAAGGTTAAAAATGTGTTGGATTGAAAGAATGATTGAGTTTAGAACAACTCCTTTGGGGATTCATTTTATGTCCGCAAAAAAGAGCCAGCGGTGGAGATGCCCTAACCCTTGAATTGATCAATTCAAGATTTGAAATTATTTGATATTTGTGCTACTCCAAATGATTGCAATTAAGCAACGGAGCCTCATAAAATTTTCGAGCAAAATACCGCTCTATGAATGCTGTCGTGAACGACACCAAAAAACCCCAAACAATCACACATCACACGCATTTCTGTTACTGTAGGTCCAGGTTGTCCAGACATGAGTCCCATATCAACAAGCGTTGGCGGTTGGAAACAACAATAACGAAAAGCAAAAACAACATGACGAGCGCTCGAGAAGGAAGAGAAACATGGTGACTGACCAGCATCTCCGAGTATCTCACGCCGTCCTCGTCGTCGTCGTCGTCCTCATCATCGTCGGTGCGGTTGTCGTGATTGTTGCGAGCATGCACTGCAAATACGCGCGGGTTCAGCACCACAGGCATGCGAGGTGGAAAACGTGTGTAATAATTTTCCTATACAACAAGTCCCCCGCAGATATTGTGCAACGCAACGGCTTCCCTGACATTCTGCCGTTCCGTTCCGTACGGCAACCAGCGACGACGACGACGACGACGACGAGGTTGACCCAGAACGTGTATTTCAGATCAGAAAGCAGCGGATGGGGGAGCGGCGTAGTGGGGCAATCCAAATAAATCTCACAACAAGGGGAACTGTTTTATATTCCACGCGGGAGCAGGCCCCAGGAACGGGGAGGGGGATCATAGATCGAGAACAGATTTTCCTGTGTGAAAAATAGTTTGTTCTAGCGAGCAACAAGTCTGGTATTTAAGCAGCAAGAAAACGCAAAATTTGAATTCACGTACAGTTAACAACTTTATAATGGAGTCATGCTTGCTCGAGGTTCGACTAGCGTTCAACAAACACACGAATTTTCCGATAAACTATTTCGCTTCTCAATCCTCCATTTCTGCCTCCTTCCCATCGCGTTGGTCCTTGAGAGTTGTGAAGAGCAAGGAAAACAAATTTATTGATTGTTGCACTGCCTGCTGCGGTTGTCTTTTTCTGGCATAGGGTTGTCATCGTCAATTATTACCAAATTCATCGCTTATTTGTTCAATTGCTCCGATAAGGACTCAGCAACCATGACGCAACCACCCTAGAACGAGCAACTCACGCAGGCTAGAGCTCGATCGGCACAAAATCGTGAGAAGCATCCCGAGCCGCCCGAGAAGAAATCGAGAAACGGAACAAGCGGACGAAATCCCCCCGCGGCCCCGTTGCTACGCTCAAGTTGTCCGATGCTAAATACCACTTAATATCAGCATATTTGCAAGGTCTCGGTAGACACGAATTTTATTTGTTTTCCCCGCCGCCACATCCCCGCCTCATCTGATATTCCCCGTTTTTTTTTTCTACATTGAACGATTGAACTTCAGCAGCGCGCGTCAGATAGAGTTGGCAGTGGGACAGAGACGGAGAAAAACGCCTGTTTGCTCTAACAACTATTAGCATTTTTATGTATTCCGTCGGGTTTTTATCGCGATTTCACCGTGGATTTTTATCCCTGTGCTGCGATTGAGTTTCGCGAGTCGTGGGTCTTGGGAAATTGCCTCGCCTAGGGGTGTTTTGGAGGCACACTTTTACGGTGGTGCCCGATCCGGAATGCCGACGTATCGAATCGTCTTGATTCGGAAGGTTGCTGGACAGGTGCATGCGGTCGTAAAATTTGGAAATGTGAAATTTTGATAAGATTGATGTCAAATCCGATCGCTAGCTGGACATTCAGGGAAGAACCTGTTGTAATTTAATTGGTTTGCGACTAATCTGTAGCCCAATTGTACACGATAGATGGAAGTGGGTTAAGGCAAGCTTTTGAGTGATGATCTATCGGGTTTGGGACGAGTTGTTTTCCGATGTCCCGATGAGAGAATTGGGGATTTTCCAGGTGCTTGCGCAAAATCAATTCGCGAGGTTTCTTTTCGGGTGACGCCATTTTTTCCAATTTTCGAAAAACTGACAGAGATAAAAATTAAACAAAAAAAAACACTCTAAACTACTTCTACCCAAAGTTTTAAGAGAAAATACCCACTGGGTAATTTTCTACAGCGTTTTTTTTTCGTGATGCGATTTGATGTGGGACACCCTTTATAATGGCTAGGTTGACCTACAGGGTGCGGCAGAAAATAATGCGAAATTTTTTTTCTATTTCTTTCAAATCCCATTTTCAACTAATTCAAGCAATAATATCAACAATTTCAAGTGCAGTTATCTTTATAAAGTCTTTTTAAACAAATTTATTCAATGTGTCCTCAATTTGTTTTAATAACATCCTCGAGCCGACGCCGGAAGCCAGAGCATGCCTTTCGGACGTAGTCCTCCGACATTGACTGCCATGTGCGTGTTATGGTTGACTTCAGGGTTTTCACACTAGGGTGTGATGTTTTGCAGGCTCGTGCTTCAACATATTCCCAAATCGAATAATCCAACGGATTAAGATCTGTACTGCTAGGGGGCCACAAATCCTTCGGCCGAAACTTCATGTTATCGTTCAACCATTGTTGGGTTCAATTGGACGTGTGACACGGCGCTCCATCCTGCTGTAGGACAACGTTTTGGTCCTCGGAGAAGTTGGCCTTCACCCAGGGAAGCACTTGGTCCTTTAAAATACCAATATACACTTCGGTATTGATTTTAACTCCAGCATCAATGAAAACAGGCGGCATTTTCAAACCGTTGGACGCCACCAAGCCAAACATCATGACACCAGCCGGATGTTTTGTTTGAAATTTGAATCTCACTTTTTCCGGAACGTTCTCTATTTTCTGCGGTGAAATGAACCGGTCCGCGCGACTGTTGGCCAAAGCATCGATGCTGAAAAGCTTTTCGTCCAAGAACAGAATTATCATTTTTTCCTTCTTCAACAAGGAAAGCAATCTCTTGGAACGAGTCACTCGTAGTTCCTTGACCCGGTCCGTAATCAAGTGGCGTTTCACTCCGGCTCTGCAAGATGTATGCAGGTCTTCTTTGATGATTCTCCGCAGGGATATCTCCGAAATATTGGGCTCCTTTGCAAGTTTTCTTATGAAACGCACCGGGTTGCGAGCAATTTTTGCACGGACCGATTTGATCACGTTCGGCATGCGTGCAAAGCGCGGACGTCCGCTTCCCGGCTTCCGCTGCTTAGAACCATCCTGCAGGGACTTTTTATGCGGTAAACTGTTGCCAAATGGCACCCTACCACCTTGGCAATCTCTTTCGGCTTCTTCTGGGCGAGCAACAAACTGGTGATCACTACTTTCGCGAACATTTTGACGAATTTGCAATAAAACAAATAGAATATTTGGATGCAGCACTTGAAAGTAAACTTATAAAACTAAGTAAAATTAGTCACTAGCTACACGAATTAACACAATACTCAAGTTTGAAAATTTTCGCATTATTTTCTGCCGCACCCTGTACTGTATATTTAAAAAACTAAGCTAAAATCAAAGCATCGATTGATCGAGTGATGTGTGTCGTCCGAGTCTAATGGACACTCTCGAGTCCCTTCGAATCTCGGAGAGGGTTACGGCAAGGTGATGGCTGGTCTTGTTGGCTATTTAACATTGCATTGGAACGTATTAATCGAAGAGCGGAGATAAAAAAAAACTCGAGGGCAGTCATGTTTTCATGTTTAAGTACGGTATTTTACTTAATTATGATTAAACAGAATGAATGGTTCGAAGTTATTAGTTTCCTGGTTCAACGACGTTAATGTAGTTTTCCAAATACCCAGGCTTTCTTTTTGCTCGAACGGAACGCTGCGAACTCTTCACCAGCAGAGGGGTAGTTTCTGGACCAATGCTGCCAAATTTATGATGCTCTGCTTGGGTCATCTCTTCGTGATTCCTCCAATTGAAAACATGCTTGGTCTGTGAAACATGTCTTTTAACAATCTGTCCCTTATGGTCACTGCCGACATGCCACTAATCCAGTCGGGGGCTGATGTTATACGCTCGATGATGCCTTGGTACTCCATCTCCGAAAACCGGACCCTTGCACTGTCTCTGTACGCCGCTGGTACATTATAATATGCGTTCCTTGTCGGAGGTATGGAAAGATCAACACTAAATTTCACTCAGACATTTGGCACCTTGGGGAACGTTGTGGTTTGCTTCATTTCCTCGCAGCTGTTGACGGTTACGCCAACTTTCAGTAGTCTCAAGTCGCTTGCTGTAGAGCGACCCAGCAGCGAACGGGATCCTTGGTCAACAACATAAAACAGCGCTATTATCGAAGGTTTGCTGTGCCCTACTACCTCAATTACCGCCTTGAAAGCACCCCTAACAGAGATAGGCTTGGTGGAAGCATACGAGCGAAGGTCGGCATCATTTCTCATTTGGGTGGTTCCAGTACAGCACAGCCTGATTGAAATTCGCGCTCGAGGTTTATCCAGTCATCTCCACCTATCGTGTTAACATCCGCCCCGGAGTCTATCATAAAACAGATAGGATTTGATGACCCTACGCGCCAATCAATCAGTGTGTCTGCCAGTGAGATTGCGTTTACTTCCTTTTCGTCTTCCTCATCCTTCTCCCATCCTATTGAGTGGTTCTGCTCCGCTCGAAGCTGGTTAGCAATCTTCTTTCGACATACTGCAGCAAAATGTCCCCGCAAGCCGCAAGTGTAACAGTTGACATTGATTGCTGGGCGTGATCAGAATTACACTTAGAGCAACGTGATGGGCGTCCCATTCCTTGGTTCTTGCTTTCATTCGCCGTACGTCTTTTTGAGTCCATCCACTTGTCAGTCGTTGCTTCGGTCTTTCGCTTCCATTGCTGTGGTTTTCCCGAAGATCGTTGATGATGCCGAGTTACCGCGAATGCTTGAGAGGGTTCTGGTTGAGCCGTTTCTGCGGTGTATGCTTCCTCTCGGGTAGCAGATTGCACAATAAAAAGAGTCTCGTAGCCGAATGTCCGCACAGCCTTCACCAAACCTTTGTTCTGCAACTTTCCTCCCATTGACAAATACAGAATTTGAGCTCGTTTAACTGGATCGTTGATGTTGGAGAGGGAAACAGTGATCTAGAACCGGTCGATGAATCGGCTCCACTGCTCCCACATTCTGTTGGCCGGAACGTCATCTGGAAACGGTTGGATGTTTTCCCATCGGACGCTAGCTGCGCTAGTCGATGCTCCCACGTTCACGTTTCCAGTATTCCAGCAGTCGTCAGTCTGGCGTGGTACCGTATTAGTTCCACCGATTGGTTGATAGGAAACCCATAGGTTTCACTAGATGGTCCAACGTTTCCTGCATTTGCTTCATCTGCTGATAGTAGCCCTTATTGACATCGACGCTTGGTGCGTCTCGTGTTTCGTCGTTGACAACCTCGGCGGTTGATTTCTTACCGTTGTTCGATTCTCCACCTGAGACGGATTCTCAGTCGAGGACGGAACTGTCATCGCTATTACATCCATCGTAATCGTGTTGTCCTTCATCCTGTCCTTTGTTATCCGAGTCACCGGTCAGCTCGACGTCAAACTGATCATCGAACTCTTCAGGGTCGCTTTGGAAGCCAGAGGCACGCACATACTTTCCTCCGGACATGGCTAATCTATCGAATTCAAGGACTTCAAAATCTTGAAATTTGACAACAGAAGTCCATCTTCAGTTTAAGGTACCACTTATTCATTGAATTTTTTACTTACTAATAATTAATCGACCTTTTTACAACCAGTTCTCCATCAAACACTACCAATGAATAATTATTCTGAGTTCAAACAAAAAATATACTGCCCCTTTCGAGCTTCCCTGTTTTAATAACTTCACTCTTGCTTTGTTTTTTGTTTTCACAATATTTTCACGTAAAAAAAACTCCTCTAATGGAGTATCCGCTTGGTTTCGCAAACATTAATTAATCGACGCCATTAACCGGGAATGCCGTTTTTCCAGCCAGCAAGAGAATTGGTTTTCTGCTTCTATTCTATTTGATGACCAGAATTCACTTCACACAAAATGAGATCTATCAAGGACAAATCACAAACCCAAACCCGCTGGTTGCAAAGGCAAAAATATTCATTTAAATTTTTTTGCCAAATGTGCAACTTGGCCATTGCGACCAGCCATTTTGTGGACGGTTTGCCCGGACTGGCGGAGCACACGACTTACCTTCACCGCTGCCTGAATACGAAAGAGGAAGAGTCCGCTTCGTGCACACCCGTGTGGCCTGCTGCGCTTTCGGCGGTTGGCGAGGCGGGCAAGTTGCAAGGTGATGACAGATGTAGGATTGGGTGATATTGCCAAGGTCTATACATAATATGGCACCCACACACATACCTCTCACGCCAAAGTCACGAGTTCAAATCTCACCCCCCGGACAGGTTTCGAAAAACACCCAAAGAGGTGACTACGACGGGAGATGAACCAGCCCGAGGCTGAAAAATCTCGATAATACAGAAAAAAAAACACACTTTTTGGCCTCGCCGACGACGCTGATATCGTAACACGCAACTTTGAGACGATGGCGGAAACGTGCATCAGACTTATGACTGAATCAAGTAGGATTGGGCTTGTCATTTATGCGTCAAAGGCGAAATACATGAGGGTAAGAGGCTCACGAGAAGACAATGTTAGCCTCCCACCACGAGTTCAGATCGGCGTTGATGAACTCTAGGCGGTAGATGAATTCGTGTATCTGAGCTCATTGGTGACCGCCAATAACGCCAACACCAGCAGAGAAATAAAAAGGCGCGTTGTGGCTGGCAGAAGTCACGGTCTACTTTGGACTCTGAAGGAGGCTAAGAACGAACAAATTCACCGAACTACAAAGTTGACCATCTACAAGACATTAATTAAGCCGGTAGTCCTATACGGCCACAAAAAATGGACATTGCGCACCCTTGACGTGTCTTCGAACGGAAAGTGTTGCGTGCGATGTACGGTGGAGTACAGATGGCAAAGAGAACACGTGGAGGAGGCGAATGAACCACGAATTGTATCAGTGGCTGGGAGAACCATTCCTCCACCACACCGCAAAAAGCGGTCGACTACTATGGGCTGGGCATGTCGTAAGAACGTCGGCCGACAGCCCAGTGAAAATGATTCTCGATAACGAACCGATGGGCACAAGAAAAAGAGCCGCGCAGCAAGCAAGGTGGATCGTTTAAGTAGAAGGCTGCGATGCTGGCAAAATGCAGCCATAGACCGAAACCAATGGATACAACTTCTATGCAGAGCAGAAGCCTCCTTGGCCTTAGCCTGATTAGTAAGAAGGTAAGTGATGGTAGACCTCTTATTCTACTGCATTAAGTCCATTAATTGAAAGGTATTTAATACGGAAGTCTGTGTTAGGATAAAACTATGCTTTTAGTGTGCAAAATGTAATAATACCTCAGCAGCACACTTGTTGCAAATCAGTTGAAATAACTTAAATCTGGCTCAATTCAGTCCTAATAAAGTTGCTTCAATGAGCTATGACGGTTATGTGTTACTTGGATAAGAGATCACCTTTAATTTGCAAAATTGTCATAAGCTTACATTTCTTGAATAATGTTTCCGTTTTTGGTCACAACAGATTTTTGACTTTGAGTGATTTTATAATTTTTCATAATAACAAAAATATACTCCTAAACACATTCAAAACTTTATTATTATGCGGAAAATATAAGAAAAATAGATACCTTGTAATGTATGACAGAGCAGAGAACATGCAAATTGAAGGCAACGACAGAGTGTTGAAAAAAACGGAAACCGAGTGTGTTTCTATAGTCGATAGTAATCTACGTAAAATAAAGTTTCAAAATCAAAGAAAGTATCTCTCCAAAGACGGTTCAATAAAAACATCCCCCACTGAAATTTTGATGCCCAACGAATTTGTTCATTTCCTGATATGATGTTTTCATCAAAATGTTCGGTAGAAAATCAACACGGAAATATATTTTTTTATATAAAGACTGTATTCGATGAAATTTGGACACACGCAATTACTCATAACTTTTTAGCGTGTGGGTAAAAATTATTGAAATTTTAACTGAATGTATTTCATTGTGTTGTGTCAATTGTGTAATGAGTTTCGTGAAAATCGGTCGAGTGATTTCAGTGATGGCTTCGCATGAAGACAACAAATTTTGGGCACTCACTTCGAAAACCCAAACGCTTCTCATCGATGGATCGGAAAACAGCTCGGAATCGCACATTCAACCGTATCTCATGTGATCAAAACGTTCAAGGACCGTAAGACAACCAAGCGGAAAAATGGTAGTGGCAAAAAACGTGGCACATCAAATCCGGAGAAGGCCAGGATGGTATTGAACCAATTTAAGCGTTATCCCAACATTTCGATCAGGGATGTTGCGAAAAAGGCGAAAGTTTCAGTTTGTTTTGTGCAGAAAACAATGAAACGTTCTGGATTACATGTGTACAAGGTCCAGAAGGCACCGAACCGGAGCGATAAACAGAACTCGGTGGCCAAAACTCGTGCAAGAAAACTGTACAGGGAGTGGCTCACAAAACCGTTCTGCATTGTGATGGACGATGAGACCTACATTAAAGCCGACACCAAACAAATGCCAGGACAGGAACACTACGTCGCCACCTCTAAGTTGGCCGTTCCGGAGAGTGTACGGAAGAAGAAACTGTCGAAATTCGCCAAAAAATTCCTTGTCCGGCAAGCGATCTGCGGATGTGGCAAAATGAGTCAGCCCTTCATCACCTCTGAGACCGTCAACGGACAAATCTACAAGGACGGATGCCTCCAAAAACGACTTCTGCCCTTCTTGAGATCTCACGATGGCCCGACACTGTTTTGGCCGGATTTGGCATCTTGCCACTATGCCCGGCCCGTCTTAGACTGGTACAAAGATAATAATGTAGTTTTTGTACCAAAAGACGTCAACCCTCCAAACACTACGGAACTTCGCCCAATTGAAAAGTTTTGGGCAATCATGAAGGCAAAGCTCGTTAAAACTCCAAAACTGATAGAAAATGAACTTGAACTAAAGAAAGTGTGGTTAAAAGTAAGTAAGCAAGTCGGTCCTACCATTTTTCAAAATTTGATGAAAGGGGTCAAGGCAAAGGTGCGGGCATTTGGGTTGAGAGAAGAGGTTCAATAAACCAATGATGTCAAAACATAACCATTTAGTAGTACTTTATTTCCAGAAAGTTTGAAAAGCATCGGGCTCAAGGAAAATTTTTGGTGACCTATTTTGTATGTCCAAATTTCATCGAATACAGTCTATATCTGTAAGACCAAAATTTAAATTTGATGGCCATAAAATGTCTTGACAATCACCGTCGAGTTGATGACAACCGTTGCTTGAAATTTCAAAACACCACCCGTGGGAATCCGGTGGACGCATTTGTGATTAATCCCAAGTGCTCGCTCATCAACATTTGTAGGCTGGACAGGCATGGCAATTTGCTCAAAAGCAAGCAGAAGAACTGCACTTAATAAATAGGTAGCCGCTGGACTTCTAACAGAACCTACACACTGAAATAAAAACGACATCCTCTCACAAAAGAGAGGTACCCACCGCCGTTCCCCAACCGCATCGTACCGTGATCCAACAGAAGCAATAATAATAATGATAATTACTACGCGAAACAAATTTTTCAACTCATCATTGAATATAATTTTCAATCATTGTTGCAGCAAGAATGCACGCTTGCAGTCGGTCCCGCGGCTTCTACTCTTCTCTAGGTACCCCCCCTTTCTTGCAACCCTCCTCAATAATTTTTTTTCTCTCCACTGCGTGAATGATGTGTGGGGCGCGATGCGCTTGTGGTCATCCTTTCACACATTTTCTCACTCTCTTCATTAACGTCGCCGGTCTATCCAGCCGTCCGACGGCGATCGAGAACGTCCTGAACCTGGCAATCGACGACCATCGATTCACTCCCCGGTTGCGGTTAGTGCTTTTATGTTTTTGCGCCTCCGCGCCAGCACCTGAAAGAGTGGCACTGTTTTCATTTCTTTTAATCTGCACCACAAAACCGACGTCATCGTGCGATGCGCTTGAAGGCTACTGTTTCGATGGGGAGTTAATCTCAGCTTGAGACAGAAGTGGCTACTTGCATTGACCACCGACCGACCGACCGACCGACCGACCGACCGCCCATCACAATCCACCCCATGATGAGTTGCGACTTTTTCCCATCGTCGCACTCGCCGCTGCAGCAGAGTGAAGCGAAGTGCCATTTGTCAGCACAAGGGCCCGAGTCGGAGTCTTGCAGTTTTCCCGAAAAAGTCCATCAATTTGCGTAAGGATCGGTGTGTGTGTGTGTGTTTTTTTATCCCTTCGGAGGAGAGGCTTAGTTTGATGAGTCGGCGGCGTCCTCCTATTGTGTGCTCCGAAGTCAATGAGTTACGGTCCTCGTCCAATTTGCGCTCCTTGCTCGGCCGTACGCTTCGTTCGTTCCCGGCAAAGGAATCAAAGCAAGCCCCAGAAGAGCAGCAGTTCAATGCGTCGGTAGTCGTCGTCGTCGTCGTCGTCGGGGTGGGAGCAGAGCCATCAAGTAGGCTTTTCTTCTGTCTTTTGGTGTGACGCGAGGGGCGGTTCGACAGGGCGGAAAGAGGTGCGTATAGGTACGTGCAAATTCATTATTGTCGATGAATAAAGACGAACCGCACTCGAGCTCAAAGAGCATTGAGCAGTAGCAGCAGGGATGACGGCAAAAAAAATGCTACAGGAAGGATAACACAGGCCACCGTGCGAAGATGATGCATGGTAGTTTTCAGTTGATTGAACTTTTTTTTTGCGCTGTGAAAAGTCCCTTCATGGGAAAGTTTTGAATTTGTAGAATTTAAGATGAATTGCGGGTGTGAGGCAGGGACAGGATGCCTTCGTTGTAACGAGGTGCGCTCAACTATTTTAATGACATTATTATCACTCCGTTTTGCTGCACGCGGCATGCACCTATCTATAAAACGCCAAAGAGGTTCCGCTCTTCGTGTGAGAACACACACGTACCGGTAATAAATGTGCAGAAATGCGTGAAATCAAAGAGAGCGGAGAGGTGTAAAGACAGCAACCGAGCATCGCATCGTCCGCATCGTCGCTTGGAGAGCAAATGAAATTTCAATTATTTCCATTTCCATTCAATTTGCAAGAAACCAGGCCGAGGGCCGCGGCTAGGGCGAAAATTAATTCTTTGTCCACCAATCGGAGTGCGAGCCAACGGCACGGATGGCAAAGGCGACCCTTGAGGGCGCTTTCATGCTTCTTATTGGTCTTGGGCTGCAATTTAAAAGAGGTGCCATGGCGACGGCACTGCTGGCCGAGGTGCACTGAATGGCTGATTAAAATGCCTGATTTGATGGCATAGCATTTCTTCCGACTTCAATCGCACAATAGGCGCGGGAGCTTCGAATGCTCTGAAATAGTTAGCTATCTAGAGGGTGGTTCAGTTCATGTTTTACGATACACACATGCATTACACACATGCATTTCAGATATTGCAAATAGGAAAGGTGGAAAAAAGGAAAATCCAATTTCTCCTGGTTTCCGTAGTACTAAAGCTTGCTTCAGAAAGAATTGGAACAAAAACAATTGCCTGTATTTCAGTTATTTATTATTGAACTCAAGATCTTTTTTTATACAAATGTAGCGTTTTCTTCATACTTTTAAGAAAAAAATACGGATAAAATTATTCGTCACGGTTTCGAAGGAATTCTCGAATTTTTCCTGTAACACGGCTCATTAGGCGGCGCACACCTTCTTCGTCCATCGTTTTAGCTATCTTATTCCACCAGGTCTTCATCTGATTGATGTATTTGACAACCTTTCCCTTTGCCTTGAGTCTCCTCTTCATGAATGCCCAGTATTTCTCAATAGGGTGGAACTGGGGGCAGTTGGGTGGGTTAAGGTTTTTCGGAACAACCTGGACCCCTTTCTATGCATACCATTCTTGAACGACTTTGCTGTAATGACAGCCTTCCAAATCTGGCCAAAACATTACGGGATGGTCGTGGGATCGAATGAACGGCAAAATTCGTTTTTGGAGACACTCTTTTTGGTACAGTTCCGACGTCATTGTCTTATTTGTAACGAAAATTTTCGTTTTTTCGCCACAGCTGCAAATGCCCTGCCAAATCATGAATTTTCGTGCAAATTTGTCGGCAAAAACAAATTTAAATTTGGCTGGAACATCCCCCCGAGCCGTTGCCAAGTAAAATTTTTGACCTGGGATTTGCCCGAAGTCAGCCTTGACATAGGTTTCATCGTCCATCAGAAGACACCCGTCGAACTTGGTCAGCACCTGGTCGTATAGCTTCCGAGCACGGATTTTGGCCACACTATTCTGTTTTATGGTCCGATTTGGCTGTTTGCTAGCTCGATACGACTTGATTCCTTCCCGGAGTCGAGTTCTCCTCACGGTACTATGAGCAGCACCGTATTTTCTGGCCAAATCACGGTCCGACAGATTGGGATTCCTCTTAATCGTCTTCAAAATCTTACCACGCAGTTTCCGGTCGACAGTTCCACTCCGACGATTGGCTTGAGGCTTCCGAATCGTCGTCAATGTTTCCTTATACCGTTTGATAACGCGCTATACGGTATTTCTGGGCAATTTCAGCTGTTTAGCTAGCCTAGATGCAGACCACAATGGATTTTCCAAATAACTGTGCACATTTTTTTCCCTTCTTTCGGCTTCCATGTTGATTGTTTACAAAGTACAGTCGATTTGCGGAATGTCAAAAATACATACGTGAAGCTGACAAAATTCCCGACACGTGGGCGCCAAGAACTTCCAAATCCGTCCACCAGGAGCGCCACAATATGAGCAAAAGTTTGTTCCAATTCTAAATGAAGCAAGCCTTAACTACACCCAGGATTTTCCATCTCTTCCGGGGACATCCAAAAGCCCTGATGCCCCGCTTTTAAGAACAGAAGCCCCTTCCTCGACTGGGCTGTTCTCATTTGATGACATTGTCTAAGGTATCTTCAAGTACCTCGAAATGTCCAGCCCTCTTAAAAGCATTGTTCTGGCACTGCTTCTCACAGTGAATACTTTTTTGAAGCAATTGACAATAAAGTGGCCCCTCCTTGCAGCCATCATTTCCCTCGATGGATAATTTTCCAAATGAGGTCGGGGATTTGATCACTGTTTTGCAGTGGAATTCTCGAAGTCTTGTTCCTATATTGGAATCTTTCAAATTTTTAGCTCACAATACCGGTTGTGATGCATTTGCTCTTTGTGAAACATGGCTCTCTTCCGAAATCGATCTTCCTTTTCATGATTTCAATATTATTCGTCTTGATCGTGAGGATTCACGTGGAGGAGGAGTACTTTTCGGAAAAGGTGCTATTCCTTCTATAGAGTGAATTTTCCTCCAATTCCAGGTGCTGAATTTGTCGCATGTCAGGCTGTTATTAAAAATAAAAGCCTTTGCCTTGCTTCTGTGTACATTCCTCCTAGAGCCTCAATAAACCAAAAACAACTTTCAGATATTTGTTCGGTTCTTCCTGCTCCGTGGTTGATCATGGGAGATTTTAACTCTCACGGTACAAGCTGGGGAGAACTGTACGATGACAACCGGTCTTCCTTGTTATACGACCTCTGTGACAACTTCAATATGACAGTTCTCAACAATGGAGAAGTAACGCGTTTGGTTGGTCCATCCTCGGTTGGCAGTAGATTAGACCTCACACTTCGTTATCGTTGGAGTGCACATGGAATGTGATTCAAGATCCCCACGGTAGTGATCAGTTGCCCATAAAAATGTCCATTGCCACCGGGTTCAATCCGCCGGAATCAATCAACATCGCGTATGATCTAACCCGTTACGTCGATTGGACAAAGTTCAGGACAGCAGTAGGTGAAGCCGTAACGACGGTAGAAGAGCTTCCACCGCTGGAGGAATACAACTTCCTCTCCAACCTGATCTTAGACAGCGCGCTTCAAGCTCAAACTCGACCAGTTCCAGGAACGTCATTTCGCAGGAAACCTCCTTCTCCATGGTGCACTTCGAAGTATACACGGCTCTGGAACGCGAACTTCAGAGCCTCATCAAGGTCAAGAAACGCGGATACTGGCGAAGATTCGTGGACGGGCTATCGCACGAGACGTCGATGAGTACTCTTTGGAATACGGCGCGAAGATTGCGTAACCAAACTGCGTACAATGAGAGCGAAGAGTACTCGGACCAATGGATCCTCAAGTTCGCGCAAAAAGTTTGTCCAGATTCTGTGCCGGCACGGATCATTCCTCGCGAAACCACGAATTCGATAGATGAGATTGGCCAACCCTTTTCAATGCTGGAACTCTCTCTCGCACTCCTTTCGGGTGGCAATACGGCTCCAAGGGCTGATAGAATCAAGTTCAACCTGCTTAAGAACCTCCCAGACGTCGCTAAGAGGCGCATGTTGAACTTGTTCAATCAGTTTCTGGAACTAAACATTGTACCGAATGATTGGAGACGGGTGAGAGTTATTGCCATTCAAAAACCTTGTAAACCTGCGTCCGACCACAACCTTTCACGTACCTCAACACCTTCTTTCGCCTTAGCCCTTTGTCCCTAGTGCCACTTTTATGATAGATGTGCTCTATCCACACTCGGAGTATCCTTGTAACGTTTGATTACAAGACACACCGATGACTTGCGGAATTTTAACACTTTTGCTATTTTTGAAGCAGACCACGAAGGATTTTTCTAGATGTTTGTGCACAATAAAGACTGTATTCGATGAAATTTGGACACACAAAATAGGTCACCAAAATTTTTCCTTCAGCCCGATTCTTTTCAAACTTTCTGGAAATAAAGTACTACTAAATGGTTAAGTTTTGAAATCATTGATTTATTGAACCTCTTCTCCCAACCCAAATGCCCGCACCTTTGCCTTGACCCCTTTCATCAAATCTTGGGCAATGGCGACTTGCTTACTTACTTTTAACCACACTTTCTTTAGTTCAAGTTCATTTTCTATCAGTTTTGGAGTTTTGACGAGCTTTGCCTTCATGATTGCCCAAAATTTTTCAATTGGGCGAAGTTCCGGAGTGTTTGGAGGGTTGACGTCTTTTGGTACAAAAACTACATTATTATCTTTGTACCAGTCTAAGGCCCGTCTTAGGGCATAGTGGCAAGATGCCAAATCCGGCCAAAACAGTTTCGGGCCATCGTGAGATCTCAAGAAGGGCAGAAGTCGTTTTTGGAGGCATTTGTCCTTGTAGATTTGTCCGTTGATGGTCCCAGAGGTGATGAAGGGCTGACTCATTTTGCCACATTCGCAGATCGCTTGCCAGAGAAGGAATTTTT
Source organism: Aedes koreicus (assembly GCA_024533555.2). NCBI lineage: Eukaryota > Metazoa > Arthropoda > Insecta > Diptera > Culicidae > Aedes > Aedes koreicus. The sequence goes on from JAHHFK020003409.1 coordinate 97,384, forward strand.
TTGGCGAATTTCGACAGTTTCTTCTTCCGTACACTCTCCGGAACGGCCAACTTAGAGGTGGCGACGTAGTGTTCCTGTCCTGGCATTTGTTTGGTGTCGGCTTTAATGTAGGTCTCATCGTCCATCACAATGCAGAACGGTTTTGTGAGCCACTCCCAGTACAGTTTTCTTGCACGAGTTTTGGCCACCGAGTTCTGTTTATCGCTCCGGTTCGGTGCCTTCTGGACCTTGTACACATGTAATCCAGAACGTTTCATTGTTTTCTGCACAAAACCAACTGAAACTTTCGCCTTTTTCGCAACATCCCTGATCGAAATGTTGGGATAACGCTTAAATTGGTTCAATACCATCCTGGCCTTCTCCGGATTTGATGTGTCACGTTTTTTGCCACTACCATTTTTCCGCTTGGTTGTCTTACGGTCCTTGAACGTTTTGATCACATGAGATACGGTTGAATGTGCGATTCCGAGCTGTTTTCCAATCCATCGATGAGAAGCGTTTGGGTTTTCGAAGTGAGTGCCCAAAATTTGTTGGCGCACTATTTTTTTCATTCGAAGCCATCACTGAAATCACTCGACCGATTTTCACGAAACTCATTACACAATTGACACAACACAATGAAATACATTCAGTTAAAATTTCAATAATTTTTACCCACACGCTAAAAAGTTACGAACAATTGCGTGTGTCCAAATTTCATCGAATACAGTCTTTAAATTTTCTTTTCTCAAGTTCCATGATCCGTTATTTCGAGATGCGTCGATCAATCGAGAAATGTTTTTCTTCAATATCTTCGTCAATGAAACATCAACAAATGCCTGTCAAACGTTTTTTGTTGCAACCACCAGGGATGCGGTGGTGTATTAAACCGTGCGTCCAGATTTACTTTGAATCGAGCTTTATCTGAGTAGAAAGAGATTCGAGTTCATTGAAGCTAGAATGCGATGAAGGACCTGCTCTCCGGGGCCTATGAAAAGCGCATGGATAACTGGGTCAACGTTGGCACATGTGCGTCACTTAATGGCGGATATTTCAAGCCATCTAAATGAACGCAGCACTGCAAATTGCATAGCATAGCATACATAAAACTTGTACAAATGTTAGATAAAGTTGCAGAGATAAGCATATGAGTTCTCATTGAATGTTTCTCCAAAAAAGATCTTAGTTTTCTCCACACATTTTCCCACGTTTTTACGAGTGCTTTTACTTTTTTGAACGTCCTTTTATCTACTTAAAAAAATGCTCAAAACCACAGCACATAAGTAGCGGTCCATAGCATAATAATATTATTACAGTGTAATGGAAGGATCTCACCAAAAGTTTCCTATAGGAACCAGCTGCGTTTGATGCGTTACTGACGTCCGGTGGTTGAACACCCCCAAAATATTTGAATCATCCGCTTCCCGCAACGATAAAACAGCCCCAATCCAACGGCGCCGGTGGTGTAGTGATAAGCGCGATTGCCTCTCATCCCAATCGGTCTGGTATCAATTCCTGCCCGTACCGTCGGGATTTTCTGAGACGGTAAATCTCTGAAAACATCTTTCTTCGGTACGGCAATAAAGCCGTTGGTCCCGACCCATGGGTTCGTTATGTAGGGTAAAGGTCATCTCCCTTGCAAGACAAAACAGCCTCAGGCTGAAAGTCACGTAAATACGAAACAAAACAAACTGTCGCTATCTGGGATCTACAGGGTGTCTCACAATAGGTGTCACTTAAACAAAATAGGATTACAGCTCAACAAATCAACCAAATCATAGCATTTATTTTTCATTTGAAAGATACATGTTATTGAAATAAAACATATTAATTCAATTCGAATCTCTCGCCCTTTTCCTTGATAACCTTGCGCAAATGCTTTGTAAACCCATTGCAGCTGGCACGCATGATTGCCTGAGGAATTGGGTTCCAAATATCAACCAAATGTTTCTTGAATCGATCTAAAGTAAGACCTTTCGTAGGGCCTATATGTTGAAGCATATAACCCGAAACAAAGTGGTCAAGTGGGTTGAGATCCGGTGAAGATGAAGGCCATTCTTCGCTTGTGATGAAATCGGGCAAATTTTCCGCGCACCACGCTTGTGTCTTCTTTGCCTTGTGAGCTGGAGCTGAGTCCTGTTGGAAACAGTATGGCGTATTCCCATACAGCGTTGAAGCATGAGAAAGCAGATGGTCCTTCAAAACCGGCTCGATGTTATATTCAGTGTTGATTTTTACGTTAGGTTCTATGAAAAGAAGAGGAAGTTATTCTTTTCGTGAAACGGCGCCCCATACCATGATTTTCGATTCATTCTGATTGCGTTCTACAGCTAGTTTATCTCTTGGAATATTGGCAAGACTTTTGCCATACACACGATCATTTTGTTGATTATGACTGTCCGGAAGGAGGAAGAGCTTTTCATCCGAAAATAAATTCTCGAAGTCACCGTGCCGAACCCAAAGATTTCTGCTTCTTTGGACCCTGACTTGCTTTTCACGCTCCGTCAACCGGTGAACCCGTTGTTTCTTGTACGGCTTGCATTCCAGATAATGTCTGATGAGCCTGTTCATTGAAGCAGGGGACATTTGAAATTGTTTGCTCAATTTACGGCCAGATACGGCCGGATTACGTCTTATTCGCTCCCTCACACACTCGATCTTCGTTTTTCGTTCTGGCAGTTCGCCTGGCACCTCCTTTGTGTTGAATATGGACATTTCCAGTTTCCTTAAACCGTTTCAAGGTACGAAAATCAAAACGCTTACTAACTTCGAACTGCTTAAGGCTATTGAATATCTGACGCGGTCTAAGCTTTTGCAAATGTAATTTTAAAACTTGCTCCCGTATGGCTTCCACGGTAGCTGATGAATATAAAGAAACGGAATCGCTTATTTATCTTCAACGATCAGCTGTCAAAAGAATACATTCAAAGCGGGTATAATCAAATCCGCTGTTAAAATTACCCAGCTGGAATAAACTAAAACTGGAAAAAGGTGACACCTATTGTGAGACACACTGTAGACCTTCAGGCCCACAACCTATTCCTCTTATTCTAAGAAGATTCCGAAACTTCGTGAAATTTACGTTTCTTGATAGCTTGGCATCCCAGGTCCTGTTGAAATACATTTTGCATCAGCGGCCACTTTACGTACAGAGCGTTGTGATTTTCGTCGAATTCGTTACCTGATGGTCTTAATCGTTCATTCAGTCCTAGCTGAACGTTTTCGGCCGGATATTTTTTCGGTCATCCAACGAGGAAATCTCACGGTATCTTCTAATGGTTCGATACACAAAATCACGATCTACTCCCAGTGTAGTATCGAGTATTCGTCGATTCAATAAAAATACGGTGTTTCCGTTTGCCGGTCTTTACGCTCCCGGAGTAATACACACAGATGTCTATTTACGTTAAGTAGGGTAAAAACTATCAAAGTGTTTCTGCATTGTAAGTGTAAGAAATAGAGTAAGATACTACATTCACTTCCTTTTATTTTTTTATTTTTTTATTTTAAAGTTTCCACGTTAATCGATTGCCTGCACGTAGTCCTGCATGTAAGCTGGTTTCCGGACAACTCGTCTAGTTCCATGTTTCATAGACGACTCTGCAGCATGGTCTTCAACTTTCTTTTTAGTTATACCGGGGATGCTAACTCTATCTTGATCCGATTTTGAGGTTGATGACGTTTCCACAGGTTGCGGAATTCGTATAAGATGAGAGACGTGTCGACGATACTTTGCTCCCAATTCGGAAACCACAATCACATCTCCGCCCTTCCTTTTCCCAACTTTGAATGGTTATGAATCGAAAGTAGGTGACAATTTGTTTGGTTTAGTCATTTTCTTCACCAAAATGTTATCACCTTCCGAGATAGGATTCGGTTGCGCACTACGCCGCTCATCTGCATACTGCTTCCCTTTTTCTTTCATTTCCTTGTCCCGCTCGATCACCTCTTCATCGACCTCTTTGGGTTGATAAATGCACGGAAGCTTATCACGAATATTGTGGCCAAAAGTCAATTCCGCTGGTGTCTTCTTTGTAGTTGAGTGTGGAGTAGAACGGTACATAAGCAAATATTTATTCAAATCCTCAACCCAATCAGAACTTCCAGCTTGGCTAACAGTCTGCCTCTTCAAGATAGAACGATTCTGTCGTTCTACTTCACCATTTTGTTGCGGCCAGTATGGGATTGTGTTGATCAGGTTGATGTTGTTCGATTCACGGTATGCTCGAAACTCTTCGCTGGCAAACTGGGGGCCGTTATCAGCTGTAATGGAAAATGGCAAACCGAAACGGGCCAACATTGGTTTCAATCGCTGAATGGTCTCTTTGGAATCAATCTTTTTCATTATTTCGATCTCAATGTAGCGACTGAAATAATCAACCACCATAAATAAGTAGTGGCCCGATGGAAGTGGTCCAAGAAAATCAACAGCCAAGTATTGCCATGGGCCCAATGGCAGTTCTCGGCGCTACATCGGTTCTGGTGCTGATGGTGCTGCTACCAACATGCATCCTCGGCAATTTCTCACGTACTGTTCGACTTCGGAGTCCAATTTTGGCCACCACACCTTTGCTCGCAATCTTTGTTTCATAATCGTCATACCCGGATGTCCTTCATGTGCTAAATCCAACGTTTGCCTTCTTAACCGTTCCAGAATCACAATTCTATTTCCACGCAACAGAATCTTTCCAGCAAATCAAAGCTCTGTAGCGAATAATTTGAAAGTAGGCAAGTCCTCCGACCACTCTCCTTGATCCAAAGCAACACAAACAGATTGGATCAACTTATCGGTCTCTGATGCTTGTTCGATTTCTTTTAACTTCAGAGCTATTGGCATTGCGTTCGAAACTACCCAATGCACGTAATGTTCAGCACATTCATCAAAGGACATCCCCGTTGTGTTCGACGTGATCGCCAATCTTGATAGCGGATCAGCAATGTTGGATTTCCCGGGCCTGTAGACAACTTTCGCTTTGTACGCCTGCAGTCGAACAACCCACCTTTCAATCCTTGCGCACGGTCGTGCACCAAATATTGTCTCCAAGGGCTTATGGTCCGTGATCAGTTCAAATGTTCGGTCATACAAATAGAAATGGAATCGCTCCACCGCCTACACAAGAGCTAAAGCCTCTTTCTCGATTTGAGCGTATCGTTTTTCCACATCGGATAAGCTCTTGCTTGCGTAAGCAATGACCCTGGGCCCCTGTTCATTCACCTGAATAAGCACAGCCCCCAAACCAACCGGACTGGCGTCAACTACAAGTTGTGTCCGATCATCATCGTTGAAGTAACCTAGCGTCTCCGGATCGATCATGCGCCCCTTCAATTTGTCGAATGCAAGCTGTTGCTCACGGCCCCAAACAAATTTCTGTCCCAGATTCGTAAGCCGTGGCAATGGGAACGTCAGTGTGGCCAAATTAGGAATAAATTTCCCTACGTAGTTGACCAGACCAAGAAAACTCCAAATCTCTTCAACAGTTTTCGGTTCACGAAAATTCCGAATTGATTCTAACTTATCCAACCCAGGTTTAATGCCGTTGCTTGATAGAACATGACCTAGGAAATCCGTCTCGGTGACTCCATAGATGCACTTGGTCTCATTCAATACCACGTTCCTTTCCTTCAATTTGAAAAGAACCTTCTCCAAAAACAGGTCGTGCTCCTTTTGATCTGATCCAAATACCAGGACATCATCAATGAAATTGAGACATCCTTCGCATCCCCTCAGAACCTGTTCCGTCGACTTTTGAAACAGTTCTAGCGCGCAGTTGATTCCGAACATTAGGCGGGTATATCGGAATAATCCTTTGCGCGTGGTGAATGTCGTGATTTCTCGTGATTTATTAGGTTTTTCAACCTGCAATGACCGTTAAATATTTTTTCCAGTTTAATTTATTTATCCGAATTCAGGGGTAATTTAGTTAACCTCAACAAGGCCATTTTGTGAAACAAAACAAAAAAAAATGTTGTCAATAACAGAAGTTCAGCCTACCTGGTGAAAGGCGGATTTCACGTCCAGCCTAGAGAAAACCTTCGCCTTAGCCAATTGTGGTAAAAAGTCCTCGATGGTCGGTAGAGGATGATTCTCTCTCACCACCGCACCATGTCAACCTTTTTTTTTCCAATGCCACTGGTATACGTTGAATAACCGGTGTAATGTCGGTCTTTATCGGAATATCAACGATGATTCCTTTGATGGTTGCCAATTTGGTGCCTTCCGCATCTATTTCAACTTCATTGACTGGAACGTCAATCTTCAGAACTCCTATAGACGTAGCAGTGTCACGGCCGATCAGGATTTTTCCAAGTCCATTCATTACATAAAACTCCGCTATTTCGATGGCGCTTCCAATCTTGACCCTTGCAGTAAATACGCCGAGCACTGGCAAAGGTTGGCCGCCGTAAGCCTTAAATATTTTCATTGTCTCCTGTCGTTGATTTGACACAACCATCTTATTGTTTTTCAGTATTTCCCAATCCACTTGGCTCAGCAGGTTATACTTGGATCCGGAGTCGATCACCGCAGTTACGACAACTCCACCTGACGCTGGTAGTGTGTCAAAAAGTTGTTGAACACTTGGGCCAGCATATTGAAGAAGCAAATCCTTTTTCCAATCTTCGTCGTCGATGCGGCTTGCTCGAATCATGGTTTCAAATGACCGTACCCACTTACGCCACTCAATTCCAACATCGTCTGTGAAGGCTGCATAGTCAAATGCTTGTAGCTGCAGTCCCAACGACCGAATCATGTCTGCGAATAATCAAAACACAACTACGATTAGTACGGGTAGTAAAATCGGAATAAAAAAAGTGAGCAGCAATGAAACATAAATTATGACGTCATTTTCATCGATTAAAATTCGTTGTATTTGTAATGATTTCCAAACACCACTTGCAATATACCATTGGTCTCACCTTCAAAACAGATTTTCAATCGGATTCAAGCTGCCGATAATTTCTTTGAGGTTAGTTTTTATTCCTCCATACATTTACTGACAAGTTTACTAGCCTGATTAACCAGATTTTTCCTTCTGCATTTAAGCAATCACGCCTCTTTCCTGTTCCTGCTCTTTCGCAGAATGGAATCAGACTTCAACAAACCGCATTTAAGCGACTGATCCATTTCAAAGTTTTTTTTTTCTTTTCTTGTTCACCTGCTCTATGGCAGACTGGTATCAGACCATTATTTTCCGCATTCAAGCGACTGATTATGTTCGTATCAATTTTCCTAAGATTTCTCACTTATTTCCAATAGAATACTTACCAAATTGATTAGCCATTTTAATTCTCGTCGCCAAAATGTAGTATCGAGTAGTCGTTGATTCAATAAAAATACGGTGTTTCCGTTTGCCGGTCTTCACGCTCCCGGAGTCTCTTTCTGTCTGTTTTTTTTTTTATTGTTCCTTTTTCTCTAACCTTCCCAATACACACAGATGTCAATTTACGTTAAGTAGGGTAAAAACTATCAAAGTGTTTCTGCATTGTAAGTGTAAGAAATAGAGTAAGATACTACACCCAGGTTCTTCAAATTCATGAAAACAGCACGAAATTCTATCACCGTTGAGAAAAGATGGACACTGAATGAAATCAAACAGAGCTTTCACTGGTTTGTGTAAACACAGTGCCAGATTACACCAATACATAGATCGTGTATGAACTGTAGCTTCACCACTACGACGATATTAAAAAGTGTAAGAATGTATATTTGACACAGTGTATAAGCATAGGCTCAATGTTTACCCATTGTCAGCTCTTGTGTTGATTTTTTTTTTCGTAATAAATATGCAACAAAACATTTTTTTTACAAAGTACATCAAATATACACGTTAATACACAGATGACGCACTGTTTTAAGAAAAATATAACGATAGGAGATGTTCATCGATGGATCCAATTGAATGGATCCATAGACCAACATTACATCCATTTCCGCTACATTGTCAATTAAGAACATACGCCGCCACAGCATTTGTCAAACTTTACTGCACTGAAAAAAAATCTGAATTTTCAATTTATGTAAATATTAGAGCATGTGAAATTGTATTTCATTCCACACGAAACAGCAACTTGCATGAAACAGTTCTAACAAAGACGAGCTTTTGCAAACAACATTATCGACAATGTATGGAATATTCCAGAACTTTACACGATTTATCATTTTAATGTTTTGTGACGCTCCATTTATGTGCATGATATTGAACAGAAATTTACACTACTTTTTCGAGCTGTGTAGGAGCAGGGTACAGTCCAATATGGTGAAATTCTAAGCTGTTCTCAATTTCTATGTTCAGGTTCATGGTTCACAAATTTTACCAACGAGGTCGCAACGTTCCTTGTTTATGAACTGACAATCAATCCGACTTTGGTCAAACAGCTTTCAGCCATTCGGTGAAACGCCAATAGGCCAAATGACGTGCATTTAGCGTGTGCATCTTGGTCTACTTCATATTATACATATCAACCAATTGATATCCAGCCAACCTCGTAGCCCCGTCCGAATTCTGTCAATTCATCCTCATCTGGTGGCTGGCCGTGCTGATCCTGCTTTCTTCCTACAAACGTCATGACAAGGCGCGTTTCTCGAATTAGACTGACAGATTGACCAGTAGGCGCTACCCACTTTATACCTAACATATTTATCTATTCGCCACGGCATCCAGTCATCCAGGTCCACGCTATCCATCTACAGCAAGTTAATCGACACACACACATATGCACACGAACGACGAGCGAGCGGTGGGATGCCAAACGAGGTTGTCAATATTGAGACATTGGCCTCCCAGCGGCCTCAATCCGCCGCAAAATTGGTACAGATATTTGAACAAATTTGCAAAAGCTATCATAGCTAGCTCCAAGCTGGGTGTCTAATTCTTCGTAATCCTTCTCTCGATTTTATTTGAAACTGCAAGAAAAGAACAGTGGCGGTCACGGAATTGTTCAAAACTCAATGTGCTTCAAAACCTCGATGAAACCAGTTGCCTCCATACCAACCGAAGTTTGTTCTCGTTTGACCGCCACTGTGCGACTGTTAATTAGCATAAAGATGACTGCTACCGTTGCACGTCAAACTTTTCCTCGCGCAGGCAAAAGAACACACAAACCCACATTCCACCGGTCAGGATTGCACCAGGGCGATTCGCGATTTTCAAACCACGGCCAGATTGCCGCTGAAGGCAATGACCTGATTCCCCGTGGGGTGGGGGTTAGGTTTTGCAATTTTGACAAGCTTACACAATGTGATTAGCGCGAAATGGATGGGTTCGCAGATATTCGGAGAAATTTGATAGATATTTGGACAGGGTTCGATCAGCTAAACCACACACAGGTTGTGGTTCACACGGTTTTTGTTTATGCCGGACCGGTTTTCGGATTGATTGGAGAGGGCGGACGCCGAATTAATTTCGAAATTCGACGACTGAGTCTCTCACTATCTCTGAGCTTGGAACGTCTGCAGGATCGAGCTTTTTTGTACCTCGAAACCGTATCTTATATCTCCCGTATATGTTTACAAATTATGAGCTGTCTTTGAGGTTGAGATTCGATGGGTCGGGCGCGATGTCAAAACGATTTTTGTTCCACTTTAGACACGAGATATGGGGGTCTTCGACTAATTGCAGTGGCATGCTAGTTCTTAATAGGTTCTAAACAAGTTTGCATCCTTCATATGTTTCAAAAATTTGACCCTTCTAACATCTTCCTTCGAATAACCCATCAGAAAAGGATCTTTTGCTGAATAACCCTCTATTATGAAAAAACAAACCGAGAGAGAGTTAATTTAAATCCAGAGTGAAAATTTCAAAAATTTCTTCCGAGTTGCCAGGAGATTTCCAGTAAAAAAAAACACATCATTCCGCTGGATCCAAGCAGCCCCGAAACCGAGAACGACTCCAACTGCCGCATCGGCGACGAACCCAGTTGCAATTTATTTTAATAACAACTTTGTTATACAAATTACGATTTCATTAAAGACCGCGCGCTTTTTTCGCTTCGCTCGTCTGTTTTTTTTTTTTTTTTGCTCCCCTTCAATCTCATCTCATCGACACATGTGCGCCGCTCGAACATGTGCTTCTGCTGCACAAATGGCCTGTCATCATCGCCGTCATCTTGCGCGAGAAGGAAAAGCTCGGAAGAGCATCTTCCGAGCAGAACCACCGCCGCCGTCGCCGAAGAAATGCAATAATTATAGACATTTATTATCAATTTTGTGCATTAACGCTCCGAACACGGGGCGAATCCGGCGATGGCGAGGATGCGCTCGAGTACCTCGTTCTTAGGCTCTTAGGAATGGATTTTGAATGCGGTCCAAGCGATCGCACCCTAAGCCGTAACAAATGTCTCTCTCGCGCTCTCTATGCATTCGAAGGGGGCTTTGGACTGCGTATGTTTACGTCCTGGGAGGAAGAATCTCCGGTTGGCTTCCCCGCCGAGACTACACAAAAAAGCAGGGACCGCTGCTGCTGGCCACGGTGCACTTGTTTGTGTGTTTGCGCGGACTCATGTGGGAAAATTGATGCGATATGAACGGAACGGAATGAAGTGAAAAATAATTTTGAAATTAATTTCTCGGATGGCGGTGTCGAGAGATTGGATGCAGAAATCGTTTTTAGGGGTGGTCATGAGGTATTTGGGCGTTCGATGGTCTGGCAATTTCTGATAACAGGCTGTTTTGAGCAGTTTATGTGGATTTGTTAAAGTGAATTTTAAGCAGCCCGAAAGTTCCGTTAAGGAGTTGTATAGCATTCTAAGCAGCTTCTGAAATACTTTGTAAAAGTGATTTTCTTAATACTTCATTTTCGTCGTTCATATTAAGCAACACAAATTACTGTTGGGGTCCGCCCTTAGCTTAGTAGGCAGACATAAGGTGGCTGGGTTTCCGGTCTAGTCTAGATTTTTTTCGTTAAGGGAAATTTCTCCATCCCCTGGACTTAGAATTCGATTATATACGATTGTATATCATAATCCAGACCACCTAGGAAGCTCTAAACTTAAGCAAAGTTGTTCAGAAGGTCAAGGGCTTCCGAAAAGTGGAGGGTATGGTTCGGAATCCGTTTACTATATGGCACTAGTGGACATGAAAAAGCCAGCATTTTCAATAGATTTTCTATAGTAATCACGACCATTTAGAAAGTTCGAATCTTCACGAAAGTTGTCATAAGGACTTTGGGAAAATTGAGATTATGATTCGGAATTTGGTCACTACATGGCGCTAGTTGGCTTGAATAAGATAAAATTTTTGAACGATTTTATACAGTGACCCAGATCACCTAGAAAATTCGAACCTTGAGCAAAGTTTTGCAGAAGTTTAAGGACTTTCGGAAGGTGGAGCGTACTAAGGTCTGTATCCACATTAATCCGGACACCTTCAAATCATTGTAACTTTTAAAATATTGCACGTAGGAATGAAAAATTTCACTGTGGTATAGCTTAGAGTCTATGATGAAAAATACTATGATTGATGTTACATTTCATGTTTAGTATTCAAGATGGCGACGAAAGAAGAACAAGTGCGCGAGCGATTTTTGTACGAGCGTTCGGCAAATCCTGACTTGTCAATACGGGACCTTGCAAAAACATTGGATTTGCCTAAAACCCACTGTTCACGATGTGCTCAAATCATTTTCGGAACGTTTGACGGTGGAGAGGAAACCGAGAAGTGACAAAAACGCGTTGATCCTGTCTTGGACCGCAAGGTGAAAAAGATATTAACGAAAAACCCAAATCTCTCCATTCGAACGGTGGCTCGTGAAATAGGGATGTCGCCTGGTTTTGTCCAAAAATCAAAACAACGTTTGGGACTTAAGTCGTATAAAGTAAAAACAGTTCCAAATCCCAACGACAAACAGAACTTGGCAGCAAAATCACGGGCTCGACGTTTGTACTGCGAATATTTGACGAAGTTTTCATGCGTTGTTATGGACGATGAAACTTATGTCCTGGAGGATTTCAAGCAGCTTCCAGGGCTAGCTCGTTATTCTGCTATGGCCAGAAATGCTACAGCTGAGCATTTCAGAACGAAGAAGGCATCGAAATTTCCCAAAAAAATACCTTGTGTGGCAAGCAATTTGCACGTGTGGCAAAAAGAGTAAATCTTTCGTCACTACAGGCACAATCAACAAGGAGATCTATCAGAAAGAGTGTCTGCAGAAGCGATTGCTACCCTTCATCAAAAGTCACAAAGAAAAACCTTTGTTCTGGCCCGATTTGGCATCATGCCACTATGCTAAAACTGTGATGGAGTCGTGCCAAGCAAATCAAGTGAACATTGTACCAAAAACCTCAAGCCCGCCAAATTGCCCAGAGCTACGACCAATCGAGAGATATTGGGCTCTGATGAAGCGGAAGCTTTCTGGAAAGAAGCAAGTAATCAAAGACATCAAACACTTCCAGCAAATTTGGACAAAGACGGCTTCTACGATTTCTGAAGAGTCTGTACAAACCCTAATGGACGGAGTTAAGCGCAAAGTTCGAAAATTTTATGCAAATACCGAATAACTATGTTTTGTCTTCACGAATTGTTAAAACACATCCCATGAATCTGAAATAAACAACTACGACGGAAATATAATTCAAAGTTTATGTTTTATTCATGTTTAGAGGTGTCCGGATTATTGCGGATACAGACCTTACTTACCTACCTTACAAATCAGCCCAAGGCTGGGGTGACCTCTGCTATACCCAGAAGTTGTCTCCATTCTATTCGGTCCATGGCTGCACCTCGCCAACCTCGCGGTCTTGTGGAAGGTCCACAGATCGCCTTTTACTCGATCGATCCAACTTGTTCGTTGCGCGCCTCTGAGAATCATTATAACTGGGCTGTCGTCCGACACTCCTACGACATGCCTAGCCCATCGTAGTCGGCCGATTTTTGCGGAGTACGATCGGAGGTTCTGCCAGCAACTGATGCCAGTCGTGGTTCATTCGTCTCCTCCACAATCCGGAAGGTGGAGAGTATGATTCGGAATTCGGTCATTTCGTGGCTCTAGCACTCATAAAAAAACAGAGTATTTTCAATAACTTTATATCGTGATCCCGACCACCTAGAAATATCATACCTTTAGGAACTTTATTCATATGGTCAAGAATGTTCAGAAATCGTGTAGTATTGTTCGAAATTCGATCACTATGTAGCGCTAGTGGGCATGGAAAAGAGAGAGTTTTTGATCGAGTTTATATACATACTGGTCTCGTCCAACTAGAAAGTTCAAACCTTGAGCAAAGTTGTTCAGAGGATCAAGGACTTTTGAAAGGTTGAGAATTCGGTCACTACATGGCGCAAGTGGCAATGGAAAAGAGAATTTTTTTGAATGAGTTTATATAGTGTTTGTGATCACCTATAAAGTTCAAACCATGAGCAAAGTCCTTGAAAAGACTTCTGAAAGGTGGATAGTATGGTTTGGAATTCGGTCACTACGTGGCGCGTATGGGCATGAAAAAGAGATAATTTCTAATCGAGTTTATATCGTGCTCCCGACCACCTAGAAAATTCCAACCTTGAGCAAATTTGTTCTGAAGGTCAAGGACTTTCGGGAGGTGGATAGTATGGTTCGGAATTCGGTCACTAAGTGGCGCTAGTAGACGTGGTAAAGAGACATTTTTGAACGAGTTCATATAGGGATAACGACCACCTAGAAAGTTGTATTGGCCTTATTGGTATTTATATTCCGCAATTACTTTTAATCCGGAATTATTCGAATCGATGAGCAACTCTCAGAGATCGAAAGAATATTTATAAATTGGATGAAAACAAAAGCACTTTTCGAAAAACAAATATTTCAGTCTATGCTCCTGCGTAACTCCCTCTTGTTTTGGGTTGACATGCCACTAGCAATTAGCGAGAGCTGTCTAAAAAATTGCGTGAATCAAGACTTTAAAGTTTAGAATAACTTGAATGTGTGGTGATTATTGTTATTTTATTTTAACAATGCCTAGTACTCAACATTGCTCCAACGTTATGACACTTCAAATTTCTTGAATTTCTTCTGCGAATCACTGGAAAAGTGGTCCAAATTCAATTCGAATTCTGCGACGTTCTCCAGTGCCGTACGAGGGGATTGAAAGAATCAGGCAACTTCAGAATTAGTTACGAGACTAGATCACTTTCAACCAAAGAGCTCCAGCAGTCAGCAATTTCGGTCTTTCCTTCATCCGTAAACAGGCCAATTGCTTCCGAATGATCGACTGCTCCACACATCCTTTGTGGTCGCCTTCTGTCGGGTGATTTAGAGGCACTCGTCCGGAAAGCCCCACCAGCAATGCTTTCGAGATCCGGTCCTTCTTATCGAACTTGGCTTTTTTGGCTTCTGCTACTGGAGCCTCTCCGGTTAGAACACTCGCAACGCCCTTAGCTTCGAGAAACTGCCTTACGCGGAGGATTCAGTTCTGGAAATCTGCTCCGTTTCCACGCAGCAACAAAATGTTGCAGTCACATCCTTCGCGGTGGTGCCCATAACCTCTTGGTGGACAGGACGGGACTCCGAAGTTGCGAAACCGGGTTTTAACAGAATGAACCAATTATTTTCCACTAACAACTCCTTTAGCGTTGCTACTTGTTCTAACCATCTTACACGTTGTCCGGCATTCTCGAGACATGTCTTGTCCAGCGCACATTACGAATACTGGGTTCGTCAGCGCGTTGCGCAAGCTCCGCCTTCAGAATCCGTTCTGCTGCACTCCACCAAAGATGGTTCTTAACACCCTTCCCTCCGAGTGCTCGTAAGTCCTCCTCAAGCATTGTCGACGTCGCATGCCCGTAAAGAACAATCGGTCTTATTAGAGTTTTATACAGGACACTCTTCGTACGGGAGCTAAGTCTGTTTGACCGCAGTTGCTTGTGGAGCCCGTAGTAGGCACGATTTCCTCTGATAATACGCCCCCGGATCTCACGGCTCGTCGACTACCTCGAACTCATCGCCTTTTTATATATTCTGCAGACAATTTCCACGTCATCGGCAGGGCAGATAAATTGACTGGATCTGTTGGAATCGTGCACCGCATGTTGAATGCGTCTCATAACACCTTCAAGAGAAATGTTGAACAGCAGGCATGAGATTCCATCACCTTGACGAAGCCCCTACGGGATTCGAATGAACCCGATATCCATTTTATGGAAATGGAATGGAAATGGAATGGAAATGGAATGGAAATGGAATGGAAATGGAATGGAAATGGAATGGAAATGGAATGGAATGGAATGGAAATGGAATGGAAATGGAATGGAAATGGAATGGAAATGGAATGGAATGGAATGGAAATGGAATGGAAATGGAATGGAAATGGAATGGAATGGAATGGAAATGGAATGGAAATGGAATGGAAATGGAATGGAATGGAATGGAATGGAATGGAATGGAATGGAATGGAAATGGAATGGAAATGGAATGGAAATGGAATGGAAATGGAATGGAAATGGAATGGAATGGAATGGAATGGAATGGAATGGAAATGGAATGGAAATGGAATGGAAATGGAATGGAATGGAATGGAATGGAATGGAAATGGAATGGAAATGGAATGGAAATGGAATGGAAATGGAATGGAAATGGAATGGAAATGGAATGGAATGGAATGGAATGGAATGGAATGGAATGGAATGGAATGGAAATGGAATGGAATGGAATGGAATGGAATGGAATGGAATGGAATGGAATGGAATGGAATGGAATGGAATGGAATGGAAATGGAATGGAATGGAATGGAATGGAAGTGGAATGGAAGTGGAATGGAAGTGGAATGGAAATGGAATGGAAGTGGAATGGAAATGGAATGGAAGTGGAATGGAAGTGGAATGGAAGTGGAATGGAAGTGGAATGGATGTGGCATGGAAATGGAATGGAATTGAAATGGAATGGAAATGGAATGGAAATGAAATGGAATGGAATGGAAATGAAATGGAATGGAATGGAAATGGAATGGAAATGGAATGGAATGGGAATGGAAATGGAATGGAAATGGAATGGAAATGAAATGGAAATGGAATGGAAATGGAATGGAAATGGAATGGAAATGGAATGGAATGGAATGGAATGGAATGGAATGGAATGGAATGGAATGGAATGGAATGGAATGGAGATGGAATGGAATGGAATGGAATGGAAATGGAATGGAAATGGATTGGAAATGGAATGGAAATGGAATGGAATGGAAATGGAAATGGAATGGAATGGAAATGGAAATGGAATGGAATGGTAATGGAATGGAAATGGAATGGAAATGAAATGGAAATGAAATGGAAATGGAATGGCAATTGAATGGCAATTGAATGGAAATTGAATGGAGATGGAATGGAATGGAAATGGAAATGGAATGGAAATGGAATTGAAATGGAATGGAAATGGAATGGAAATGGAATGGAAATGGAATGGAAATGGAATGGAAGTGGAATGGAAGTGGAATGGAAATGGAATGAAAGTGGAATGGAAATGTAATGGAAATGGAATGGAAATGGAATGGAAATGGAATGGAAATGGAATAAAAGTGGAATGAAAGTGGAATGGAAGTGGAATGGAAATGGAATGGAAGTGGCATGGAAATGGAATGAAAGTGGAAGGGAAGTGGAAGGGAAGTGGAATTGATGTGGCATGGATGTGGAACTGATGTGGCATGGATGTGGAATGGATGTGGAATGGGAATGGAAATGGAAATGGAATGGAAGTGGAATGGAAGTGGAATAGAAATGGAATGGCAATGGAATGGAATGGAATTGAAATGGAATGGAAATGGAATGGAAATGGAATGGAAATGGAATGGAAATGGAATGGAAATGGAATGGAAATGGAATGGAATGGAATGGAATGGAATTGAAATGGAATGGAAATGGAATGGAAATGGAATGGAAATGGAATGGAAATGGAATGGAAATGGAATGGAAATGGAATGGAAATGGAATGGAAATGGAATGGAAATGGAATGGAAATGGAATGGAAATGGAATGGAAATGGAATGGAAATGGAATGGAAATGGAATGGAAATGGAATGGAATAGGCCTGTCTGTGAAGAGATAAGTTTTTCTAGTGGAATGCAAAGGAAACAGTGGTTCAGTTTTTAATTTTTTTAATTTTCAAAAGTGAACAATTGAATTGTTCTTTTTCCTTGATCTTTTCTGGTGTCAATATTACAATCTTTCTAGTAACTCGCTCATATAATTATTTTTTTAAAGTGAAGTAATGAGTATTGAGTAAGGAAATGAGAAGAAAGATTAGTTATTTCCATTTAATTCTAACTACTTTTATTGCTTATCTTGAAAGATATGCGTATTTCGTCTACAATGTGCAGACTTCTTCAGTGTCGTGTACTAATACTCGACTATTAGTACAGTGATTCGAGTATTAGTACACGATACTGAAGAAGTCTGCACATTGTAGACGAAATACGCGTATCTGTCAAGATAAGCAATAAAGGTAGTTGTAATTAAATGGAAATTACTAATTTTTCTTCTCTTTAACTAGTTAAATTTTATCAAAAAAAAAACAATCACAAACAAACTTCTTGTATTACTTGTCAACGCGGTCGAAACTTTAAAACTAGTATTTTTCAGACCTGGGTCAGCGTTTTTCAAGATAATCGACGAAACGGGCAGCCCATATTATCTATAATTTCTAAAATGTTTGGGTCCCGTATCCCCACTAAAGAGCAGTCTAAAAGTTCAAAAGGTATTTTAAGACAAATTTGAAAGTTTTCGACAGCTTTGAATTTCAAAAACTTCTAGATCATGATCGTTTTCAGTGCTGCCATATAGCCAGGAACCCCAAAACCAAGGTTAAAAAATCTTGAAATCATGATTAGTCTGACGCGAAGAACCGACGGCTTCAATCGCATACTAGAGGCAACTTTTTACTCCTTCACCACCAATTTTTTCTTTCAGCAAAAAACGCTCAAAACCTGTAAAATGACCACCCCTACCGCACAAATCCTTTGGGATTTGTTCGGAGCAAATCCCACCGCAAAAAAAAAGACAAGACAACCGATCGAGCTACCGAAGCGTTGTCCGTTTGCCGGTCCGTCCCTAATGATGATGATGATAATGATGATGATGGTTTTTCCCCCCATCAGGCTTCTGTTTTCTTGCAGCAGGATCCTTTTTTTTCTGCCCTTCGTTGTTCACGTCTTTTCTTTCGGTTTCGCGACGGATGGAAGAAAGCTCGGTGAGCCAGCAAACTCGATAATGACGGGCCACTCCGGATCGGCCAAGGGGACGGACCCTGATCTCATTTGTTAAGAGTTGTGAATTATAATAATGATGATCGAATCTTGTGCCCGCGGGGGTTGACAGGTGGACGGGAGGTCAGACAGGCAGGATCGTGGTGTCTTCTTTTGTTACGCGTGTGACTTTGGACGTTCGCGGGAAGGTTTTTCCGCGCTCGGCCGGGAAAAGATAAATGTGGGAACGGAGCGCGGAGGCTTTTCATCCTGCTGTTGCTACTTAGTTGTAAGCGAGTCGGTGATTGTATGTATTCTTTCTTTTTTGAAAAGCCCCCTCGTCCGACTGAGGAGGAGCAATCGATCAAGTTCTGACTTAATTAGGTGTGCTTTCTTTTGTAGAGCTCTGGCCGGCAACGTTGTCGTTGATTGGCATGGCGCGTTTTCTCATGGATGGCCTCGTCATTATTGATAGCTACCTATAAATATACGCGATTTTGCATGGATTGTCTAGTAGATAAAGGCCACGGTGAAACTGGAACAAATATTTCCCCATTTGTCATCGATCCTATTCGGGAGAGGTTATGATCACAGAACCGTTCCATTTTTCCAAACTAGGCAAGTGGGTGCGCGCAACGAACGATCGCTTCGCATGCAAAATGGCACCAAATTCACACGTCAATCACCTCCGATCCCCCCTCGATCTTTTGATGGGGGGGACAGAATCACGACCGCGCTCGAGCCAACATCTCTATAGATGATATTCAAATTGGCGCGCAGAAGATCTTTCGAAAAAGGGAACGCTGCACTCTATGCTGTGACAGATTCTTCGCCCGGGTTGGCTGCAGCTCGCGGGCTTATTGCCAATCAGAATTCCACACTGCCTCTATTGAGATGTTAACGCGCCAAGTGTGAGATGCCTGTCCCGCACGACGATCTCCGGGTAACATTTGAATGGCACGCCAAGCTCTGTATTTAGTCACGATCGCTGCAGCTGCATTGCGAAAAGGACCATCGCTCGATGCCGCCGTGTTGATTAGTCCCTTTGGAGCAGCCGTGTCGTCGGTCGGAACGCGTTTGAAGTTTCGGTGTTCTAAGGTCTGGATGAAATTTGCGGAAATTTGGATGTGACCCAAACTCCAGACGTCCCATTCGAGCTCAAAGGCGCAGCATGGTGCTGCCCCAAGGGCCCTGGTGGCGGCAGTGGCTAATCCCGCGCCGCGCTCCTAATTGGCAATAAATTGACGCAATGTAAACAACTATTATTGTCCGATTACAGGGCTAAAAACGCGCATTCAACTGGCGTTGCGTAGTCGTTGTAGTCGTAGTAGGCCTCGGGGAAGCAAACGAAGAAAAATGTCGAGGGCGAGGATTGCGCATAAATGAATAAAAACATAAATGAGCACCGATGCTGCGGCAGCGTTTCCTTGCAAATGCAGCGTCGTATTATTGGCGATGCTGTCGGCCCAAAAGGCAGGGCTGTCAGATGAAACGTTTAGAACTTCTGGAGTTGAGTTCAACGTCAATTTAAATCTTGACTCATTGCCCACGATATGACGGAGTTTAAAAAATCGTGGAACCATCTGGCAACACTGCAAGACAGTTAGGTGAAACAATCCTGTCGTACTACGCGCTGGGCTCACAATCAGCAAACACAACCTGAATCGGTTTGCCACCGGCCGGCCATGAGGAAGCTGCCTGCAATCCCCTCACTCTCGTTATTGTTGTTGTTACTGGTGTTGTTGCTGTAATACGCAGCCTAATAACGACCTATTGCGGATTAATATCTCTCTGCATGCGCAGCCGGTGCCAGGTACCTTCATCTGAATATCTATAAGATACACAACACTCCTGAACCCCCACCCCCATCCGAGATCTCCCAGCAGATGCAGAATCGAGTGAACGAGCAATGTGCGTTAATCCACGATCGCGATTAGACATTCGCGCATTCACGAGCGGGATCGATGGATGGGACGGACGGACGGACGCCGACGACGGTCGGACAGGTTGCAGCAATACGCGCATTCTAATTCCCATAAATGGCCGCGCGCCCGTGCAGTGTCGCCTGTCAATTTTCGCAAACGTCGCTCGTCCAACGTGCAGTGTGGGTCATGTTTGATTGTTTTCCGCGTTTGGATCCGAAGGCTGCCTACGGCACTTATGGGAAGGGAGGTTTTCAGTTATGTTTTCCTTGGCGTTATTATAGAGATGTAAAAAAAAATACGGGCTCACCTGTGTGTAAGGATGGCTCCAATAAATGTTCAGTTGTGGGTGGGGAGAGGGAGGGGGACTACTGAGAGGTTGCCAGTCGTTTGACTGTCTATCATCGGTGTTCGTGAGAGAAAGATAGGAAGGATTGTCAGGGTTTATATTCAAATGTATGGGAAATAAATTGTTAGCATAACAAAAGCGGTGTCAGTTTTGAATTTAATTAACTATCTGGCATCCTTGGTTGTTCAAATACAATTTGATGGGAGTCAACAATGATTTTACAGGTGACTAACTACTCAGAAACTTTCACTGTTATGTAATAGCTTTATTGAAATCGATAAGCATTTTATTTGCAAAATCTGGGTGCTTAATAGCACGTACAAAATATTGGAGTTACTTAGATTGAAAAACCTATTCTAGACAAGCTAGGCAGTGTCCACTATTTAATGAGTATTTTGAAAGCGACGTGCACACATCTGCCGTTTTTGTTTATTTACATTTATTTGCTCTGTGATTTTCTATCTATAACAATCCACAGAATTATCCAGATCGGCCTGAAAGTGGTTTTATAAGGCACCAAACTTCTCAAGTGAGTGCAGCGATTGTCGGCAGCCTTTTTTCAACTTGGCTATCGTTCCATTCAAACTACGAGTGAAAAAAAGTTCTATTATAGGCAACAAAAACAGCAGCATTGTCGAGTACATGTGGTTTATTTGAAGGCTTAACGAAATGGCTCACTAAAGACTGTCCTCAGGAAAATGAGACACACAAAAATGGTTGCTAAATATTCATTTTTAGTCGGATTTTCTTCAAACTTTCAGGGAACTTCATTGTTTCATTGGATCTCCTCTCCATGAACGAATGCTCACACTTTGCCCTTGTCGCTACTCATCAGGTGTTGAACAGGTTTTTGGTAACTCTTACAATGTGTACCGTTGTGACCGTAGTGAAAAAATAGCAATAAGCCATTTAAGCGGGTGTTCTCGTTGCTGTTGCCCAAAAGTACCCTAGCTCGATGATTGAATTGACAAATGGACAAAAGCGCGTAGGCGTTTAGAGAACTATCAAGGGCCAAAAACTGCTGTTACTGGCTCTCTACAATCCACGACTATCTTGGATGAGAGGAGATGATGGGCTTTGCTATGACAACTCTTCTCACTGCCTACCGCAGCTGCTAGCCTGGTCGATGGTTTCGACTTTCTAAACATGTCTCAAGCTAACCAAAATCGCAACTATCTTGATAGAGCGCTTGACCTGGTGTACTTTCCTTCTGAGAATGTTATCAAGGTATCAACAGCTTTGATATTGGATATTTCCGTGCCTATTCCTCGCATGCAAGCTACTGTTCCTACACGATTTGAAGCAAGACCTCCCAAGTAACATTGCTAACACCATCCTGCTTTATTAAATTTTAAATTTTAAATTTTAAATAATTTTGCTTCATTAAATTTTAAATTTTAAATAATTTAAAAAAATTTAAAGTTTTATGAAAGCCACTTGAAATCAATTTGGTTTTATTATGGCACCAAGAGGTGCCAATAGGTTTCATATTTAAGTCAGCTTTTTGAGAACCTACACAGCTTGTTCACAACGATCTTAAAACCTTGTTTCTCAAATTCATTTTACTCCTATCAAAAGTTTTATTTCGACTTTATTAACTCGTAAAATGCTGTATTGAAATGCCGTTTTAGGACTCATTCATATTATCTTATTATGGTCAGTTGAAAAAGCATTTTAAAACCATTTTACCTCCAGTAAATGCATTAAAGGGCAAATTGGCATTGAACAAAGTCTCCATTATACCAAATAGTTTTATAATAGTCATTGCGATGAAAAATTGGCTTTATGGCAAAAATGTGATTTTTTTTCCAATCGCCATATTAAAATAAAAGAAATAATTGAAATGTGGAAATATAAATGCATCAAATTTTCAATGGTATACAAACAAACTGTAGATCGGAGACTAATTTCGGCATTATTTTAGATGATCTCATTCAATTCCAAGCACTTTTCAGGAAATTCATGATTAATTTATCGAATACATTTGTTTTAATTTGATTTATGTTGTTGTATAATTCGCATAATTTCCGAGGCGCATTAATTTTCGGCTCTTATCGTGCCAATATTCACCAAAAAATAAATGCGCATATAATTTCGCGCATAATACGCTATGGAAAACACAATTTGTTTTGGATATTTTGCTATCAAACAAAATTTCCCGCAACTCAAGACCTTTTTTTTTACTGCTAAATGAATCAGAAGAGCAGAGAATCGAACAAAGCAGAATAACCAAACCCAACCTCGATTTCACAGTAAAGTTTGACAGCTGTGGCCGTTTGGCCACATTCTGGTTTTCATGGCAGCCAATAGGTTTTATGATTGAATTGACAAATGGACAAAAGCGCGTATGCGTTTCACTAGAACATTTTCAGGAAAAACTGCTGTTATGGCTCTCTAATTCCACGACTATCTTGGACGAGAGGAGATCATGGGCTTTGCTATGATAACTCTTCTCACTGCCTACCGCAGCTGCTAGCCTGGTCGATGGTTTCGACTTTCTAAACATGTCTCAAGCTAATCAAAATCGCAACTATCTTGATAGAGTGCTTGACCTTCTGAGAATGTTATCAACGTATCAACAGCTTTGATATTGGATATTTCCGTGCCTATTCCTCGCATGCAAGCTACTGCTCATACACGTCGTGAAGCAAGACCTTTGAACTACCGGCGACTTGATTTTGATCCACTAACTGAATACCTTTCCAATTTGGAGTGGACAGAACTGGTCAAATATACAGGATGTTGACGATATGACAGAGCGCTTATATGACATCTTGTGCAGATGGCTCAATGAAAACCTCCCTAGGATTTTATCACCTGTTAAGCCACCATGGAGCAACTGCGTAGGTTGAAACGTGAGCGAAACGCTAAACGTTCCTTCACTAATCAACAGGCTTTCAAACTTGCAATTGACGCATATCGTCTAGTGAATGCTAGACTGTAGAAATCACATGTTATGCGTGTACAATTTGGATTGCGTAGAAATCCAAAAAGTTTCTGGAGTTTTGTGAATTCTAAGAGAAAATGCTCCTCCATTCCGTCAAATGTATTTCTAGGCGAATCAGAATCATCGTCAGCTGAAGATTCATGCGAACTGTTTGCCAAGCATTTCACGTCTGTGCTCTCCGCTGGCCTCACCTCTCCACAAGAAGCTGAAGTGGCAGCTTCTAATTTACCTGCTGATGGATTTGACCTGGACACCTTGTCCATCGCTCCGGACTTGACCATTGCTGCTTCTTGGAAACTGAAAAGCTCGTATTTGCTCGAGCCTAATGGTGTACCGGCTGTTATCTTTTGTCGCTGTGCCGCTTCCTTAGCGACTCCTCTTGGCCACATCTTCAACAAATCGTTTGAGCAGCAGAAGTTCCCCGCTTTGTGGAAACAATCTTTTATGTTCCCCGTGTTCAAGAAAGGAGATAAAAGAAAAGTGAAGAACTACAAAGGAACTACCAGTCTATCTGCGGGATCGAAGCTATTCGAAATAGTCGTTAGTAATGTGATTCTTGGCTGTACCAAACAATACATTTCAGACAATCAACATGGATTTATGCCAGGCCGCTCTGTAACAACGAACCTTCTTGACTTCACTAGAACCTGTATTACGCAGATTGAAGCTAAAACTCAAGTTGATGCCATATATACGGACTTGAAGGCCGCTTTTGACGTCATTGATCACAGAATACTTCTGAGCAAACTATCCCGTCTAGGTGCATCAAAGCCACTTGTGGTATGGCTGGAAAGCTACTTGACGGGTCATGTTCTGAACGTAAAGTTTGGTTGAGCTGTTTCCAGTACGTTTAATAATAGTTCAGGCGTACTACAAGGCAGTAATCTGGGGCCCTTGCTGTTTGCACTGTTCTTCAACGATGCTGCTTTGTTGGTGAGGTCTATTGAGGACTGCTACTGGCTTCAGGAGCTTCTAGATGTGTTTTCCACCTGGTGTAAGATGAATAAACTTGTGATTAGCATTACTAAATGTGTTGCTATCATGTTCCACCGATCAATGCGTCCCATCACTTTTAACTACGAAATTGATGGTCAGTCTGGTCAGTGATTTGGGTGTGACACTGGTCGAAAAATTTACATTTAATCAGCACATCAGCACCATCATCAAGAAAGCTTTACGACAATTGGGATTCATCACTAAAATCTCCCTTAATTTCACCGATCCTCACTGCCTCAAAGCATTCTACTGTGCACTTGTTCGACCGGTTCTTGAAAATGCTGCGGTAATTTGGACTCCGTATCAACTGTCGTGGGACCTCAAAATTGAACGTGTTCAACGTAGATTCATACGCATTGCACTCAGAAGCCTTCTCTGGCGTAATCCTCAAGATCTCCCTCCGTATCCCGAACGATATCGGCTGCACAGTCGCCGAAATATTCATCAAGCTACCCTTATCGCAAAGATGGCGAACAGTGAAATCGACGCACCTGCACTTCTGTCTTGCATTGACTTTCGAGTGGGAAGACAACTTAGATCGTCAGCTCTACTGCTGACCAGATTCCATCGGACTTCTTACGGTTTTAATGAGCCACCGACATCACTTGTTCGCACCTTTTCATTGGTTGACGACCTCTTCAACTTAGGAGAATCTTCTAGATCTTTTAAAAATAGAATTACTGCGTCAAGACTGCTGCAATCTAGGATACAATAAAATTAATACATTCATGTAGACTGCGGCCAGATGAATTAAACAAAATTAAATTAAAACAAAATCAACAATAGTGGAGCCTACTTCTTTTGATACACTTACCCACTGTTTCTTCGAAGCCGGCTCGTTCTCGAATACTTTTAGTGTTTCACGAATTTTGGCCTTCATGATAGCCCAAAATTTGTCAATCGGACGAAGCTCCAGCGAGTTTAGAGGGTTGAAGTCTGTCGGTACAGCATTGTCATCTCTATACCAGTCTAACAACGGCCGCGAGTGGTGGCAGGATGCCAAATCTGACCAAAATAGCGTCTTGCCTCCGTGAAACCGCAGAAAGGAAGTCATGTGATTTAAGCGGCGCTCGTCTCGGCAGATTGGCCCATTCGTGGTACCCGTCGTGATGTATCGCTAGCCTACCAAACCGAGAACTTTTTGGCGAATTTGTCCAGTTTCTGCTTCTTTACCTCCTCAGAAAATGGCAACCGTGAAGTGGGCAAAATAGATCTTCTGTCCCGGCAATTGCTTTGTGTCCGCCTTGAAGTAAGTCTCGTCGTAAACTCGTTTCGTCAGCCACTCTCGGTACAGCTTCCTGGCGCAGGTTTTGGCTACCGTGTTTTGTTCGTCGTTCCAGTTTGTTGTCTTGCTGATCTTGTAGTCGTAGAAATTGTTGTCTTGCTGATCTTGTAGACGGCACGTTTCATCGTTTTTTTTTGACAAACCAGGTGGAAACGTCCGGCCTCTTTGCCCCGGGGGGGATCAAAAGGGTGGGGGGGGGGTTGAACTGTTTCAAAAATTTCTTTGTTTTTCCGGGGTAGGGGCGGTGGCGTGCCGGCGGGGGGGTGGTGGGGGTCCCTTAAAAAATTTTAAACCCCGGAAAACCGAGGACTGTTGAATCCCGGGGGTTTTCGGGTGGTTTGGGGGGGGGGGGGGGGTTTTCCCCGGGGGGGGGCGGGGGGGTGTTTGCGGGGTGGGGGGGGGGTGTTTTTTTTTTTTTTAATATATATATGTGGTGGGGGGGGGGTTTTTTTGGGGGGGGGGGGGGTTCTTGTTGTTTTTTTTTTTTTTTTTTTTTATTGGTGGTGGGGGGGGGGGGGGGCGTGCTAATATTTTTTTTTTTTTTTTTTATTATAATTAAAGTTGTTATTTTTATAAAATTATTATTATTGTCGGGGGGGGGGGGGTAACGTTTGCATTAAAAAAATGGACAAAAATTGCCGATTTTTCATGGGTTTTACCTTCACCCGCACTGACGAATCTACTCATGCAGCATCAATCATAGTAACCCATGAGTCAGCAGATAAAATTTGACAGCTCTATCAGTCGAACTCTAACCGTGATGGCGAAAACAGTGAAGCAACTCCGTTCAGAAGTGTGCGCGTTCAAAGAACGGCACCCCGCCGCGTCGAAAACGGACATCGTGTGGCACTTTTTGGACGCCGGATACACCCGTTCCGGCTTCTACAACATCTTGGCACTATTAGACAACAATCAGAGCATCGAAAGAAAGCCCGGTTCTGGACGGCCGACGACCCTGAGTGACAAGAAGCTCCAAAGGATGCTGAAGAGGAAGACCGAGGGAAAAGTGGCTACAACGCTGCGTGCGCTTGGCCAGGAGGTCGGTTCAACCGGCCAAACAGTGAAAAAGTACCTGGCGAACATTAACATACATATCAGGAAGTGGAAGTCGCGTCCACTGGTTTCGGAGCTGCAGGCAATGACGCAGCGGCAGCGGCTGAATAAGATGGTCAACTCGATTTTCCCGGCGAATCGCGACGTGGCGGTGGTGATGGACGACGAGACCTATCTCACCCTGGATGGTAACGACTGGCAGGGCACTTTGTATTTTAATTCCCCACGAAGGAAGTGAGCTCCGAGGTGGAGTGCACATCACACACCAAGCTCCCCAAGAAGGTGCTGCTGTGGCTGACAATCAGCGAGAAGGGGATGTTAAAGCCGCTCTTCTTTCGCTCCGGACTGGCCGTAAACGGGGAAATTTATAGTACGAAATGCCTGCCGGAAGTTGCGTCGGCCCACGACTCGAAGCGATCGTTGGAGGAGATGGAGCGGCTGAATATCGATGTGGTCGGCGAACCAGCCCAACGTCCCCCAGCTGCGTCCCATCGAGAATCTCTGGGCCAACCTGAAGCGTAAGATCTACTCCGACAAATTTGTCGCGCAAACTGAGGAGTAAGCTATATCTATCTAGGGAAACTGCCCCCATATTAATCTCATTGTTCCTATATTCATCCTACGATGAATCAAACAATTGGGCAGTTGAAGGATCGGTTTCGTTTTCTAATAATGTTTGCTCACGTTAAATAACTACAACAAACATTACTAACTAATCCTGTCACGTGTATATCGTTTTATTTCAAGTAAGATGAATATAGGAACAATGAGATTAATATAGGTACATCTTCCCTATGTATATAAAAATGGATTTCTGTCTGTCTGTCTGTCTGTCTGTCTGTCTGTGTCTGTCTGTCTGTCTGTCTGTCTGTCTGACCCTAATAGGCTCGGAGACTACTGAACCGATCGGCGTGAAAATTTGTATGCAGGAGTTTTTGGGGCCGGAGAAGATTCTTAAGATAGTAAAAGACCCCTCTCTTCTCTGAAAGGGGGGGCTCCCATACAAATGAAACACATATTTCTGCATAACTCGAGAACTGATCAAGCAAAGGAATCCAAATTTGGCATGCGGAAGTTTTTGGAGGCAAAAAATGTGTCTATGGTAGTTTGAGACCCCTCCCCTCTCTAGAAAGGGAGGCTCCCATACAAATGAAACAGAAGTTTCTGCATATCTCAAGAACTAATCAAGCAAATGGAACCAAATTTGGCATGTGGGGTTTTCTGGTGGCGAAAAATGTTTCTTTGGTGGTTTGAGACCCCTCCCCTCTCCTATAAGGGGTGCTGTCATACAAATGAAACTGAAATTTCTTCATTACTCTAGATCTAATAAAGCAGATGGAACCAAATTTGGCTTGCGGGGATTTTAAAGGCAATAAATGTTTCTACGGTGGTTCGAGACCCCTCCTCTCTCTCTGGTAGGGGGGCGGGCCCCCATACAAATGAATCACAAGTTTCTGCATAACTCGAGAACTAATCAAGTAAATAGAACCAAATTTGGCAGGTAGAGGTTTTTGAAGGCAAGAAATGTTTCTAAGGTAACTTAAGACCCCTCCGCCCTCTGTAAGAGAGGGGCTCTCATACTAATGAAACACAAATTTGTGCATAACTCGAGAACTAATCAAGCATATGGAACCAAATTTGGCATGTTGAGGTTTTTGGAGGAGAGAAATGTTTCTAAGTTGACTCCTTCTCTGAAAGGAGGGCTCATATACAAATGAAACACATATTTCTGAATTACTCGAGAACTTATCAAGTTAATGGAACCCAATTTGGCATGTGGAGGTTTTCGAAGGCAAAAAAAGATTTTATTGTGGTTTGAGACTCCTCCGCTCACTGAAAGAGGGGTCTGTCATACAAATGAAACGCGAATTTCTGAATTACTCGAGAACTCATCAAGTTAATGGAACCAAATTTGGCATGTGGAGGTTTCCGAAGGAAAGAAATGTTTCTATTGTGGCTTGAGACTCCTCCGCTCACTGAAAAAAGGGGTCTCTCATTCAAATGAAACACGAGTTTCTGCATAACTCGAGAAAAATTAAAGCAAATGGAACAAAATTTGGCATGTGGAGGTTTTTGAGAGAAATGAATGTTTCTAATGTGGTTTGAGACCCCTCCGCCTTCTGGAAGGGGAGACTCCCATAAAAATGAAACATAATTTTTAGCATAACTCGAGAGCCAATGAAGCAAATGAAACCAAGTTTGGCATTTGGCATGTTGAGGTTTTTGGAGGCAAGAAATGTTTCTATGGCAGTTCAATACCCCTCTCCCATTTTGAAGGGGGGGGGGGATCTCCCATACAAATAAAAAGCAAATTTCTGCATAACTCGAGAACTAATCAAGTAAATGAAACCACTTTTAGCATATGGGGGGTTTTGGAGGCTAGATTTCTATTTACATAAAAATGAATTTCTGTCTGTCTGTCTGTCAGACCCTTATAGACTCGGAAAGTTCGAAAAAGTTTTGTCGATCATGATGTGCAAAGTTGCCTTTTGTGAATCAAGTAAACTCATTTTTTCATAGGTATACGTGTTTATGTGAATTTTTCTCAAAAAATAAAAAAATCTATCTATGTATATAAAAATGGATTTCTCTCTGTCTGTCTGTCTGTCTGTCTGTCTGTCTGTTTGAACCTAATAGGCTCGGAGACTACAGAACCGATCGGCGTGAAAATTTATATGAAGGGGTTTTTGGGGCTCGAAAAGGTTCTTATGATTGTTTGAGACCCCTTCTCTCTCAGGAAGGGGCGCTCTCATACAAATGAGACAAAAATTTCATCATAACCCGAGAACTAATCAAGCAAATTGAATCACATTTGGCATGTGGGGGGGGGGGGGGTTTGAAGGCAAGAATGTTTCTATGGTAGTTCAAGACCCCTCCCCTTTCTGATGAAATGGGGGAGGGGCTTCAAACAAATGAAACTCAAAGTTTTATTATAATCGATGAGCCGAATGTGATGGTTCGAGAACTAATCAAGCAAATGGAACCAAATTTGGCATGTGGGGGGTGAAGGCAATGATTGTATGGTGGTTTGAGAAACCACCCCCCTCTGGAAGGGAGGGCTCCCATACAAATCAAACACAAATTTCTACCAAAAATGAGAACTATCCAGGTTACATAAACACAAAACGTGTATTTCTCGGGTAAGAAGCATGTTTTGATAGAAGTTTGAACCCCTGCTTATTCAAGAAAAAAAACTCATTTCGAAAAAAAACCATAAACGTGCCAGTTATATTAAATCCTCCTTCATTTAGTTGCAAGCGTAGCAGCGCACGCACCGGGTTCAGCTAGTTTATATATAAAAATGATTTTCTGTCTGTTTGACTGTCTGTCTTAACCCTTACAGACTCGAAAACTACTGAAGCGATCAGCGTGAAATTTTGTATGCACGAGTTTTTGAGGCCGGAGAAGGTTCTTGATAGTTTGAGACCCCCCCTCCCATATCTGGAAAGGGGGGCTCCCATTCAAATGAAGAAAAAAATTATGCACAACTCGAGAAATAATCAAGCAGAGGAAAAAAATTGAACATGTGTGAGTTTGAGACACCTACTACTTCTGGAAGAGGAAGTGCTCTCATACAAATGAGTTACAAATTTCTGCATAACTTAAGAACTAATCTAGAAAATGGAACCAAATTTGGCATGTGGGAATTTTGGAGGGAAGAATTATTTTTACGGTGGTTTGAGATCTCCCCTTATCTGTAAGGGATGGCTCCCATACAAGCTAAACAAATTTCTGCATTACTCGAGAACTAATAAAGCAAATGGAACCAAATTCGGCATGTTGAGGTTTTTGAAGGTGATAAATGTGTATACGGTTGTTTGAGACCCCTCTCCTCTTGGGAAGGGGTGGGGGGCTCTCATACAAATGTAACAAAAATGTCAACCAAACATGAGAATTATCCCTACTGTTATGAAATTTTGTATGCAGGAGTTTTTGGGGTCGGAAAAGGTTCTTATGATGGTTCGAGACTCCTTCCTCGTCTGTGTACATTTGGCGGACTGCCTCTAAAGGATTATTAGATCTATTCTATCCAATGCCTATCATAGAGATTTCAACGCAATTCAGCATGCAGCTAGAATCTAACTAAAATAACTAACCAAATAGAGGAAAATATGAAGTAGGTGTTTCCGAATCTTTGAGACCATTATCAAACAGAACAAGAGAAATCCATTTAAAAAAGATTCGGCATCGCGAGAATCACTAATTTCAACAATTTAAAACTTAACAGGTGACACTGTAACACGTTCTTCTCCGATGGATTCACTTTACAGTGTTTCACCAACCTCAGCCATCATCATCGGCAGTGGTTCGGGGCATCGCGTGCCGCTCATAATCCTCATCGGTAAACACCATCCCAACCTGGACTGGACCTCCACCGGCATCCTTTCGATGGCTTCGATTAAAAAGGCAAAAAGCAAGAGCCCCTACCGATTACAAAGCGCAAATGCTTTGCATCCAAGCAGGCCAGGCTTCATTTGCTTGCTTTATTAATTCATACATTGGTTTAGTTTTGCATTTTTGCTCCGTTCTGCATCACTTGATGGCGCACGTTGCACTTTTTTCCTTCTCCTTCTTCGCCCCGATACGACGGTGACCGTGATTCCTGTGTGTTGCTCCTCGCATGGCTCGCCAACCGTCCTCGTTCCTACGCCACAAGCGGAACGGCCGGAGTGTTCGTTTTTGCGCCTCTGCCTTTCAACAGGAGGTTGCGCAGGTTAATAAAAAGTGTTGGCTGGACCATGGTCAGGGCGAAAGTCGTTGGGAGTGCAGGCGGAGAACAAGAGCTTCGACATCATCGAGAACACATCGTTCCGGGGGAAGGGATTATTATTGTTCATTCCTTATATAAATGATGGCAATGTGTTGACATAATTTGTCACAAATTAAGTTACCATAATTTTTATTCAGCGGAACCGAAGTGTCATCTTACGCAAAGTGGCTGTTAGGAGCGAGCGGTGGTTTCGGTTTCAGAAGCTTTGATAAGCTTGTTTCGATCGCCCACCCGCTGGAGGCGAAACATGTGTAATCCCTGTGCGGAATATTTAAATCCGATGAGTAATTCCTGACCTCGGTCGGCCGAGCAGAGTGAAAAATTCAATTTCAGTAGCCCTTGAGGTAATTGGCACCCATTTCGCCGGGGCCGAAGTTAATCCGTTTC
Organism: Aedes koreicus; assembly: GCA_024533555.2. Lineage (NCBI taxonomy): Eukaryota > Metazoa > Arthropoda > Insecta > Diptera > Culicidae > Aedes > Aedes koreicus. The sequence continues at coordinate 129,208 of JAHHFK020003409.1, forward strand.
ATGACCCATAAGTCACAGCGTCGACGAAGGAACCCCATCAAATTCGCTCGTTCGGCTTATTACCCTTCCTGCAACAGATGGTAGAATGGGAGCGATAAATCAAATTATTTTATGTTTCGAGTGAAAAAATGCGCGCGCGTTATGGCCAAGCTAAGCGCGTAGCGCATCGAAACTCAATTTAAACCTCTTCGGGGCGCAGGCTGTATTGACAACCACCCGCACTCAGTGCGGCAACAACGGTAGCGCACTCATGTCTCCCGTTGGATCCCGAAAGGGCAGAGATATGAGTAAGCGAAATTCCCATTAAAACAGAATACCGGTAGGTCGCTGGCACGTTGGATGAAGGGTAGCAAATTTTTACGATCACTCACTCGCGATCCATCATCGTCATATCGTTGAACGACTACGAAGGCATTTTTCATATTTCGTAGCAGCTACTTAAGCTGCTTACGTACCTACTAACTGCAGCTACGGCGACGGTGACGACGAAACGCATCAAGAAAATCTTCCTCCCGGATGCCCCCGCCGTTCCACGATGTATTTATTTATGAAGCAATTACAAGCGAAGGGAATAATTTAAATTTGAAAACCGAACATAAAAATCAACATTAAAGTGTACATTTTCAATTTTGTGGAAACAGAAAACAATCCGGAACGAATGCAGCGATGTTGCTAGGGTCAGGGAGGTGACGCTCCCCGGGAGTCAGGCTATAAGGTGTGGCACCAGGGTGTCGACTGGCTATCGACAGGATCATTTGATATGGATTAGGATGAGGGTTAACAGCTCACCAGAATTCAATACAAATTTTTTCCTTTAATTCTCCTGTTGGATAACTGATTAATAACTCCCATTCTATCGTTTCGTATTCATTTAAAATCAAAATTTTGTTGGAACTTACTTCATTTAAAAGCTCTTCTCATTATGGTGAAAGTCGCAGGAAAACAAAAATGACCACCATCAAGTCCAATGTACATCGCCAAGACCAAGACTTGCTGGAAGAATTTTATTAAAGTTTGACATGTGAAAATTTTGTAGTTTTTTTTTTAGTTTGCTGCCTTAAAAAAATCGAGATGGCGATTCAAATATGTATCCGCAATGATCTGGACACCCAAATCTGTAGTAAAACAAACATTAATCATACTATTTCTAATGTAACTATTTGTATTATAAACTGGCTGAACCCGGTGCGAGCAACTAAATTAATGAAAATTTAATAGAACTGGCGCGTTTATGGTTGTTTTTCGGAATGACCCAGGTAACCAATAAGCATTAGCATATGCAGTAAATCAACCCGAAATCTGCATTTCAGATGCTGCAAGCATTATATTAGCATTATAACAGCATCTTGAATGCTATCTGTTGTAAAGTTGCATTCCAAATGCTGTTTAAATGCTTATAGCCTGTAATAAGCATTTCGAATGCAAAAGAGCATTAATGAAGCATTATCATAGCATTGCAGTAAAACAGCCGTATATTGGGCCAAAAGTGGCATTTATGTTGCATTGAGTCTGCTTATTGATTACCTGGGGAGTTTTGTTAAAATATTTTCGTTTGCTAATGTGTGACTTCGATTATTGAGTTTAATTTTTTATTTTGTTATTGGTTTTAGTTTTATTTTTATTTTTAATTTAACCCTCGGATCGATAGTTTCTACCACGGTTTTTCTTTCGGTGTAAAAACATGTTCCGAAGGTTCTGAAATTCACTAATAAAATGGATTGTTTACATAATTTTGTCAAAATCTATCTATATAAAAATGGATTTCTGTCTGTCTGTCTGTATGTCTGAAAACTACTTAACCGTGCAATTTTGTATGGATAAGTTTTTGGGGCCGGGGAAGGTTCTTATGATAGTTTGAGACCCCTGCCTTCTCTGGAAAGGGGAGCTCTCATACATATGAAGCACAAATTTCTGCATAACTCGAGAACAAATCAAGCAAAAGAAACCAAATTTAGCATGTGTGAGTTTTTGAAAGAAAAAAAATGTTTCTATGGTGGATGGTGACCCCTCCCATCTTTGGAAGGGGTGGCTCCCATACAAATGAAACAGAAGTTTCTGCATAACTCAAGAACTAATCAAGCAAATGGAACCCAATTTGGCATGTGGGGTTTTCTGGGGGCAAAAAATGCTTTTATGGTGGTTCGAGACCCCTCCTCTCTCTAGAAGGGGGGGCTCTCATACAAATGAAACTGAAATTTCTGCATAACTCGTGAATCAATAAAGTAAATGGAACCAAATCCCATACAAATGAAACAACATTTTTTTGCATAACTCGAGAACTAATCAAGTAAATGGAATCAAATTTGGCAAGTAGAGGTTTTTGAAGGCAAGAAATGTTTCTAAGGTAACTCGAGACCCCTCCGCCCTCTGTAAGAGGGGACCTCTCATACAAATGAAACACAAATTCGTGCATAACTCGAGAACTAATCAAGCATATGGAACTAAATTTGGCATGTGGAGGTTTTTGAAGCAGAGAAATGTTTCTATGGAAGTTTGAGACTCCTCCGCCATCTAGAAGGGGGCGAGAGGGGAGTTTCCATACAAAGGCAAGACAAATTTCTGCATAACTCGAGAAGTAATCAAGAAAATGGAACCACATTTGGCAGGTGGAGGTTTTTGAAGGCAAGAAAGTTTTCTAAGTTGATTCGAGCCCCTCCTCTGAAATGAGGGCGCATATACAAATGAAACACAAATTTCTGAATAACTCGAGAACTTATCAAGTTAATGGAACCAAATTTGGCATCTGGAGGTTTCCGAAGGCAAGAAATGTTTCTATTGTGGCTTGAGACTCCTCCGCTCACTGAAAAAAGAGGTCTCTCATACAAATGAAACACGAGTTTCTGCATAACTCGAGTACAAATCATGCAAATGGAACCAAATTTGGCATGTGGAGGTTTTTGAAAGAAATAAATGTTTCTATGGTGGTTTGAGACCCCTCCGCCTTCTGGAAGGGGAGATTCCACTAAAAATGAAACATAATTTTTAGCATAACTCGAGAGCCAATGAAACAAATGAAACCAAATTTGGCATGTTGAGGTTTTTGTTGGCAAGAAATGTATCTATGGCAGTTAAATACCCCTCCTCATTTTAAAGGGGGGGGGGGGCTCCCATACAAATGAAAAGCAAATTTCTGCATATCTTTGGAGGCTTTTGGAGGCTAGATTTCTATATAAGGTCTGTATCCGCAATAATCCGGACACCTCAAACCATGAATAAAACATAAATTTCGCATTATATTTCCGTCGTAGTTGTTTATTTCAGATTCATGGGATGTGTTATAAGAATTCGTGAAGACAAAACATAGTTATAGTTGCGCTTAACTCCGTCCATTAGGGTTTGTACAGACTCTTCAGAAATCGTAGAAGCCGTCTTTGTCCAAATTTGCTGGAAGTGTTTGATGTCTTTGATTCCTTGCTTCTTTCCAGAAAGCTTCCGCTTCATCAGAGCCCAATATCTCTCGATTGGTCGTAGCTCTGGGCAATTTGGCGGGTTTGAGGTTTTTGGTACAATGTTCACTTGATTTGCTTGGTATCACTCCATCACAGTTTTAGCATAGTGGCATGATGCCAAATCGGGCCGGAACAAAGGTTTTCCTTTGTGACTTTTGATGAAGGGTAGCAATCGCTTCTGCAGACACTCTTTCTGATAGGTCTCCTTGTTGGTTGTGCCTGTAGTGACGAAAGATTTACTCTTTTTGCCACACGTGCAAATTGCTTGCCACACAAGGTATTTTTTTGGGAAATTTCGATGCCTTCTTCGTTCTGAAATGCTCAGCTGTAGCATTTCTGGCCATAGCAGAATAAAAAGCCAGCCCTGGAAGCTGCTTGAAATCCACGACATAAGTTTCATCGTCGATAACAACGCATGAAAACTTCGTCAAATATTCGCAGTACAAACGTCGAGCCCGTGATTTTGCTGCCAAGTTCTGTTTGTCGTTGCGATTTGGAACTGTTTTTACTTTATACGACTTAAGTCCCAAACGTTGTTTTGATTTTTGGACAAAACCAGGCGACATCCCTATTTTACGAGCCACCGTTCGAATGGAGAGATTTGGGTTTTTCGTTAATATCCTTTTCACCTTTCGGTCCATGACAGGATCAGCGCGTCCAATGTTTTTGTCACTTCTCGGTTTCCTCTCCACCGTCAAACGTTCCGAAAATGATTTGAGCACATCGTGAACAGTGGGTTTTAGGCAAATCCAATGTTTTTGCAAGGGCCCGTATTGACAAGTCAGGATTTGCCGTACGCCCGTACAAAATTCGCTTGCGCACTTGTTTTTCTTTCGTCGCCATCTTGAATACTAAACATGAAATGTAAACATCAATCATAGACTTTTTCATCATAGACTCTCAGCTATACCACAGTGAAATTTTTCATTCCTACGTGCAATATTTCAAAAGTTACAATGATTTGAAGGTGTCCGGATTAATGTGGATACAGACCTTACATAAAAATGATCTCCTGTCTGTCTGTCTGTCTGTTTGTCAGACCCTTATAGACTCGGAAAGTTCTGAACCGTCCAACGTGAAAATTTATATGAAGGTTTTTTTTGGGGCTGGGGAAGGTTCTTATGATTGTTTGTGACCCCTACTTTCTCAGGAAGGAGGGTTCTCATACAAATGAGACACAAATCTCTTCATAACTCGAGAACTAATCAAGCAAATCGAATCAAATTTTGCATGTGGGGGGTTTTGAAGGCAAGAATGTTTCTATGGTGGTTCAAGACCCCTCCCCTTTCTGAAGGGGGGGGGGGGTTCAAACAAATGAAACTCAAAATTTTATTATAATCGAAGAGCCCAGTGGGATGGTTCGAGAACTATTCAAGCAAATGGAACCAAATGTGGGGGATTTTGAAGGCAATGATTGTATGGTGGTTTGAGAAACCACCCCCCTCTGGAAGGGAGGGCTCCCATACAAATGAAACACAAATCACTATCGAAAATTAGAATTATCCAAGTTACTTAAACACAAAACGTGTATTTCTCGAGTAAGAAGCATGTTTTGATAGAAGTTTGAACCCCTGCTTATTCAAGAAATAAAAACTCATTCCGAAATAAAAAAACATAAAAGTGCCAGTTATATTAAATTTTCGCATCGGGTTCAGCTAGTTCCTTATAAAGTACGCCGACGGCGGCGGTGGTTTTCTAAATGCAATTAAATATGCAACAGCAACCAATTTCCAATAAATAGAGAGATTTTCGATCACCTAAATACGATTCGAAAGTCACGTAAATACAAAACATCCACAATAACAATAATTGTGGAGTTTTCCTCATTCCTATTTTTCACTGACCTGATTGATCAATTATAAATAAAAATATAAAGACGTCATCTGTCCTATGGTAGCGGTTGACTTCTAAAGTAAAGTAGGTTAAAATTATCCGCTTTTGAAATCGATTAATTACTTTTAGTTGACTAGGCTTAAGGCTTCTTTACCTGAGCGTATTATAAAGTTGAAGTTCGTATTTTCTTAGACGAAAATGCCATTTCAGGATACAGACTGACACTTGATATATCGCATTTATTGTGCCAAAATAGTATTCCAAGAAAGAGTCTAAAGAAATTGTTTGCCCCGAGAACGCATTTAAATGGCCACTTTTTTCTCATATTTTCCTAATTTCTCTTCCTCGATATCAAACTAACATAGGATAGAAAAAAAAACATGAAAAGAAGGACCTAATCCTCTGACAACCGCAATCAAGTGGAAACTAATGCCCATGAATGGTGCATACTCTTCTGTGGCAAATCTTGTCACTATGCACAACCACAACCATACTCGCATAATCCCTCGTTCGAGAAAAACGAACTTTAATTGCTCATTTCTCCCCTTTCATTGCAGAGGAAAAACGAAAATCCGTTCTTTCTCATCTTTCGTAGATCGGCAATCTAATCCGACTCTTACCCTTCCTCTATTCCACAGGTTGTTCTCTCGGCCTGTTCCTCGTACTTCCAGACGCTGTTTCTCGACCATCCCACCCAACATCCAATCGTGATCCTGAAGGACGTCCCGTTCGCCGAGCTCCGCACGCTGGTCGACTTCATGTACAAGGGCGAGGTGAATGTCGAGTACTGCCAGCTGTCGGCGCTGCTCAAGACGGCCGAGTCGCTAAAGGTACCAAGTCAGCCCCATCACCCCAACTACGATTTTAACCACCTTATCAATCTATCTTCCAGGTCAAAGGTTTGGCAGAGATGACCAACCAGAACACCGCCCTGGCCGAACCGAAACGCGAACCGGAACGTCTTAGGCCGCAGAGTCACAGTAGTGCCGCCGCCGCAACCGCCACCAGTCTAACATCGGCTTCGTCTCCCGTATCGTCAGCACCGACGGCAGCGACCAACACCGGCGGGAACAGTGCAGCGGCCGTGTCCCCACACAACCATCACCATCAGCACCACCCGCATCATCCCGCCCTCGGTTCACCGACGAGCAATGCGGCAACGGCTGCAGCGGTGGCCGCAGCGGCCGCCTCCCTTGGCATCACCGACCTGTCGACGATAGGGAAATCCCGAGGACTGGATCCGGATGGGAGAAGCCCTTCGCCGTCGCGGTTGGACCGGTCATCATCACCACCCCGTACCCCTCTAGCGCTGTATCCACCCCTTAGGAAAAATCGTGATCATACTCATAGCGGTTCGGTATCCTCGTCGGCAACTACTACCATCACAACGGCAGCTGCGGAGCGTTCCTCTGAAGAACGGGAAATTTCAGACCACCACCACAACCACCCGCACCAGCAGCAACATCTGCGACCTCGCTCGAACAGTGGCAATGCCTTCAGCAGTAGTTTGAACAGTACTTCCGAAGGATTAAGTAACAACAACAATAACAACAACAACAACAACAATGCTGGAAGCGGGAACGATGACGATGACGACGAAGATAACGAAGAAAACGGAAGTATGCTAGCGCACGAACCGGGAACTACGAACAGCGTCCAGGATCAGATTATGCAGCATTGCCACCAACGGTCCAGTGTGGATGATGACGGACGACGCAGCAGTTCCATGGCTACCAACATCAACAACAATAACAACAACAATTCGGATGATGAGTACGAACCGCCGATCAAGATCAAGAGTGAAGTCGGTAAGTAAATCAACCTTCCCAAACAGAAGTACGGCCCGCTTACACTAATCGGTAGAATTTTCTCCCCTCTCAGGGCTGAACATGACGATCAACTCGCCTGCGTGCCTAGCAAATTCGACGACCAGCGGGCTGGTGGTAAACTCCTCGATGGGTGAACTGAGGCCCTCGTCACGGGACAGCGGTCGAGGCGGCGGGACGCCCGTTGCTTGCAGCTCAACGACTACTGCGCTGAACAGCGCTGCCAGCGCTGGTGCTATGATGGGTGGGAATGGAAGTGCGCTTGGAGGACTGGACCGAAGCTCGCCCCGCTCGCAGCGGGATCGAAGCGAACGGAGTACATTCGGCAGCGGTGGCATACCGAGTCCGCTGTCCGAACCTATCGCCGGACCATCCGGGATGGGACCGGTGCAGCAGGTTCCACTGGTGAGTCACGTCATCCCATAACCGGCTCAGAACGTTCCCCAAAATTCCCTTTTTTTCTATTCGCTTTCAGTCCTTGAAAAAGGAAATCGACTGGGACCGAGGGGACGACAAGTCCTCCGGTGACAGTTCCCTGGACTTTCGGCACCCGCACGATTCGGTAAGTGGTTCCATCAGTTTTGTCCGTTTAGCAATTATATTTGTGCGAAAATTCGTAAGACGCGGTCGTCAGCCACACCCGAAAACGAAATCCGAGGGGCCACCTTTTGAAGTAAAATAGAAAGATACAAGCTCCAAAATACCGATTTTCTGTGCATTTGTTGATGTTGTTGTTTTACTGTCGTACGGTGTTTTGTGCGTGTACGTATGTGTGTGCGTGTTGGTGTTGCTGTTGTATAAATACTATCTCAATTACCGTGGCAAGCTATGTGAAGCCTCTACTGACGTCAGCCATTTGTGTTTTTCTTCTTCATTGTTTTTGTTTTATCTATGTGTCATTTTGGTCTTTTAATCATCGTTTTCATCCTGAGCTGTGTTCATCCGAGCGACTTTTTCATTTGTTTTTCCGTTTGTACTTTTCCTCTGTTGCTCTCTCTGTCTAAATAATAATAATTGCTGCTGCCGCTGCTACTGCTATTACCATATTTGCTACTGCTACCGTCCCCCCGTCCCCCTATGTGCCTATACATGACAGTCGACGAGTGACTCTTCACGCGTCCCTGCGCTTTCCAGTCACAGCATCAATGTGTGCCCAAACCGTTGAGTTTTTCGAGAGATTAAAAATTCCCTTTTTTCACTATGCAGACAATGGCGCCTTCTAAGTGGTCGGGGAGGGGGTGTACAGTAATAGTCTACTTTTGGGAGGGAAAGACGGAGACATTGTTGTCAATCTCGTGCCCCGTCCAGGGAGAACCGCAGTAAATGATGATTCCCCTGAAGAAAAACTGGAGCGAAGTAAAAGCCATGCTAGTGGAAAATTTTTAATTACCCCTCGGTTCGGTCGGAAAACCGGCCGAGGGGTATCCAGCGCAAATACGACTGTTGCGTACGGTCTTTCCTATGTATGGTAACCGCTGTCGTTGTTGTTGTTGTTGTTGTCATCGTCGTCGTCGCCGCAACGGAAATGCATGCGGATATGTTTCTGTGCTCGTTTATATATATTTTTCTGCCTTTCTAAATACTTTTTTTTTTCTTTTTCGTGTACGGGGGTTTATATTTATGCTAACTCTTCCATTAGATCAACCTGCTGCGAACGCCGCTCCACGTGGGCCAATCAGTACCTGAGCCAGCCGGTAAATGTTGCATGTTATTGTCGCTTTTCAGTGCAGATGAGATATGGATTGGGAGGGGGTTTGAAGGGAGGTCGTAGTTTTCCATTATCAGAAAAGCGGAGCAGGCGAGGCTAATCATGGTTCTTTGATGGCAAGGCCGATGAATTATTGGGCAGGGAAAAGGTGAGCAATTAGTATTGAAGAAACTAGACTTGTTTAAAACAGTGGGGTAATCAAGATTGTAAAAGTTTTGAAATTATCCTCTATCTATATGTACCTGCACATCTGATACCAACATTATTTTTTTATTCGGATGAAATATTCACATTTTTTTCTCAGTGTATGTTTCAGCCTATCGTTAAAGTGGTTCAAGCGTTTAAGTGTCAAAGCAAAAATTGTTTGAAATATCATCTTCATTTTGGAAAATAGTCGAAATATATCGTCTAGACTAACCAATAAAATTGGCGTATTGGCAAAATATAACCAACTTTATCGAGTTTGTTTTCAAAATATTTCGGCAGTTGCAATCAGGAAGTCTATCATTTAAAAAACATATTTTATCACTTGAATTTGCATGTTAGGTCATATGAATAAAGTGAGTAAGGGCTTTTACTTTGCTCAAATGCGTACGTTAAACCATTTATTTGAGCATTAAGTCACGTCGATATGACAAAAGCAAGAATTTGAGTATTTACTTTTCGAACATCGAAATCCATATGAATAAAAAGGATAATCTTTGTAAATGCTCATAATATTTTGAGTCACCTGTACAGCATACTTAGTTGAAATCGAACTAACAGAATCGTGTGTTGCGTGGAAGGAACAACGTACAATGTACGAGGGAGATTTTGTAAATTTATCATCTCCAATGGTTATTGACGTAAACAGTGTTTATCAAAGTTTTGATCGTTCACTGAAAGTTTATAAAACACGACGAGAAAGACACGATGATAACTTCAAGCAATTCTACCGTTTTTTTCGAGAAAATGTGAACTGTGTAGCACAAACATTTTTGGAAGATGATTCTGAAACCCGAGGAGAAACATTATGAAGTATTTTTGGTGATCCCGGATTTTTGAGGAAACGATTTATTTGCATTGTTTGATTTACACCACAACAATCACAAAGTTGTTTAATTCCACATCACAACAGAAAAGTCAATTTGAAAAATGTTGCTAGAACTTATTAAGTTCATAGCGATTCTACTAACACAACGCCTCCCATCAACTGGAAAAACTTTCTTTCCAATTCGTTCAGAACTATTTTTCGGTTTCCAGTCTGCTTTCGGTCCGACTTTATTTTGACTCTTTGTCTCATGCTGTTTATTTTCTTCGTCACTTGCTGAACGGACGTGTTTTTTTTTGCCAGCAGAGCTTTTCGAAAGGATGCCAGAATATCTACAAAATTCGCATAGTCGGCAGTTTTTTTGTCGGTAGTTTCGCTGCCTGTTGGATTCTAATTTCCATTTTCACTAAGAAAAAAAAAACAGAAAATAGCGAATAGTTAGCATATTTGTAATATTGGTAAATAGAATAGACTTGCTGTGATTCTGTTCATCCTCCAGATACTCCTCGTTGAAGGAATTGTCAGACATCTTCAGGTATTGATATTTCAGACATTTTTTTTTTTGTTTACCAACAATGCTTTTTTCTACCTAAGAAAAACAAGAAATTCTCTATCTTAGAGAAAATTTTGTTTTTTATTACTTCAAAGTTTTTCTGACAAAAAAAAAATGAGAAAATAAAAGTCGTACGTTGTAGGAATTGGCAATTATGAAGGAGTTCGCGGAATAAAACTGAATTTTAAAATGTATCTCTCTTTTCCGGGATAACCTGAGGTAGGTTACAAGGAAACTACTTAACAAGCTCCGCAATGAATTTTCAAAGTTGCTTCGGGAAAGATCAGAGAATACCTTAAAAGAAGCTTCGGAAAAACTAGAACAAGGGTCAGAAGTATTGCCAAGAAGAAGTATTACAAAGTTGTATTGATTGTCTACAACTTGTTTTAAAAAGCAATTTCAAAACAAAAAGCAGATTTTAAACTTATGATTTTAAAAAAATACAATCTTTAAATATATGCCTTTTGTTTTTTTTTGTCGGTATTGTTTATTTGAAGTATACATCAACTGACCAAGTTTAGGTCCTAATGATGTTAAATAGGAAAAAATTCCAATAAGAAACGAGTACATAACCTCTTAAGTGGAGTCAAGACACAAAAATAAATAAGTAAAAATAAAATATTAGGTGCGCAACTAAGTTTCCGCTGTTTAGCAATAGATGGAGCCAGTAGTAAGTACTGGTCGAATGTTGTACATCTCAAGCGTCATAAACCAAGCTCAGACATATGTTAAACAAACCGCTTTGCCAAATCAGTGATTTTGATTTAGTGTTACATATTTTGGTTGTTTGAAGATGTCTGATTTCGTGCCAAATAATCGTCATTTGCGGGAAGTGTTGATTTTCTTCTTTCATTCGAAGAAAACGGCTGCTGAAGCACATCGAGAGCTCCAAAAAGTTTACGGTGATGCTGCTCTGAGTGAAACAACGTGTCGTGATTGGTTTCGTCGCTTCAAAAACGGTGATTTCAGTGTTGATGATCGTCCGCGTGAAGGAAGGCCAAAAAACTTCGAAGACTCTGAATTGGAAGCATTGCTCGATGAGGATCCGTGTCAAACGCAAGAAGAGCTTGGTTCAGGATTAGGAGTTTCCCGCCAAGCCGTTTCTAAGCGATTGCATGCGTTGGGAATGATTCAAAAGCAAGGAACTTGGATTCCTTACGATTTGAAGCCAAGAGATGTTGAGCGTCGTTTTTTCGTCTGCGAACAACTGCTCCAGCGGCAAAAAAGGAAGAGTTTTCTACATCGCATTGTGACGGGTGACGAAAAATGGATTCATTACAGTAACCCAAAACGGAAACATTCATGGGGACTGCCCGGGCATGCTTCAACATCGTCGCCTAGGCCGAATATTCACGCTGCGAAGGTTATGCTGTGTATTTGGTGGGACCAAGTTGGTGTTATTTATTATAAGCTGTTGAAACCAAACGAAACCATTACCGGGGAACGGTATCGTACTCAATTGATGCGATTAAGCCGAGCACTGCACGAAAAACGGCCACAATACGAGCACAGACACGAAAAAGTGATTCTTCAGCATGACAACGCTCGACCTCACGTTGCGAAACCCGTGAAAACCTACTTGGAAACGCTCAAATGGGAAGTCCTACCCCACCCGCCATATTCTCCTGATATTGCACCGTCCGATTATTACTTGTTCCGTTCGATGGCACATGGTCTCATTGGTCAGCAATTCCACTCATATGATGACATCTCAAAATGGCTGTGTCCACGATGAAATTGCCACACACAAAATTGATTCGCAAAATTCGAGTTTTCATCCGATTGCCATCAAATTTTCAGGGATTGAGAAATAACTATTAATTTTCATTTTACCATTTTACTCGTATTTTATTTACAGTCCATACGCAAATGCCCGCACCTTGGCCTTAACCCCGGCCATAAGATTCTGCACAACCTGTGAATCAACCGTTTTTTGCATGTAAACCCATACTTTCTTCAGTTCCTCGACTGTCTTCACTACCTTAGGTCGTTTAAGAAGGTGCTGCTTCATAATCGCCCAGTACTTCTCGATGGGGCGGAGCTCCGGAGTGTTGGGAGGGTTGAACATTTTCGGCACGAAATTGACCTTATTGTCCGCATACCACTTCAGCACGTCCTTGGAGTAGTGGCATGAGGCCAAATCCGGCCAGAAGATTGTTGGGACGTTGTGGGCCTTCAGGAGAGGAAGCAGTCGCTTCTGGGGGCACTCTTTTATGTACACCTGTCCGTTCATCGTGTCCTGGGTCACGAAAGGTGCACTCCGCTTCCCGCACGTGCAGATGGCTTGCCAAACCAGGAATTTCTTCGCAAATTTGGACATCTTCTGAGTGCGGACATGCTCCGGAACGCTGAACTTATCCTTGGCCGTGAAAAACAGGTTGCCGGGGATCTGTTTGAAGTCGGCCTTCACATATGTTTCGTCGTCCATGATGCAGAATTCAACTTTCGTCAGCATGTTGAGGTACAACTTCCTGGCACGGGTTTTGGCGGACTTGTTCTGCTTCTCGTCGCGATTAGGGGCCTTTTGTACCTTGAACGTTCGAAGCCCAGCCTTAGTTTTGGCCTTCTGGACAAAACTTCGGCTTAGGTGCAGCTTCTTAGCCACATCCCGAACGGAGGCGTTCGGATTTCGGTTGAAGGCCCCAACTACGCGGTTGTGATTTTTGGTGTTGTACGGAATACTTTTTCCTTCACTTCTGGGCTTCCGATCGGTGGTCAACCGTTCCTCGAACCGCTTAATCACTCGCGACACCGTGGAATTCGCGATTCCCAACGTTTTAGCGATGGAACGATGCGAGAGATCCTTGTTCTCGTGATGAATGCGCAAGATTTTATCACGCACGAGCTGTTCTTTTGACTCCATTTCCGCCAGTTTTGATCACAGGACTTGCAGGATGTAAATAATGCACTATGAACTAAATCCACCCAAATTTTCATTAAATTCTACCCAACGGTTAAAAAGTTAGAGCAATTTCATAGTGTGGCAATTTCATCGTGGACACCCTTTAGCATCAAAAGACGAACAGTTCTATCGAAATGGTATTCACGTTCTACTAGAAAGATGGGAAAAAGTCGTAGCTAGTGATGAGCAATACTTTGAATAATTCGTTTGTAACCTTTGTTTTCAAAATAAAGTTCCTTTTTCACCAAAAAACAGCGAGAACTTAGTTGCGCACCTAATAATTAAATCTTAACTACGTGCGTCAATTGTTCTAAAAAGGGTAGAAAATCTCCGACGAAGTGCGTTCCGCGTCAGATGGAAATTGAAAATGGACGCCACCCTATTGAAGGTTCGCTGCAACCCGTGAATTGCGCTATTCAACCCATAGTTGGTGCGGCGAAAAGGAAGCCTGAGCATGATGGAGTTGTGACGCATTGGCCTTGGTTGGACGTTGATGCTAATCTGTTGAAGGATCCTTCCGCAGTCGATTCTTCCTTGTAGCACATCTGCAACAGTCAAAGCTCTACAGACATCTCTACGGACCCGCAGAGGCTCCATGTCGACCAACTGGCCCCGACTTTCGTAGCTAGGAAGACGAAAAGGTTCGCTCCAAGGAAGTCTACAAAGTGCGCACCGAAGAAAACGGCGTTGAATAGATTCGATTCGCTCGGCGCCAGTATCATAGCATGGACTCCAGACCGCTGAACAGTACTCCAGTGTCGAACGAACGAGAAAATAATAGAGCGATTTTAGGCAGTGAATGTCGCTGAAGTTCTTCGCAACCTTGAATATAAAACCGAGTGTCCTTGAAGCTTTGTCAACAACATACGATAAATGTTGCGTGTACGTCAGTTTCGAATCCAGCTGAACACCTAGGTCTTTAACGCACTGCGTTCGTTCGATGGTCGTACCGAGAAGATGGTAGTTGAACAGAATTGGTTGTTTCTGACGTGAGAAGGTTATCACTGAGCACTTGGCCGGGTTGACCACCAACCGATTTAGAGTACACCAATCAGCAAAGGCATCAACCTGCGCTTGGAGTAAAAGACAGTTGGCGGTTGAACAGATTCTCATAAAGATTTTCAGGTCATCAGCAAACGACAGGCGGGGCCCTCCGATAACATAGTGTTCGTCGTTGAAGTATAAAAGAAATATCAACGGTCCCAGATGGCTTCCCTGCGGTATCCCGGACGTGGCGCAGAAACTCCTTGAACGAAGGTCACCCAAGGCAACTGTCAATTGACGCCCTGTGAGATATGATCGAAACCATCTTGTTAAGTTTAGCGATCGCGATATCATGATTCAATTTGTCGAAAGCTGCCGTTAAATCTGTGTAGATCACGTCCGTTTGGCATCGAGCGATCATACCATCAGTGATGTACGACGTAAGGCACGATAGGTTTGTAGTTCTGGAACGCCCTGGTGAAAATCCGTGCTGGTCGTCACTTAACAACTGCTTGCAATGTGTAAAAAATGAGTTCTTAACGACCAGTTCAAAAAGCTTCGATACAGCGCTTAACGATGTGATTCCTCGGTAGTTGTTCACGTCCCGCTTGCTTCCTTTTTTATATACCGGAAACATGTCCGCCATTTTCCAGCAATAAGGAAATGTACCGCTAGAGAGGGACATCTGGAATATCTGATGAAGTGGATACAGAAGACAAGCCATGTTCTGTTTCAGAAAAACCGACGGAACCCCATCGGGTCCGGGCTTAAGCGATGTTTTGAGGTGTAATGCCGCGTTCGAGATTGATTCTGAATCCACATCAACTAGGCTGAGTGTTTGATTTGCCAAGGGAACATTGTCGGCGGCAGCGTGAACAGAATGTTTGGTTAGTCTCTCGTCTTCATAAACACTAGCAAATTTTACCGAGAACAGATCGCAAATTTCCTGTTGAGTGCCAGCAGTTTCGCCATTATAGAACATGGATGAAGGTAAGCCCACTTCCTTACGTTGTTGATTAACATAGCTCCAAAAAGATTTCGGATGAGATTTGAGACGCCGTTGAACGCCACTCAGATAACGTTGAAAATGCGCACGACTGATCCGTTTATATTTGTGGTTGAGCCTGCTATAGTGGCGTTTAAGTGACATGGTGAGGTGTTTCGTGAATCTTTTAAGAGCCGCTCTTTTAATCCGTTTTAGCGAGCGAAGAGCGTTCGTCATCCAAGGGACCCGAGAGTCAGTCTGAACAATCTTTTTTGGGACGTGTCTGTCAATGACATAAGCCAAGACGTGGGAAAAAGTTTGAGCAGCGATGTTAACGTCGGTCGAATCAAGAATGCTCTGCCAAGCCAAACTAGACAAAACATCACCAATACTGCGATAGTCGGCTCTACGGAAGTCATATGACACAGTAGCAGGAGTGTCGACGAAGTCTCGAGCTACAACGTCCTCGACATCAACTATTAGAGAAGGATGGCGAAGGACATCCTTAACTAGAGGCACGGGAGCTGTAGAGATAACGGGAGCAATATCTCGGCCACTCACGAAGCAGAGATCTAGAGAGCGATTATTCTCATTCACCACGTTATTAATGGGATTGGTGTAAGTAAAGGGTGTCCACGATGAAATTGCCACACACAAAATTGATTCGCAAAATTCGAGTTTTCATCCGATTGCCATCAAATTTTCAGGGATTGAGAAATAACTATTAAACTTCATTTTAACATTTTACTCGTATTTTATTTACAGTCCATACGCAAATGCCCGCACCTTGGCCTTAACCCCGGCCATAAGATTCTGCACAACCTGTGAATCAACCGTTTTTTGCATGTAAACCCATACTTTCTTCAGTTCCTCGACTGTCTTCACTACCTTAGGTCGTTTAAGAAGGTGCTGCTTCATAATCGCCCAGTACTTCTCGATGGGGCGGAGCTCCGGAGTGTTGGGAGGGTTGAACATTTTCGGCACGAAATTGACCTTATTGTCCGCATACCACTTCAGCACGTCCTTGGAGTAGTGGCATGAGGCCAAATCCGGCCAGAAGATTGTTGGGACGTTGTGGGCCTTCAGGAGAGGAAGTAGCCGCTTCTGGAGGCACTCTTTTATGTACACCTGTCCGTTCATCGTGTCCTGGGTCACGAAAGGTGCACTCCGCTTCCCGCACGTGGAGATGGCTTGCCAAACCAGGAATTTCTTCGCAAATTTGGACATCTTCTGAGTGTGGACATGCTCCGGAACGCTGAACTTATCCATGGCCGTGAAAAACAGGTTGCCGGGGATCTGTTTGAAGTCGGCCTTCACATATGTTTCGTCGTCCATGATGCAGCATTCAACTTTCGTCAGCATGTTGAGGTACAACTTCCTGGCACGGGTTTTGGCGGACTTGTTCTGCTTCTCGTCGCGATTAGGGGCCTTTTGTACCTTGAACGTTTCGAAGCCCAGCCTTAGTTTTGGCCTTCTGGACAAAACTTCGGCTTAGGTGCAGCTTCTTAGCCACATCCCGAACGGAGGCGTTCGGATTTCGGTTGAAGGCCCCAACTACGCGGTTGTGATTTTTGGTGTTGTACGGAATACTTTTTCCTTCACTTCTGGGCTTCCGATCGGTGGTCAACCGTTCCTCGAACCGTTTAATCACTCGCGACACCGTGGAATTCACGATTCCCAACGTTTTAGCGATGGAACGATGCGAGAGATCCTTGTTCTCGTGATGAATGCGCAAGATTTTATCACGCACGAGCGCTTCTTTCGACTCCATTTCCGCGAGTTTTGATCACATGACTTTAAAACTTGCAGGATGTGAATAATGCACTATGAACTAAATCCACTCAAATTTTCATTAAATTCTACACAACGGTTAAAAAGTTAGAGCAATTTCATAGTGTGGCAATTTCATCGTGGACACCCTTTATCAAAACTATCGTGGCATTCATAACAACAGTAGATCTTATGTTCTGAACTCCAGGACAGTTTTTTGTGGACATAATAATGTCTCATAATGTCTGTTGGTCTTCCAGCACATTCACTGAATTTTATTGAATACATATCGTACCCTTGTATAGCGGATAAAGGTGCTGTTTTAACAGTAGATCTTAAGTTCTGAACTTCAGGACAGTTTGGATGACATATGATATCACATGATTTACGGGGGAGTTTGCTCATTTACACTTCCGGTCCGCTTCCTAGCATCTTGCTATGAAGTACCTGGTGGTCAGTCACCCACCGATTACCTGTCGATCTGCCAAATTTTGGTAACCCGACTGCTTAGAATTATCTCAAATTGTAATATTCCACCCACTATATCACAACATATTGCGAGTATTTGAACGGATTGGAGATAAGACATGCATTGGGTATAGGACCATGTCTCCCGCGGTTGGTACCAAATTAATGAGCGTAGGAATCAATAGAATTAATATCGTTTACTAACGCTACGATGGGCTACCAATCGAAGGGGTGGCCCAACTTTTCTTATCTCTATTGACAGGATATCCACAGAGAAGAGGGCATGCCGCTGCTCATGCCTTACTATTACCTACACAGGCAGAAAAAGTGATCACCATTATTTACGACTTACCTTACCAATCAGACTAAGGCCGGTGTGGCCTCTGCTGTACACAGAAGTTGTTTCCATTGTAATCGGTCCATGGCTGTACCTCGCCAGCCTCGCTGTCTGCGGAGGGACCGCAGGTCGCCTTCTACTTGATCAATCCACCTGGCTCGTTGCGCGCCTCTTCTTCTTGTACCTGTCGGTTCGTTTTCGAGAACCATTTTCACAGGGCTGTCGTCCGACATTCTTACGACATGCCCAGCCCATCGTAGTCGACCGATTTTTACGATGTGGACGATGGGAGGTTCTCCCAGCAACTGGTGCAATTTGTGCTTCATTCGCCTCCTCCACGTTTCGTCTTTCATCTGCACTCCCCCGGAGACGACGCAGCCCCCCCCGGGCAAGGACCCCAAGGGGGCGGGGCCCCCCCCTATAAGGGGCGGGGGGGAGGGCCGGCGGGGCATGGGGGGGGGGGGGAACGGGGGGGGGGGGGCGGGGCGAGGGGGCGGCCCATGTTTCGGGCGGAAGCCTAGACAAACTCGAGCGGACGGGACCAAAACCAACCCCGCCGCCCCCTCCCAAACACACGGGGCGGGGGAAGGCAGAGCTCGAAAAAATTGACTGCCGTCGTGAACGACGAGTAAAAAAAAATATTCAGTGTGCACTATTTTCTCTATCTTCATTTCGTTCTATCAGTCAAACAACACATGCTTGTCGACTTGTTTTGCCGTGTTCAGTCATTCCATTGTCCCTGTGTTCTACACAACTCATTCACACCACAGCAAAGCACTGATCTGGCTATTCAAGCGTCAAGAAGTTTTGATTGCTTGACTGAATGTTCTGGTATTCAGTCATTCATTTTCGCGTTCGTGAGTGAAATTGTCTGCTGCAGGACTTTTTTTTTTTCAATTATACCTGGCAGAAGACAAGGAAATCCAAAAGACGAAGCTGTAGCAAACGATCTATGGTCGAAATCGCTACAGAGTTTGTGGTTCGAGATCGGGAAAAGGCAAGTTGCAGGATCGATTCAAGAAGTTGCTGCAAATACGTGCAAGCAAAATACGTTGGTTTTGTCACTTCATCGATTCTTCAAATGAAGGACTGTTCTTTCTTCTTCACGGTAGAACGTTGAAATTGAATGAGTTGTTTGCGCTTATTTACATTCACTGCTTTCTGGAACGAATGAATGATGAAAGTAAAGCAGCAAAAAACCAGATGATTCACCTTGCACTACAGATTCATGTAGGCAAATTTGTGTTTACTTCATGTTCGCTAGAGGCAGCATGTGATGAAAAATATATTGTCTCAGTCAGGGTGCATTTTGAGATTTGAATGTGAGATTTTAAAGCTCTGGTGCAGAGGATTTCTATATCACGTCAACACGTTCCTTCCCATTCCCTACTTGACCAGCACTCGGGCACGGCCGGCGCCGGTATTGCTTCATAATGGGTCACCAGTTTTTACCCATTGAGGATGTATGTTAGTCCCAAACACCGTCTGTTGGTTCTTTGTGTAAATACAGCTGATCCGGCAATAACGGAGTAGTGTAGTCCCAGGATTATCTCAAAATGTCCAGGACATTCATTGAATATTTTTGAATACATATCATAACATTGTATAGTGGATAAAGCTACTGTTACAACAGTAGATCTTAAGTTCTAGACTCCAGGACAGTTTGTCTGGCAAAGACTATCCCAAGATTATCTCATAATGTCTGTTGGTCGTCCGGGATATTCATTGAATGTGTTTGAATACATATCGTACTTTCTATAGCGGATAAAGCTACTGTTACAACAGTAGATCTTAAGTTCTGAACGCAAGTTCAGTTAGAACGACCTAGCACATCTGAAACAATATTTACTTCTATGTTATTGAGCACCAAATCAATCAGAATACACGAAAATGCTTTTATATGCTTAGAAAAATTTAGGCCTGAAAGGGTCAAAAGGACCAAAGTAACTTCAGGGAAGCTCCCAACCGACTTCCATGAGACTTAGATTTGGAAAGCTTGAAAGTAGCTTCAACGATGTTTCGAAGTAACCTCTGGGTGATACTGAGGCAAGAAGCTATGAAATATGTTTAATGCAAATTCAAAGTAACTTCCAACCAACCCAAAGTAGCATTATTAAAAATTTGCAAGTTCCATTGTATCTCTCAAAGCTCGTTCAAGAAGCTGGCGATGTAAATTAAGGAAAGTTTCGACAGCGCCTCTGGAATGCTCTGGAATAAAGGCATTCCGAGGTAACTTTTACGTAGACAAAGGCTAAATGGCTCAGAAATAGCTTCAAAGAGCCTCAAAGATGTTCAGAGGTAGCTTCAGAACAGCTATGAGGTAAGCAAATCCGAAGTTACTTCAAAGTTACTTCCGATAATAAATGGGTTCCGAGCTTACTAACATGAAGTGCCGGATGGGATATTCAGAAGTAACCTAGAAAATATTCGGAAATCAATTCCAAAAACTACCAAAGCTATCTTCAGAGAGAAATCCTGTGCCGATTGGAGAAAGTACTAAAAAAAGAAGAAGAAAAACTCCTACAAAGTTCTTAAAGAACATCAATAAAATAGACGTGAAGGATTCCAAATAACTTTGAACTAGCTTTTTAAGAAGATCCGCAGTAACAAGTTCAGAATGAACTGCAAACTTACCTGTAGAAAGAACTAAAGCAAATTCAGGGAAAATAGTTTTGAAGTTATATCAGGACAGAGTCGAGGAAATCAATGGATTTTAAACGGGATAGATGCTCTGAAATAACTTCTGAAAACTTCTAAAGTATGTTCAAGGCAGCTCCGAAATAACTTAAAGCAGGATACGAAGTAACATCAAGCATGTTTCGACAAAACTTCAAAGATGTTTATCCAGGGCATCGGGTTTCAGACGTAATTTTAGCGGAGATTCGATGCTATTTCCGAAGTAACTAAAGCGAAGTAGCTTTAAGCTCCGAAGAAGCCTTAGTGAAGTTGCTATGTAACTTCAAAGCAGTTCCGATGTAGCAGTATCCTTTACGGCTTTTTGCTTCTTTGGAGCTCTAAATTCAATACGGTTACCATGGATGTTCCTCGGTAACCTCTGAGAAATTCCAAAGCAGTCCTAGGAGTGGTCGTCATGTCACTTGAGCGATGTTCCGAGACAACTTCGAAAAAGTTCTAAGGTTACTTCATGCAAGCTAAAAAAAACTGAGAGAAATTAAGGTGGCAAGGTGCGTGGTTCTTGTTAATTTCTAGTTAGTTTCGTAATTAACAGAAAAAAACCCAAAAAAGAGATGGTTTAGAGAGTTTATGTGAGAATTTCAGGACAACACCGAAGAAACTTCTAAATTGAAGGGAATTTCTGAGGTAACTTGATAAATGTTTCAAGAAAACTTCAGGATTATTAACTTCCAAGTGACTGACGTAACAGCTTCAATTGATGTTTCAAAGAAGTTCTGATTTAACTTCATGGCACTTTAGAGGATGCCCTTCAATAACTACATGAAAGTTCTGAAGCTACTTCAGGGAAGTTCGGACATTACTTCAGGGGAATTGAAAAAAACCTTTCAGTAACTTCAAGCAAGTTTCAGACAAGTTTTGAAGTAACTTTAAAAAGTTAGAGAATTTGTATAAGAGATACAGGACAACATTGAAGAAACATCTTGGTTCATGGAAAGTTCTGAGGCAACTTGACGAATTTTTCGGGACAACTCTAAGATAGTTAAGTTCCAAGAAATTTTAATAGCAGCTCCAATGAGTCTCAAGGAAGTTCTGATTGTACTTCATTACACTTTAGAGCAAGTTCTTCTACAACTTCATGATAGTTCTGAAGTTACTTCCGGGGAGCTCCGAAGTTTCTTCCGGGAAGTTTCAAAGAAACTATGAGGCTGATATGAAGTTGCGTCAAGCAAGATCTTACGCTATTTTTATCGGAGAAGTTTGGAAGTTGCTTCTGAGTAGCTTTAGAGAATTTCTGTAGGGACTTCAGGATAACACCGTAGAAAATCCTGGCAAGTTTAGGTGTAATCTCTGAGAGTTCCAAGATAGTTTTAAGGGAAGTCCTGAAACAAATTCAGGAAAGCTCCGAGACAACTGCACGATAGTTACATATCAGCGAACTTCAGGAATGTTGTGTTTTTCTTGTTTTGGCATTTAAAGCTTGTTGCCTATCTTAATAAGTTTATTTCAGGGTTCGAACTCAGTGTTCAAGATGCATTTTACAGTTGTTAGTTAGGTGTCTGTTCAAACTTAGGGTAGAATGATTGTGTGACATGTGAACAGACTCCTCCAGCATTGTTTTCCTTTGTTGCGGCAAATTTATCGGATTATACGCGAGGTCCGCCTGGCCCTAAGGAGGGTAGAGATAATGAAGTTCCAAGGTAACTTCAAGATCATTCCCAGGAAACTTTGGAAAAATTCAAAATATCAGATCCATGCATTTCCTAAGTAACTTCAAAAGTACCTGAATCATTGTTCAAGGAAGTTCTGCTTTACCTACATGGCACTGCAGAAGAAATCCCTAGGAATTTCAGAAGCGCCTTCGAGAAGTTCCAAAGAAACTGTAGGGAGAGTCCAGAAGCTACCTAAGGGAAGTTCCGGCACAAATGAATGAAATTTCTGAAGTAACTACGAGGCATTTCTAAACTTCTTTCAGGACAGACATGGAAGCGCCGACAGAACTCCAGGGTTGTTCCAAGATAACTTCAGGATGATTACCTAACTATAACTACAAGAAAATTGCATGGTAACTGCCAGTGTTTTGGTGAAACTAACGGTAAATTTGGCCGTTACTTCAAATTACGTTCGAAGTAGCTTCACAAAACTTCAGGGAGTTACCCTAGAATGACCAAAACAAGAATATTCATCAAGAGCACTAACTTGAGAGAAGTTCCCAGGAAGATTTTAACAAAAATAAAAAATCACGGATATGCTCCGATAAGGAATTTTGCGAGGTAACTTAATAAGGATATCGAAATAAATTCAGGAAACTTTCGGGGTTACTTAATAGAATTTGCAATGCTCTCTTAGGTAAGCTTCGAGCTAACTTTATTGGTGTTCCATAGTAGATTTAAAGATGTTTCCAGGATACCTCGGGGATGTTGCATGGTATGTTCGGGGGTGTTCTGAGCTCTCCCTAAACATTCCAGAAGTTCCTTCGCAATGTTTTAGAAATTTTAATGAGAATATTCTGAAATAGTTTGGAAAATTTATCGCAAGCTTTTCAAAATGATGAATTTTCCAATATCAACTTCAACTTGGCTCACATCTGGACCAAAGACTCAAAGTGGATGAAAATAAAAATTCTAGATTTCCAAAAACTACTGGATTAATTCTTCGGAAAGATTTCAGCTACTTACTGTTCAATTGTATTTACTAGTCGAAGGGATCAGCATGAATCAATTGAGGTCAATCAGAACTGAATAACTTCAATAGGCGTAAAAAGATACTAAAATTTAATTGCATTCGTGATGAAATTTGAACGCGATGTGTGAAATTGTGGACATCTATTTGATTCTATTCGACATTCTATATGCTTTCGTATGGACACAACGGGATGGACAGCATTTCGAAGGGGCAAAATGACGAATGCAGAAAATAAAGAATGGAGAAGAAAATTCGATTTATCAGAATGTCAAACGTAATTTCGAATGGACGAAATGTGGATTGGATCCAACAATGAATGAACACAATGCCGGATCGACAAAATGTGGAATGGCTCAAAACACGTCGGACGGACAAATTTTTGGATGGATTTTTTTTCGAATGGACTTAAGTCTGATGGACACAAATGTCGAATGAATAGCATGACAAATGGACAAAAATGTCAAATGGATCAATTTTGAATGGATTAAATATCGAATAATCAAACTTTCGAATGTAGAAAATGTCGAAATGCCAAACTGTCGGTAGAATGAATTTTTTAATCGACAAAATGACCGATGGACAAAAAAGTCGAATGAACCAAATGTCGGATGACCAAAATGTCAACTGAACGAAGGTTTTATTCGATTCATTTATTCGAAAACGTCGGATGTACAAAATGCTGCAAGAACGAAGTGACAAAAATGTCGAAGGGACTTAATATCAATGGATACAACATCGAATGGTCAAAGTTTCGAATGAAGAAAATGTCGAATGAATTTTTTTTTTTCGAATGGACAAAACGTCTGATGGACTAAATATAATGGACAAAAAGTAGAATTCACAAAATTTCGAACGGAAAAAAATGTCAAATGAAGAAAGGGATGCAACACTCGACGAATGGACAGATTGCCGAATAGACAAAATACCGAACGGACAGAATTTTGAATGGACTATATGATCTGATGGACAAAAAATGCCGAATGAGCAAAATATCGAATGAACAAAAGGATGAAAAAAACCTCAGATGGACAAAATTCCGGATGAAATGGACAAAAGAATGAAAAAAAACTCGATTGACAAAATATTGGATAGGCATAAGGTCAGAAGGACAAAATGTCGGTAGGACAAAATTTCGAATGCACAAAAATATCGAAAAAACAAAATGTCTAATGAACAAAAGGTTTCATTCGATTTATTCATTCGAAAACGTCGGAAGGACAAAATTCCGGATGGACGAAATGTCGAATGGACAGCAGAAAGACTGAACAAAAATGTCGAAGGGACTTAATATCAATTGATAAATATGGAATGGTCAAAGTGTCGGATATAGAAAATGTCGAAAGCCGAAAATGTCAGATGGTCAAAATTTCGAATGGACAAAATGTCTGATGGACAAAATATAATGGACAAAATGTCGAATTAACAAAATTTGAAATGGACAAAAGGATGAGAAAAACGTTGGATGAATAAATTGCTGGATGAACAAATTGCCTAATAGACAGCAGGACGATTGGATAAAAATGGCGAACAGGAAAGATCTGAGTGGATAAAATATCAAATGGTCAGAATGTCAAATGTAGAAAATGTCGAATGGCCGAAATCATTGACCAAAATCGAACTGACAAAATTTTGGTTAGACAAAATGTCGAATGAAGAACATGGTGAATGGACGAATTATGGAATAGAAAAGAGGATGAAAACAAAACCTCGGATTGACAATAATTTTAATGGGCATAATGTCAGATGGACCAAATATCGGATGGACACAATTTTGAATGTACGAAAAACGTGGAATGGACAAAATATCTAATGTACAAACGAGAGAAAAAACTTCAGTAAAACTGAATTTTGGATGAGCATAAGGTCAGATTGACAAAATGTCGAGTGGACAACATTTCAAATGGACAAAAATGTCGACTGGGGCGAAGATAGATTCAAATGGATATAATGTCGACTGACCAAAATCCCGAATGAACAAAACATCGTATGGATTAAATTTCGAATGGACAAAATGTCTGGTGGACAAAAATGTCGATTGAACAAAATATCGTTTGAACAAAATGTATCGAATGAACAAAAGTATGAAAAAAAAACCTCGGCTAGACAAAATGTCGGATGGAATGGACAAAATGGTGAAAAAAAAACAACCTCGGATTGACAAAATATTGGATGGGCATAGAGTAAGATGGTCAAAACGTAGGATGAACAAAATTTCGAACGGACAAATTGTCTGAGGGGAAAAAATGTCGAATGACTAAAATGTCGAATGAACAAAATGTCAAATGAACAAAAGGTTTCATTGGATTCATTTATTCGAAAACGACGGATGGAAAAACGTGAACAACATGACGAATGCACAAAAATGTCGAAGGTACTTAATAATATAATAAAATATCGAATGGTAAAAGTGTCGGATGTTGGATAGGAAATGTCGAATGACAAAAATGTCGAATGAACAAAATTTCGAATGGACAAAATGTCTGATGGACAAAATGTCGAATTCACAAATTTTCGAATGGAAAAAATGTCTAATAAAGAAAGGGATGGAAAACAAGATGGATGGATGAATTTCAGGATGGACAAATTGTCTGATGAACGCCATGACGAATAGACAAAAATTTCAAGTGGACAAAATTTGAATGTCACATGACTTTTATTGCTTTATTATCGAGATTTTCAGCCCTGGGCCTGTTCATCTCCCGTCGTAGTTTCTCAAGTTTCTAGGGTATTTTCGTAACTTGTCCGGGTTGAGATTCGAACTCGTGACTTTGGCGTGAGAGGTATGGATGTTAACCTCTACGCTGGGGCCATGTCACATGACTAAAATGTCGAATCAACAAAACATCGAATGGACAAAATATCGATTTGACAAACATTTCAATGGACAAAAATGTCGAACGAACAAAATGTCGAATGAACAAAAGGATGAAATAAAAGTCGCATAGACAAAATGCCGAATGGACAAAATATCGAATGGATATCATGACGAATGGACAAAAACTTCGAATGGACAAGATTTCAATGGATAAAATATCGAAAGGTCAATGTATCGAATGACCAAACTGTTGGATGGCCAAAATGTCGAATGAACAAAATATCGGAGGAACAAAATGCCGAATGGACACAAGGTCCAATTTATAAAATTTCAAATGGATAAAATGTCCAATGAACAGAATGCCAAATTTACAAAATGACGAATAGGCAAAAATGTCGAATGACCAAAACGTGGAATGAACAAAATGTCAAATTGATAAAATTTCAAATGTCGAATCAACAAAATAACAAATGGGAAAAAATGTCGAATGCACTCAATTTGGAATGAACAAAATTGCCGAATGGATCAAACACCGAATGGACCAAATGTCGCAGCGACTGAATACAGAGGATAAAATGTTGTTGATGTCGAATGAACTTGAAATTGTACTAAACGACATAAAAAGGGTTCTGAGATTCAATTGACTTCGACAAGAAATCTGAACGCGATGGAGGAAATTTTCGACTTCCAACTTCCATTGATATCCCTTCAGAACTCCAGCGTTAAATACGGTGTATACGAACAGGCATCCCCCTACAAGTCCCACTATTTTCAACGCCAAACCATAGAATGCTGTTGTTTGCCCTGTTTGGTTTCTGCACTTTAAAACCGGTCGCACCTACCCGTCGAGCCCCAAGTGGAAGCCGAGCGAAAATTTACTCCCTCACTCAGAGCCACCTGCAATCACATCCATCAGCGGATTGCATTGTTCGATTTCTATTCCAAATGCATCGGGAATGAAGCAACATTCAAAATTCAAATAGCATCGAACCTGACGAGACTCGACTGCTCCACCAGGACACTACAAGCGACCCAAAAAAAGAAACTATTGAAAAAAAAATATTTCATGTTTGCTGAAATAAATTGTAAAATAATATCTCGTGCCGAGCAGAGCTGCTGAGCTTCCCTGCAACAACAACCACCCCCCCTGTCATCACCCGCCCATTTGAATGTGTCATGATGCTTTGTTCACCTGGTTCGGATGGTTTCAAATTCTATTCATAACCGAAAATAGAAACTGTGTTCCCCTGCTCGCCACGAACGTCGAACTGAGGTCATAGTCATCCAGCACCGGCCGGCGACGAACAGCAGGGTATAGTCATTCAACCTGCAACTCGCGACGCTGACGACGGCGACGTGACGCGCCGCTGAATCGATTCCAGGTACATACTTTGTACGGCAGAGTGCACTCACTCAAAGTTCGATTTTTTCCCGACAAAAATGATAGCTGAAAAGCAGCGGCGAACACCTCCCCTTAACATGCCATCCGTGATTTGCCCCCTGCCCCTTTTTGTTTCTGTGCCAGTTGGAAGGAGCCAGCAACATTCAAATAAAGAGAAGTGAAGTTTCTGCTACACGGTGGAATCTCGATGACATCCCCGCGACCAGTCCCGCTTGTTATTTGCCGAAAAAATTCCCCGGATTACATCAATGGCTAAGTTTGGACAGAGTGTCGGAAATTGGAGCTGAATTTGGAATGAATTTCAACGCACTTCAGGCGGCGAATATTCGCCAGTGGACGCGCGCGCTCACTGATTAAATTAGCTTCTATGCAAGAGTCGCACGATTTCGACAGTGGATGATTTCATAAGCTTTATCAAATATTCAATTAGAATCAGAACGGCGAAGTTCGTTTTTACTAGTCTGATTAGTTGAGCAACTGTTGAAAGAAAATAATGCGATGGAAGCAGTGAAAGCACAACAGACTTTTGGCTGCGTCTAATTGATTCCTTCAACATACACAAACGGACCGACCCGCTTTCAATACGGTTAGGAAATTGACGAGTGCTTAATAATTGATCCGCCTTAATGCAGGCAAATCCCAGCAAATTACTCGTGGTGGTAACACGCTCAGCACATCCTTGCACATTGTGGCTCTGCCTCCCCCACCAATACAGGTGTACGGCAAGCGACAAGATTTGGAACCATGAATTATGAAAGCGCGTTCCATTTCAAACCGCTTCGGTTATTGCTTGCCACCATACAACGAGTGACACAAACACAGCTTCACCGAGAGTTTCGACCGTGACGGTGCGCTGGCTCCCTAACCTACCCCAATCCGACGATCCGAGGTGAAGAAGAAGCACTGCGCTGGGTTTGTGTCCCACTGTTATAATTCGTGTGTGAACCAGACGGATCGATAGCCACCCCTCTTCCTCCCAAGCTTCCCCCCGGAGTGCCACTTTGCCACAGTCGCTGTAGCCGCCTGACAGCTGGACTGCTGCTGGTGCAAGGATACGAATATGATGACGATGAACGACGGCAGGTAAAAACTAAACAATACCAATCGGGTGGAGGAATGGGGAGTTCATGGGAGACGACGCGGAGGGGTTGGAAAACTTTAGCTTTTCGTGTGTACATACTTAGATGTCACCTGCAAATAATGGGAGCGGATTTTTTTTCGGATTGCGGTAACAGCAGCGATGGGGATTACACGAACGACGAGAAAAAAAAACGTAAAACAAGTTGGATTTGAGTGAACACCGTAGAAGGAAGATTCGATTTGTTTTTGGAAATTTGGCTAAATTCGACGGAAACTTTATTTAAAGGGTGTTCCGATCATAATTTGGTCGACTTAAACTTGACGCATTTCCTTTCATCGTTCATTAAAAAATGTTGCACACCCCACAATTTGAAAATGTTTCCGTGTAGCATCATGCCTCTATTTTGATTTTGACTTCAGTTATCAAAATGTCGTCGAAGGAAGAGAAGCAACGCAAGAAAATTTTGCCCGTGCATGGCGAAAATCCAAACTACTCTCACGCAATCAACTGTTGCCAACGTATTAAAAGTGTTCGGTGAACGTTTGTCGACAGCCAGGAAAGCTGGATCGGGGGGAGATCGAAAGCCGGCGCCCACAGCGACGACAAAAAGAGTTGCCCGCTGTTTCGAGCGGAACCCCAACCTCTCCGTCCGAGATGTCGCAAAGAAGCTGGGAGTGGTGCCTTCAACCGTGGATAGAGCTAAAAAGCGAGCTGGACTGTCGACTTACAAGAAAGTGGTGACTCCAAATCGCGACGATAAACAAAACACGTCGGCCAAAGCACGATCACGAAAGTTGTACACGACGATACTGACGAAGTTTGATTGCGTGGTACAGGACGATGAAACTTACGTCAAGGCAGACTTTAAACAGCTTCCTGGCCAGGAATTTTATACCGCAACCGGACGGGAAAAGGTGGCATTAAACTGTCAAAGTTCGCGAAGAAATATCTGGTACGGCAGGCCATCTGTACCTGTGACTTGAAGAGCAACGTTTACATTCCGACCGGAACCGTCAACCAAGAAATTTATCTGAGCAAGTGCCTACAAAAACGTCTACTGCCTTTCCTGAAGCGACACAATTGTTCCGTTCTATTTTGGCCGGATTTGGCATCTTGCCATTACGGAAAAAAGGCCATGGACTGGTATGCTGCCAACAACGTTCAAGTGGTGCCCAAGGACAAGAACCCTCCCAATACGCCAGAGCTCCACCCAATCGAACAATATTGGGCCATCGTTAAGCGGAACACTAAAAAAGCTGTTGTGAGCGAGAAACAGTTCAAGGCAAACTGGCGTTCTGCGGCGAATAAAGTGGATAAGGAGACTGTACAAAATCTTATGGCAGGTGTTAAACGAAAGACCCGGCAATTCGCATTCGGTAAAAAGTAAGCTTAGCTGAATATTTCTTCTGTATTCTGTATTAACTGAACTTGAAAAAGAAAAAGAATTTGACTTATTAATAAAAACTTTGATCGACTCACACACATTACTGTTTGACCAAAGTTTGATCGAAACACCCTTTAATTAGAGTTTACACGTATAGATTGATTGAAATTTAGTGTAATATTCTTCACATTTAAAGGGTTTTGACTAAACTCACATTTTGAAAAATTGTGCCGAGTTCACCTCAATATTAAGTCAAGTTTCTTACTTCTATCGAATCAGTAATTCCAGGAGAGCACTTTTATGAATTTACTAATTGCAAGAAAAATGAATGAGCATTTGGGATTGAAAATTCCAAAAATATCTGTCTGTAACAACAAGTTTCTAAATTCTATGGAATCAGTTATTCTAGAAAAGTAAACGAGCATTTGGGATTGAAAATTCCCAAATCTTAGTCTGAAAACACATACGACTTTTGAGCGTCCAAATACCAAATGGCCAAAAGGGTGAAAAGAAAACGTCGGATGGATAAAATGTCGGGTAGAAAAAACCTCAAATGGACAATATGACGAATGAACAAAAACGTCGACTGGACAAAAATGTGGCCTGGACAATATATCAAATGGTTAAGTGTCGAATATAGAAAATGTCGAACGACCAAAATGTCGGATTGAGGAATCATCGGATGGACAAAATTTCGAATTGACCAAATTTAAAATTGACAAAAAGCCTGATGTCGGATCGACAAAATATTCCTTGGACAATACGTTGGATAGAAAAAAATTTGGACGGACAAAATATCGCAAAAACAAAACGTCTCCTGGAAATGTTTTGAATCAAGAAAACCAAATAGTGAAAGTATCGAATGGACAGAATTTTGAATGGTGATAATGTCGGATGGACAAATATTTGAAATACTGATGAAGAGCTGACAAAAGGTCGAATGGTCAATAGTTCGAATGGAAAAATGTCAAGTTGACAAAATTTCGAATGAACAAACATGTGTGAAATTAACAAAATGTCGAATGGATAAATCGTCGTATGAACAGAACGTCGAATGGGCAAAATGCCGAAAAAAATGTAGGACGAAAGAAATGTCGGACGGATAAAATCCCAACGTTGGATCGTTCGAACGTTGGATCGAAAAAATGTTAGATGAAGTGAAAACGCTGGTTGGAAAAAATGTCGAATGAAAACCAATATCAAATAATGAAAATTCAAAACGGACAAAATTTCGACTGAGCAAAATATTGAATGGTGAAAGTACCGAATGGATAAATGTCGGATGGACAAAATTTCGAATAAACAAAACATCTGATAAACAAAATATTGAATGGTCGAAATGTGGAATGTACAAAATATCGAATGGATCAAACGTCCGAATGACAACATTTCAAATGGAAAAAATGGCGAATGAACGCGATTTCGAATGAACAAAATATCAAATGGTCAAAACGTTCAATGGACATGATGTTGAATTAACGAAACATCGGTTGGACAAAATTTTAAATAGACAAGATTTCTGATGGACAAAAATGTCGAATGAACAAAAAGATAAATAACATTCTTCTTCTTCTCTTAGCATTTCCAGCAACTTAGTGTTCTAAATGCACTTCCACAGTTGTTAATTGGGAGCTTTCGATGCCAGGTACCATTTTTGCATTGGTATGATTGTGTGGCAAGTACAATCATACGCTATGCCCAGGGAGTCGAGAAATTTTCCTTAACGAAAATTCCTAGACCAGACCGGGAATCGAACCCAGCCACCTCCAGCGACTCCTTTACCGACTTAACTAAGGGGCCTTAGCTAAGGAGGACTAAAAAAAAACATTGAATAGACTAAATACCGGATGGACAAAATATCAAATGGACAAAAACGTGAAATGAACAGAATAGATAAATGGACAAAATCTATTTTTATAAAAATGAATTTCTGTCTGTCTGTCTGTCTGTATGAACCTTATAGGGGCCGGTTCATAAACCACGTAGACTCATTCTTGAAAATCTCAGACCCCCCCCTCCCCCTCGTAGACTTTTCTCCATACATTTTTTTGAAATTTTGTATGGAGCGTAGACTTTGGTCAACCGGGTACATAAGTCCATCGCATTTTAAGTCAAGTTCCTCAGATAACGTTGCAGAACGGCAGCAGGGACGTGAAAATCGAAATGATTTGAAACATCGTTGAAGCGAGACGCCATGAAGCGTAT
The DNA here is from genome assembly GCA_024533555.2 of Aedes koreicus. Lineage (NCBI taxonomy): Eukaryota > Metazoa > Arthropoda > Insecta > Diptera > Culicidae > Aedes > Aedes koreicus. The sequence goes on from JAHHFK020003409.1 coordinate 161,259, forward strand.
CGGGTCGTATTGGCCGTATCTAGTATTGCGGGTTGCCATATGCAAAAAGTTACGCCGACGAAGGGAGCGTTCTGGTACGTATATATTAATGTCCGCAAGAATAGCACGTACATCGACATATCCGGCTAGGACCTTGGCAACAAAAATCGCTTGCATGTCAGTCCTCCTTTTCTCCAGGGTTTCAATTCTCAATGGCACACAGCGATGTTCGTATGGCGGCAGGTTAAGACGATCACGCCATGGTAGATGAAGAAGAGCTAGGCGCATAAACTTTCTTTGGATCGATTCAGTACGGTCAAGCCACATAATGTTGAACGGACACCAAACTAATATAGCAGATTCCAGAATCGAGCGCAGCAGAGCACAGTACAGTGATTTCAAACACAGAGGATCAGTGAAACCATCGGTAAGCTTCAATATGAAACCGAGCTGTCTGTTCGCTTTCGAAATCACGTCGTCAATATGAATTCGGAAGTTAGGCTGGGAGTCCTTAATCACACCAAGGTCTCTAACCTTTTCTAGTCGTTCTAAAATATGCCCATTCAGACGGTAGCGGAAAATGATCGGTTGACGTTTTCTAGTAAACGAAATAGTATTGCACATCGTTACACACAGCTCCATGTACAGCATCTACTTGCATGCCAGCGTCCATCGATCGAATGCACAAAGAGGTGAATTGCATGCGATTTGTCGTCCCGGATCTCTTCGGGTAGAATCCATGCTGGGCAGTAGATATATAGTTCTTGGAGGCAACGAAAACCGCTTGATTGACAATGATTTCAAAGAATTTGAGCAAGCACTCAACGATTTTATTCCACGATAATTAGCAATGACACAATTGTCGCCCTTTTTGTGAACGGGGGTCATGTCCGAAGTCTTCCACGCGGTTGGAAATATCATTTGTTGCAATGAAATGTTGAATAATTTGACTGATGGTAGCCCTCAAACGCTCGAGCATTTCTTCAAGATGCATGCTCCTCATTGATTTGAAAAATTCCAAATTCAAACCTGCCGGATGGTGTTTCACGGAGAGCTTCATATAGATTCGAGGAAGAAATCGGCATATTCGAGAAAGCACGCTTAAAGTGATCAGCAAATAACTCACTTTTGATGGCATTGGTGCTAGAAGAACGATCATCGAGATACATAGTCGAAGGTAATCCATTATTTTTGCGTTTCGACCGAACAAATGACCAAAAACGCTTTGGTTGCAAACGTAAATTTGTCTGTGTACGATCAATGTAGCGGGCATGTAGTTATTACTAGCCAGAACGAAGCGATGTTTCAAATGAGGTGAACGATTACTCTCATATTTCCGAAGAGCTGCACGGCGACATCGTTTTAATCTGCGAAGATGGTTGTTTCTCCATGGAGGTTTCAGTGCAGGACGTTGAAGTGGCACATGCGCGTCAATAACACGACGAATCTCAGAGTTGAAAGACTCAACGATTTCATTTATATTTCGAGCGCCATCCAAAAATTGCCAATCAATCACAGAGAGCGCTTCATTCAACAGGTTATAATCGAAACGGCGAAAATCAAGCCGCGGATTGTCATGTGCTTGCTCAAATCTCACGGGTAGAGGTAATGTAACAGCAACGTCAATGGAAGGCAATGTCTGGATATACAAATACATCAAGCGCTTCAGAAATGCTGCAACTGGATAAAGCTGTATCGTTCACCAATATCAAGTCAAGAATACGAGAATTGGAATTCTTAATTGAGTTAATTTGTATCGGACCATTGAAACAAAAAGCATCATTCAACACACCATCCGATGTCGAAAATCGTGATGAGCTGGCATCAAGCCCGCCATCCTCTGAAGCAGTCCAACACATGTTGGGATGATTATAGTCTCCAAACTGAAGGGCCATATCACACGGTTTCAAGCATGTCAAAACAGAACTTATAGATTCACTATGCAGCGTTATTAGAGTAAGGTCATCTCTACGGTCAGGTGGAAGGTATACTACTCCAATACTCATGGAACACGTTTGCAATTTAATTTTTACCCATAACTGTTCCAAAGCTAAGCTACGCTAGTTGGGGCTCGGTCGACACAACAGCATAATCTAGAGGATACTGCTATCAAAACACCTCCACCACGACGCTTTCTACTATTCAGTGGATTACGATCTGTCCGAAAAACTGTGAATGAATTTCCAAACAGTTGAGTCGATAGAATTCAATCGTCGAGCCACGTCTCGGTTAGTACTATCACATCATACTCCACATTATGCACTGCGAGATAGAAATCGTCGATCTTCGTCCGAAGTCCACGAACATTTTGATAGTAGATGCGAAGTTGCGGCGAGAAGTCGGAGGAAGAGATGCCTCTGCATTGAGTCGGGTGAACAGTCGAACCGTCTAAAACAGACTCGGAGATGTGAAAGCCATTTGTTGGAGCGCGGGATTCTGAGGTGATGCTGCAACATGGAAGCTGATCAGGCACAGAAATGTTGCATGAAGATATGTACTTGCCTGTAGATAAGGGTTGCGAGACCCATCACCGGACTCGACCACAGGACCAGAACGATTCTGATGGCAGGAAGCAGGACTAAATTGCTGGCAGGAAACAGCTGGCGTGACTGGGTTGAGTGGCTGGAAGTCTCCCATGAGGCAACAGGCAGCGCGTTCTGGTAAATGTGAAATAATTCCAGGCTCCGAAACTAACATCTGGTTGTCATCAGGTTGCATCAGTGAAGCATTCCGAGAAAACACAGTTACATTCTCGCAGCGATTACTTAGTGGTGTGGTAGGGTCCGCAGTGCCGCTAGAACACGGAAGCTGATCAGGTAGAGAAATGTTGTTTGAAAATGCGTACTTGCCTGGGAGAAGTGGCTGGAGAACCTCTTCAGCAGAAGCGACATCGGGACCACGACGGCTCCGATGACCGATGACAGCATGAGGCAGGACTGAGTCGCGCTGAGAAGAGGTCTCCAATATGCTTTCTAATGCGCATCGCGTTTCAGCTATTCCTCCATAAAACGATTTTCCGACGGTGATAATTCCTCTCGAACCGGATCCTGACTCAGAGTTTGAGACGGTATCCAAAAATTTGTAGCCGCTCTGGTGGCTTTAAATTCCCGGACGTAACCCTTTGGCCAAGTTGAAGATGAGAGAGCTTTGTTTTTAAATTCAGCATTCAGTCCAATGAGCTGATATCTTTTCCATTAGCTACAAGTCAAATAACTTCCACATCTTCGGTTCCAAGGCGTTGGATGGCTAGTGCGCGCACTCTTGATGGACTGTTACATTGCGAGAAATACGTGAGAGATACAACCAGAATTTTTGGTTTGATGCTGCAGCAAAATTTCCAAGCGATGGTGACAATGACTCAGCTGAACCACGCATCAAAGGCTGTTGAGGAGGTTTTTTCTCTTCAGATTTTCTAAAGAGTCGAAGACGTACAGAAACATTAGCACTATTTGTATCGAATTTGTATCGAAGACCTGGGTGTCAGCGAGTTAGAGTTGATCAGTGCAGTGAAATTGAGTCGTAATTCATTCATAATTTCTTGCAAAAGGCTCTCGCTGATTTCATTATGCTTGCTGAGTACAGTTTCTTGGCCAGATTCCTAGGCTGATCGCACTGATCTGCGAAGTCGGATGTCACTCATTAAATGCGAGCATGATTTGCAAAGCCAACATATTTGTGCGTTTTTGGTTATTTCTTCCAGAGCTAAAGTTGTCATTCCGCTACATTTTGGATGAAATCATGGTCAAGATGACTATTGCATATATTGGTTACAACAACCATGAAAATGGTTGAATTCACCACGTTCATAGCATTCTCGACTATGGTCATGGTTACAAGGACTATGCCGACATTATAGGAAATGTTTACAATTGCCATTTTTACTATGATCATAGTCGGTTCAAACGATGAACGATGCTTTGAAATTTCATAAGCCTGACTTCCCAAGTAACATTGCTAACACCATCCTGCTTTATTAAGTTTTATTAAAGTTTTATGGAAGTTTTATGGAAATCAAGTTGGTTTTATTATGGCACCAAGAGGTGCCAATAGGTTTTATATTTTAGTCAGGTTTATGAGAACCGACACAGCTTGTTTACAACGATATTAAAACCTTGTTTCTCAAATTCCCTTTACTCCTATCAAAGGTTTTATTTCGATTTTATGAAGTCCTAAATGCCGTTTAAGGACTCATTGATATTATCTTATGATGGTCAGTTGAAAAAGCATTTTAAAACCATGTTGCCTCTAGTAAATGCATTAAACGGCAAATTGGCATTGAAGGAAGTCACCATAAGACAAAATAGTTTTATAATAGTCATTGCGAAGATAACTTGGCTTTATGGCAGAATTGTGATTTTTTTTCCAATCGCCAATTCCAAACATCATTATGTTTCATAAGGCAAGTTAATGAAATTCATATTTGTTTTTTTTTTTGTGGCAAATAATCATAATGCAATCTTATGAACATCGAAAGTTAATTTAGCTAAGTGAACAAAGTCATCCTTAAGGTGCCACCACACGGCGCTTGAAATCTATGCTATAGTTCACTATGATATAGCCGTTATAAAGCTTGCTTCAGAGAGAATTGGAACAAAAACAATTGCCTGTATTTCAGTTATTTATTATTGAATTCAAGATCTTTTTTTATACAAATGTAGTGTTTTCTTCATACTTTTAAGAAAAAATACGGATAAAATTATTCGTCACGGTTTCGAAGGAATTCTCGAATTTTTCCTGTAACACGGCTCATTAGGCGGCGCACACCTTCTTCGTCCATCGTTTTAGCTATCTTATTCCACCAGGTCTTCATCTGATTGATGTCTTTGACAACCTTTCCCTTTGCCTTGAGTCTCCTCTTCATGATTGCCCAGTATTTCTCAATAGGGCGGAACTGGGGGCAGTTGGGTGGGTTAAGGGTTTTCGGAACAACCTGGACCCCTTTCTCTGCATACCATTCTTGAACGACTTTGCTGTAATGACTTTTTGGTATAGTTCCGACGTCATTGTCTTATTTGTAACGAAAACTTTCGTTTTTTTGCCACAGCTGCAAATGCCCTGCTAAATCATGAATTTTCGTGCAAATTTGTCGGCAAAAACAAATTTAAATTTGGCTGGAACATCCCCCCGAGCCGTTGCCAAGTAAATTTTTTGACCTGGGATTTCCCCGAAGCCTTGACATAGTTTTCATCGTCCATCAGAAGACACCCGTCGAACTTGGTCAGCACCTGGTCGTATAGCTTCCGAGCACGGATTTTGGCCACACTATTCTGTTTTATGGTCCGATTTGGCTGTTTGCTAGCTCGATACGACTTGATTCCTTCCCGGAGTCGAGTTCTCCTCACGGTACTATGGGCAGCACCGAATTTTCTGGCCAAATCACGGTCCGACAGATTGGGATTCCTCTTAATCGTCTTCAAAATCTTACCACGCAGTTTCCGGTCGACAGTTCCACTCCGACGATTGGCTTGAGGCTTCCGAATCGTCGTCAATGTTTCCTTATACCGTTTGATAACGCGCCATACGGTTTTTCTGGGCAATTTCAGCTATTTAGCTAGCCTAGATGCAGACCACGATGAATTTTCCAAATAACTGTGCACAATTTTTTCCCTTCTTTCGGCTTCCATGTTGATTGTTTACAAAGTACAGTCGATTTGCGGAATGTCAAAAATACATACGTGAAGCTGACAAAATTCCCGACACGTGGGCGCCAAGAACTTCCAAATCCGTCCACCAGGAGCGCCACAATATGAGCAAAAGTTTGTTCCAATTCTAAATGAAGCAAGCCTTAGATGTCTATTTCATAGTTCCATGAGATTCGTGAAACGGGTTTGCAAAAATATGAGCTAAAAAGTAATAGTAGCTATGTAATCGAAATCTTTGCCAAAGCGCTTAACTTTTTTCGGTATTCACACGATTAATTTTCTTTGTCGCATATATTTATTTGCGGACTTTTAAAAATTAAATTTAGGAAGTAATCATGGGCACATTCGGTAGCTATGAACAGATAATGAAAAATTGCTGCAGTTGCTGCGTACATCATACAGAAAAGGCAGATAAACCGAAAAACTCGCAAAGTCTACTCAAACTCGTGGATTGCTCGTCTTGTAGACAAGGGAATTGAGGCTAATCTGCTAAATAAGTTAGGTTATGAAGATCCGAAGTTAGATTATGAAGATATGTCAGAGAAATTCTTCAGAGAAGTTCACGGGGAGTTCTTAAGAGAAGTTAATGGAAGTTCTTTAGAGAAATTCGGGGAGGTTCATAGCTCTTCAGAGAATTTCTGGAAAGTAATTTCAGGGAAGTTTGGGAAATTATAGTAGAGTAGTTCAGGGAAATTCTTCAGAGAATTTCTGGAAAGTAATTTCAGGGAAGTTCTTCCGAGGAATTTCAGGGAAGTTCTTCCGAGGAATTTCAGGGAAGTTTCTCAGAGGAACTACAGGGAAGTTCTTCACAAAAATCCAGGAAAGTTTTTTAGTGAAGTTCAGGGAAGTTCTTCAGAGGAACTTCAGGGAAGTTCTTCACAGGATTTCAGGATACTTCTTAATAGAAGTTCAGTGAAGTTCTTCAGAGAACTTCGGAGATGTTCTTTAGAGAACTTCGGGCAAGTTCTTCAGAGAACTTCGGGGAAGTTCTTTAGAGAACTTCGGGGAAGTTGTTCAGAGAACTTCGGTGGAATTCTGCAGAGAGCTTCGGGGAAGTTCTTCAGAGATCTTCTGGGAAGTTCAGGGAAGTTCTTATGAGAAGGACAGGGAAGTTCTTCTGAGAAGTTCTTGGAAATCGGTTAAATACATTGCTCTAAAGTTTGAAATTATTCGTATGTTCCGGTTCTTAGAGCAGCAAAAAATGAAATGAAATTGAAATGACAGGTTTATTTAAAATTCGTATTTTATTTAGAAGAGGAATTGCTGATAATTTAACGTGATTTTGAAGAAAAATGGCAATTTTCCAATTGTGGATGAGCGTTGGAAGGAAAGCACGTTAGTATATAAGCCCCTTTAAAGACCATCAGTGATTATTTAAATTATAAAAAAGCAGTTCAGCATCATGCTTATAGCTATGGTAGATGCTGAATACATATTTACGTTTGTCAACATTGGAGCAAAAGGAAGGATCAGCGATGGTTGGGTAGTTGTCGATTGCTGTTGGGAAATCTGATGCAGGATCTTTAGCTGCTGAGATGCCTGTTTCGGCTCCGATTGTGGGCAACTTGTATGGCTCATCTGACGCGAGGACGATCAGCTGCTCTTGAAACATTCTGAAAATTATTTTCTCTTCAAAAGCCCGCTCAAATCTGTTATTCAAGTTCCTAAAAGCCATCGACCATTTGTTATACAAGGCAGTCTTCAGCCCATTACGGCTACAGCAACGAGTTGGTCGATTTACCGGGCCAAGAATAGTGGCCCGATTTTTTGGTTTTTTAAGTTCCGTGGGTTGGGATTCGAGTTCTACGCAGTTTGAGAGAAGCGCCAGCGACTTTTGACGCTTCAAATTGCGCACTGCTGGCTTGGTTCCGACCCATTCCGTTTTTCAACTTCCAAAACGGGTGATGTATGGTTGCAGTCAGGGATCAAAATCAAAGGTTGGAACATCGGAACTGGCAGAATCGTAATCTGCCTCTCAACGTTATAATCTTGAAAATACTAAGTACTTAGCTAGGTATCAATATCCCCTGGCATAGACATTCTTCGGATGAGGAATTGCAAAGCAGGATAATACACTCACTTTGAAGTAGACACTTCCACGGGTGATCGGGATTAGTTGGTTCCCACAACACCGGATGTTGCTCCCACAGCTCAAGCAAGTGGACTTTCTTTTCCTGGTCCATTTTTGCTTCAAAAATACCGCGAAAACACAAACTAGCAAAACTGTCAAAAAACTTTGATCAACGAACTATAAACTATTCCGTCCGGACGGCTCCATATCATAGCGTAAAACTATCGCTTGCAAGTCAAAACTATGAGCTATCACTACATAGTTTAGTTGTTCCTATGAACTATTACATAGTTTTCTAGCATATAGCTCTCTAAATACTAGAAATAGCTGCCGTGTGGCGACACCTTTACCCTCATAATGGTAAAAAAGTGACGTTCATTTTTTGCTCTGCGTATGAGCTTTGACAACAACAACGGCCAAACTCAGGATGCTATGCACGAAGCTGTTATCGTATCGTGATATCGATAGCATGACAGATTGACAATTATCGAAGCAATCTGAACAGCTTTCATCAAACATGAAATTTGCTTTGCTTTTAAAATCGAATCCAATTCCCTTTATTTTTTTCAAATCCCGCACACTTTGCGGTCCCGGCGAGTTTGCTTACTCAGTCGCAAATTATCTTCCAAGAATTCAACGGACATATGAAGTATACAGCTATGCATGCATGTTGGGAACCTTTTTCGCATCGCGTTAACTCCAACGCAGCAGCACAACACATTCCTTGAAAAACATGGGTATTTACTAAACAACAACAACAACAACAACTGCAGCGGTAATGGCAGAAAAGCAGTAGCCTTCGGGAGCGTCCTACGCGAAAACCGGTAGCGCACGCACATGGAATTCCCGGAAAGCCACCGAAGTGCAATTTGCATGTAAGGAACTGTGCACCCTTTCCGTACCAGGAAAAAGTTCCTCTCTAGTTTTTGCTCCGTCGATTGTATGAAAGTGCTTTCTCTGTTCCATTTGATGTTTTATTGTTGCTATTATTATTGTTTGTTTTTTCATTGTTACCATATAAATGTAGTTGCGTAGGATTCTCTCTGTTTTCGTGGAATGCAACAGCAGCTCCAATCACGTGCACAACTCGTAAAAGCATGCATGCACGCACACACAATCGTCGGTAGAAAAATGAAGTAAAAACAACAACAATCGAGCGACTGTGAGATAGATTTTCGACGACGACACTTGACGCCCAACTTGGTTGAGATCTTAGAAGTTCCGTTTCGGCGAAAGTCCCGAGCTGTGTTAAATCTACATGTTCCTACATAATTTTTGTTTTACCTCTTTTAACTGTGTACCTTAAATGTGTTTCTCTTACTGTAAATATCATATCAATATCTACTGTGTTAAATGTGTATATATCTAGTATTTTCGTAATTTTTGTGTGTATTTTCCCGATTCTCTTCAGTAATACAGTATGGTGACGAACAGTTTGTTTTGTTTTTAACTCATTACTTGATTTACTTGTTTCTCCTTTCGAAAACCAAAACTGAACTATGCAAACTTTTTGTTTCAAACCTTTTCGGCAAACCAAAAAAAAAAACAAAACAAGATAGCAAACATTTTCGGAACAAATTTTAAGTATTCGTTTATTTTTATTAACTGTCAAGAAGTTGATCTCCGTTTTTTGAACATGGCTGTGCTAAACATATTTTTATTCCAAGTGCATACAGAAGTACCTTATTATTTGTTTTTCTTTTCAATTGACAAAATCATTCTCAAGTAAAAAAAAAAGTGAAACTCAAAATCCAATGAGTGCAAAATTTCGGTATTATTTTAGTTCTTATCCTACCATCGAGTGCATTTTCCATTTATTATCAGATGTTTTTTCTCTCATATATCAAGTTTTTTATATCGAATTTTTGTGTATATACCTAAGCAGAAAAAAAAATCAACAAAAACAACCACAAAAAAAATCCTCTCTGCAAATGGGAACAATTGATATTTTTGACAAAATTTAACCCACGGCCCCTCGGAGCGAGAGTGCCCTTCAGGGAGAGAAGGTTAAGTCCCGTCAAGAAAAAGAAAACAAAGCGCTTTCGGAACTGACCCTCTCTCCTTCCGGCACTTTCCCCCACCCTGACTCCTATCCTTCCTCACGGAAAAAAAAGCCAACAACCAAATCGGTCACTAATCAGTCATTCAGTCAAGTCAACCGAATCGAGCCTAACCAAAACGCCGTTGCGCTTGCGCTTCTGAAATCCTTAAAAAAAATAACAAAAACAAAAACAAAATATGCCCAATACAACCAGACAAAAATCGAATTTCAACTTCTTGAAAAAAAAAAAGACAAATTTTTGGTTATTTACAAACAAACAAACAAGAAACATCAGTGCCAAAACGTAGAGGAACAACTGCGAAAAAAAAAACAACTGAAACCTAGGTTAAACCGTACGATCCGCCGAAACCAGATCGCAGCGGCATGAGTCACTTCCTGACTCCTGAGTAATTCAACTTTTTCGTTTTTAAACTATGTTCTTTTCCCGGTTTTGTTTGTTTACCTTATTTCGCTCTCCCCCCAGTTGAGTTGTATTTTCCGTTTTCTTACTTTCCTATACTGCCCCTCTATCTCTCCCTAACGAAGCAAAGTCTCCATCCAAAGCGAACATATAAGAAAACACATTTTTGCCCACCGTTTCTTAAAACTACCATAAGACAACAGCAGTCAAAGAAAATCGAAAATAATTCAATCGAGCATTCTTGTTCGTTCATTTTTCGGCAACCGGTAGCAAACGACAAACTTGGCTACTGTCAAGACCAAGTTTGTCACACCACCCCGTTATTACAAAAAAAAAAAAAAAAAAAAAAAAAACAGAACACACTAGTGGAATAGGATACCCAACCAAGCGAAGCGTCAAATGTCACTTAGCTGTCGGATTAAGTCAAATAAGTCGTTCGTTCATTCGAAAGCAGTCGAGAGAAACAATCGAAAGGAACCGATATTTTGCATCAAGCCACTTTCTGAAACTTTCAACCAACCTTCTCTAACTCATTACCCGCTGACAATAATTTCCGCTAAAGCGTGTAACCTTTCGTTAGAGTGAGAGAGAGAGAGATAGGGAGAAATTTCTCCAAAACACGTGACTTGGGAGCCGTGGTCACGCGCGCTTCTCTTGTTCTCTTTTGTTTTGTTTTTTTCTTTTTTGTTCCGTCCATTTTTGCCAACAATTGGAAAGTTGTTTTCCCTTCGTTCTTGCTCTTATCTCAATTTTCCTGGCGAGTTTTCAACCCGTCTCGATTTCTTCCGTTTATGATTTCAATTTAACAGTAAACATTAGGACTATGTTAGCGTTTTTACCGAGTACAAAGACCTCTCAAAATGAAACAAAAACAACAACAAAAGCAAAACAACAACAGTAGCAAAAGAAGTTGATGTCCGATTTTTGTTTGGTTTGCAGGAAACATCAGAACCGCATGCCGCCAGCGGTAGTATCGTTGGCGGTGGCCTCTGTCCGAGCGGTCTCGGCGGGCCACCGCTAGGGCTCGGTAGCGGTAGTGGTGGTTCAAGTGGTGCTAGTGGTCCCGATCAGGGCGGTCCAATCTATCCGTGCATGTACTGCGGTGCGACGTTTCCCCACCAGAGCAAACTGACCCGGCACATACTGTCCCACTCGTTGGAGACGCTCAAGTATCGCGAAACGGCCCTGCACATACACCCGTCGCATCTGGCCCTGCTCCAGCAGCAACATCACGAATTGACGCAGCAGGCCCAGCACCAGCAGGCGGCCCAGGCGGCGGCCGTAGCGGCAGCCGCGTCCCTGGTCCAATCTTCGCCGTCGCCCTCGCAGCTATCGTCGCCGCACTTTGCACCGCACCGGACCGGCCCACCACTGGATCAGCTCCTGGAGCCGCCAGATGGTGCCACGCCGATGGAGCTTGAGTTTGCCGCCGCCGTCGCGGCACAGGCAGCCGCCGTGGCCTCGGGCAATGCGGCCGCCGCCGAGCAGGGAAACGTGGTGCTATGTAAGTTCTGTGGTAAAAGCTTTCCGGACGTGTCGTCGCTGATAACGCACCTGCCGGTGCACACCGGCGACCGGCCGTTCAAGTGCGAGTTCTGCGGTAAGGCGTTCAAACTGCGGCATCACATGAAGGACCACTGTCGGGTGCATACAGGTAGGTTGGATCATTTTTGTTATTTTCTTATTGTAGTATTGATGTTGAGGTTGTAATTCACGTGGATGCAGTTTTGAAGTTTATCGCCCTTGCTGTTGGTAGAATTAATAGGTGCTGAAAGCAATTTTGCTTGTTTACTGAAAACAGTTGGGGAGGGGAATTATTCCTATGAGCCGCAAACCGAAAAATAAGAGTCTAATCAACTTAAGGTGAACATTGCAAGTGTTGCCCTGCCGTCTCTGGAGACGGTTAATAAAAATGATTTTAACAGTAGACGGTTTTACCATAGAGGTAACTCTAAGACCGGATGGTCCCATATATATATATATTTTTAATTCTTGAATGAATGAATTGTATTTGTATTGAAAATCTCAGAAAATGTTAAAATCAAGTGAGATGGACAATTCAACTCATTATGCTTCTATGACAACTCGATTTTATATTACAGAGTTTTACTCGCAGAGTCTTACTGCCCTCTATTATCATAATTACAACTTGTAGTAATTGTAACCTATCGATCTGCGCCGGAAAAACTATACATCATGTTCTGCATCAAAAGAAACAAATATTGTTTCCTCATTTGATACTCAAAATCATCCCAATAGATGAAATTGTGTTGTTATTGACAACAGCACAGGCGATAATGAACATCCATCGACGAATGAACGAAACCAAAATAATGACTTCGAAACTCAGCGGTTGCTCTGGTCAAGAGAATACTGTCATTTTAAAATTCGAATTCATGAAGACAGTTGGTCTGTCCGTCATTTTCAGCTCATTTGAGTGCAGATGAATTGATTTTTACCGGCAATTAAATTTGGAACATAATATTTCAACAACCCTCGAAGTTTTCGACGTTTCGTATCGGCGGAAAATTTTGAAGGATGTTAGCATTGGGCGATATTGATGAAAATATTCGAAGTTCGTGTACTCAAAAAAATTACCAACCAATACAGATTAAATCCAACTGAATTATTTGATACATTTAATGTTTTTGCATATTTTATACAATGTGATCTGAAATGTTTTCATACTTTCGACGTTTCCGTATAGACAACTGTTTATAAAGCGAAAAAGAATTTAGCATCAGGGGCTGGATGGTCAAGATGAAAATGTATATTTTCTGGCTCAGGAAATATCAGCACATTGTTCCCAAGGTCTAGGAGTTCTAAAGCAGTGAGCTAATTTGCAATCACTTGTTTCCTATTGATTTTTTGTAGCTTACAGGGAACTGTCACAAGAAAAGCCTATAAATCTGATTCACGATTCAGAAGTGCACAAATCGAAACGCATGCAATAATTTGATTACCAATTGTGTACAACGGATACATTAAATTAGTTTTATTCGAAATGTATTCGCTTGTATTATTCATTACTTATTCTTGCTTCATTTTCACATTTTGGTACTGCCACGGAGCGGGTTGCCATCTGTAGAGGAATTGTAAATTCACGAGTTTGCCCGGATAAAAATAATCACAAAATAACAATAACAATAAATTCTATTGCCAACCATGAAGCTTACTGTTGTATCAAACAAATGAATATTACATATTTTTATTTCAATAGATTTACCTTACATCTCATATGATTGAATTTTTAACAATTGTGAAACAATAAAATTAATTGCAATTAACTTAAATTTGTTTAAAAAAAAATAGTTTCTATAGTTAAGATACACAACTACCCTCTTATTGTATTGTTGATGTCTCAATTTACAATAGATTCTATTGTGAAACCCAATAAGTCTTATTGTTATCTTATCTTCACGAACAAGACGATCAATTCTAGACAAAATCGTCAAAAGGTTGAAAGTAACAATTGTAAACAATGACTAAAAACGTAAATTTCCTGGAAATGCCAGGTTGCTAAGATATATATCCACTACCAACGGGAAGGCAATAACTCCCTGTATCTGTTTCTGGTGCTATTTTGTTTGTTGGAGCAAGCAAATCCCAGAAAAATATGCTAGAAATCATTGTCTACAAATGTTACTTTTGACCTTTTGACTATTTTGTCTAGAATTGTACATACTATTGATACGATTGTATGCACATATAAAAAGAAACATTGAATTTTCTGCGTTATCTACACGGAGAAAAAAATATAATTCAATCAATAACATTTCATCTAAAATCAACTATACTTTTGCATTGATTTTTCGATAACCCATGTGCATGATTGTAACAATCATACATTTCAAGTTGATTTAACTAATGTATGCTTTAATCAAACTTCAGTAAAATATGGTTGATTCAACCATACAATGGTTGTGTCGATAAAAAAATATTGTTGATATTTTGGTAGTTGGTTTACCGTGCCAGTAAATTCAACCATGATTATAGTTAAACCAACTCAATAACATTAGTTGGTTTGGATATGCTTGGGGTCAGTTAGTTTTTTTTTTTAATAGGGAGTGGCAAAAAAAAATGCAATTAAATGTATCACATAATTTGGGTTTGATTAATGCCCGATTTGTATTTATATTTTTACTGTTCCAATAATAAATATATATCATATATATATATATACTTATGTATATATATACTATATATATATATATATATATATATATATGTATATGTATATCTTTATGTATATATAGTATATGGCGGATGCAGTATAGCCTCTACTATTTAACTCTCTATGATCTAGATATGAAATATCATATACATATATATATATATATATATGTATACACATATAGATAATATATATATATATATATATATATATATATATCATATATATATATATAACCAGATAAATTCTTGCGGTTTAAATTACCATAGAACAGCCCCATTGGTTAAGGCTGTCAATGCACCTCGTTCTGTCAGCTATTAATGGCGGATGCAGGAGAGCCTCTACTACTTCACGCTCTATGACCAAGAGCTGAAACTCATAGGCTTGGAATTAAACGAGGGGAAATTTTACGCGCCTGTTAAAATTCATTATTTTTTCTGTGTGGTTACAGTACGTTCTATTGTAAACCTTTTATGCTTTTTGTTCGGGTGGTTATCAATTAATTATAAACATATGCCACCGACAAATTGACCTAGCTGCCCATATTGGTAGTCCCAAGAACCCTGATAAAATATTTTTCTTTCCTACACTGCCTCCACCTATTCGATTAGGTATACATCTCATAGCTTGTTTACCTTTTTCGTGGCAGTAAACGTGTGGACGCCAAGCTGACATTATTGCTCACACACACACTGCTGCATCAGCTAGTCCAAAGAGTGCGAGTACGGTAGGTACACTATGCTACGCTAAGCCGGATGCACGTTAGTTTAAAATTGACAGGAGCTATCCCTTTTAGTACAATTCGACCGTTATTTACTTTACCATAAATTGTTAAACAATGAACAAGTAAATTGTCCAACAAAGAACAAAGTTGCCTTTTTCGATTTCAAAATATAATATTTCATTAAGTTTTCATAGTAGGATTTGAAACTTTGTGACATCTCATATCTCGTTAATACACAGAAAAAAATAATTAATTTAAACAAACGCGTAAAATGTTCCCTCGTTTAATTCTAAGCCAAAGAAGGCGTAAACAACGAAATTGTTTGCAATCTTTCATGCGCCATACAACAATGTTTGCAATCTTTCATACAACAGGCTAGATTCAGGCGTTATCTGGTTTGAATTCACATGAAATATCCCACTATTTTCTGCCAAATCCAGCATTCCCTTTATGTGCATAAGAGAACGCATAAAATTCAATGTTTCTTTTTATCTGTGTACTTATCATCCTGGAGTGGAATAGTGATGGCATAGCTGGGGGGGGGGGGTCGAAGAGGGGCTTTTGATTTTTGTTTTATTACGTAAAAGGCCGACAGGGAACGTTTTTACCCTCGGAACTAAAATGAACATTACTATGGAAATACCCAACGGATTTGGAATATTTTTTGCAGTTTTGGATTAAGAAACTCAACCGCTTTCTCTAAATGGTCTAATATGACCGATGGACATTATCCGTTTCCGGAAAAACTGGATATCAGAGAACGTGTTCCGTAAATGGTATACTTATAAATGTTTCAATAGAAAACCAACAATAATTATACAAAAACTGTGGAATGAATACACAGGAATGTGTCATATCACAATCCGGTGACTTGATTCGGGAACAGTCACCCCGGAGCAGGTTCCAATGAGGCCATGGATGGCCAGAAAGTTATATGAATTGAACCCTAACAATATGGGAGTCAAAATTCTTGGAATCGTTACAAAAGAACGTTTGCCATAGCTATTGGACCATCCGGTTACATGGCTTCGGATTGGCCAGTTCAATACAACAAAAGTTCGAACAAAAATTATAATACCTAGAACAAAAATTATAATACCTTTCAAACGGTATCAAAAGGTAGTGTTTACACCATCATACACGAACATTTGGGTATGAAAAAGCTGTTTTCCAAATGGGTACCGCGTTTGCTCAGACCAGAGCAAAAACAACAACGAGTCGATGATTCAAAGAGTTGTTTAGAGATGTTCACGCGAAATAAGAAGGAGTTTTTGCGTCGATACATTACAATGGATGAAACATGGATTCACCACTTCACTCCGGAATCAAATCGGCAGTCTGCCCGAGTAAACTCTAGCATCATAAAGATAACAATTCGAAAACTTGAATTTTGATATCAACATCAAATTGAAATCAAAATTTGATTTCAGGCCTCATCTGATGAAGAAAAAGGTGCTCTTTCACCAAGACAATGCACCGTGTCACAAGTCAATAAAAAAAGCCGCAAAAATGGTCGAATTGGGTTTCGAATTGCTACCGCACCCCCCGTATTCTCCAGATCTGGCCCCCAGCGACTACTGGCTCTTCGCAGAACACAAAAAGATGCTCCGTGGAAAGAGATTTGGCTCAGATGAGGAAGTGATTGCTGAAACTGAAGCATATTTTGAAGATCTCGATAAATCGTTCTACACCGGTAGTATCGTCGGAAATCAGTGTCGTCGGTGGTGTATTGATATCAATTCCTGTCGGTGACGTTGGGATTTACTGAGACGAAAAATATATGATCACGTCTTCCTTTGGAAGGGAGAAAAAGCCGTTGGTCCCGGCGCATGTCCAGGTCATCTCCCTGGCGTGACGAACCAGCCCCAGGCTGATAGTCACGTTGATATGAAACAACAACAAAAATAACTTGCCTTCAGCGACTTACCTTACCAATCAGACTAAGGCCGGTGTGGCCGTGGCCTCTGCTGTACACAGAAGTTGTTTCCATTGTAATCGGTCCATGGCTGTACCTCGCCAGCCTCGCTGTCTGCGGTGGGTCTGCAGGTCGCCTTCTACTTGATCAATCCACCTTGCTCGTTGCGCGCCTCTTCTTATTGTACCTGTCGGTTCGTTCTCGAGAACCATTTTCACAGGGCTGTCGTCCGACATTCTTACGACATGCCCAGCCCATCGTAGTCGACCGATTTTTTGCGATGTGTACGATGGGAGGTCCTCTTGCCTTCTGCGAATGATGTGCAATAATTGTAGAGCCATTGGGCCAAGTGTCATTAGACCGAACGCCATTAGGCCGAATGTCTTCAGGCCGAAAGCCGTTAGGCCAAATGGTTCAGTAATCCGGAAGCCATTAGGCTGGGTCATTAGGTAAAATTTAAAAGATTTAACTTAATATATCATGAAATTTTTAAATTTGCATGGGAGATTATGGGAGACCATTAGATCATGAATAATATTTTTTTAAGAAACCTTCATTCTGCCAGCTTTGTATTGCCGGGGTTTATATTAAGTATTTCTTAATTTCCATAGGCCGCCGGAGAAATGACCTTCAGCTCCGTCGTAGCATTTGCTTTTATATCCTTAATGAATTCGAAACTCTTTTGCCGAAGTGGCATGTTGAGTTTGCAGAAAAGGAAAAAGTCTTGTAATGTCTCGTTCCCGTTAGGCTGTGTTTCATGAAAGTTGGATCCTTTTGGGCCTCGGAAATCATGTCTTCAGCAACCATGCAACCTTGGTCTTTTTGTACGAAATTCAGCTCTTCCGGGACAAGTCGTTGCATGTCCAAAATATCAACAACGGTTCCATATGACATGTTGAGATCACTAGCCATCTCTTTAAGTCTCAGATGACGATTTTCAAGCACATTTTTCTAAAAAGCAAGTCTTTGACCACTTCACGACCAGTTTTAATCACTTATTACCATTCATATGCTGTGGTTTTCGAATGAACTGACTCTCCAAAGGCTTTCTTAAACATTTTCAACAATTCCGAACAAGAAATTTCTTTGGAAACACAAAATTTCAATCAAACACTTTGCTTAGCAAAATTATTCTTGGTGAAATGCGACAAAATACAAAAACTTGTTTAATGTAAACATCAATAACACTCAAATTTCTGCAAGATGTCAGTTTAAGATGTACCAATTCACGAGAAAAAAAATAACCGGATTGGTCAAGAGTGATTCATTTCAAGCATGAGCATGATCGACCGCCCGAGGTTGCTACTCCGTTATTGCTCGATCAGCTCTAATTACACAGAGAACCAACAGATGATGCTTGGGACTATCGTACAAGAGCAATCTACACTTTAAAGTACGTTTGAAAGATTTGGTGAAATTAGCGTCGCTAGAAGCATTTCGTGCCTTCTGTCATCTTTATGCTTCTGTTGATGTATTGATTTCCAAGCTCATCTGTTTAGTACCACCCGGGGGAGATTTGATCCTATACCCAATGATATCACAATTTTAAATCGCAATGTGTTGTGATATAGTGGGCGGCATATTATAATATGAGATAATTCAATACAGACGTCTTGAAAATTTGGAAGATCGACAGGCAATCAGTGTGTAACCACTAGGTACCTCATAGCAAGATGCTTAGAGGTGGATGGGAAGATTCAATGAACTACGTTGATCCTAAGCGACCATAGTCCATGGTCAACTCGGTAGTGCGGGGAGTTCTGTTCGATCGCAGTGTCCTTCAGAGCCAAAAGTAGGCACAGTTTCCAGCCACATTGAGTTTTTATATCTTTCTGGTAGTATCGTTATCGACGGTCACCAATGACGATCAGCAAATCTGTGGGTTTATGGTAAAATACTACCTCATCAACAGATAGTACGGGCAGATTCAGATAAAGAAAAAACGCCTTGTTCAATCTGATGCCGCGGAAAAAAGAGTCCCTCATAATGTCCCAGATGATGTGGTCATGGATTCAAATCAGGTCCAGCAAGGGTCATCACTTCCAGGGACAAGTGGGTTGAGAAAAGAGAGCGACGTAGGATCGAATACTCACCTTACTTCAGGAAAAGCCACTCATGAGGTTGCGAATAAAAATAATGGTTTTGGTGGGTGTGGTGCTTTGGATGGGAAAGGGAAAACTTCTACCAATGGCAATCAAAAATTACCGCCCTATACGCCCGGTCAGGAAACCAATAACTCGTCTGTCCAACAACGTTTGAAGCAGAGGGATTAAAGTGCCCCAGATTAGAAGGACAGAAAATAAACACAAATGAGTCTAATAAAAAATATTCAAGCAAATCTACATCATGCAAAGGGTAGAAGATTTACGAAGGAAAAGATCGACGTGGGCTTAATTCAAGAGCCCTGGGTTAATAAGGGAAGGGTGCTGGGTTGCTCTTCTCATAACTGTAAACTTTTGTATGACGAAAGTCAGTCCAAACCAAGGACAGCAATTTTAATAACTGGGAAAGCTAAATTTGTCCTGTTTACTGAATTCAATACTAGAGACATTGTCGCAATCAAAATGGAGGTACCAACGTCCCAGAGAATAATAGAGGAATGCATTGCTTCAGCTTATTTTCCCTGGAGACGTTGATGATGTTCCTCCTTCGTCGGTCGCAAAGTTTGTCAATTACTGCAAGAAGATAAACATTCAATTTATCATAGGATGTGATGCAAATGCCCACCATACGATCTGGGGCAGCACAGATATAAATAAAAGGGGTGAAGATTTCCTGACGACTGTTCAATAGAGCAAAGCTATCTTCCGATTGGGTACATTACAAAAAGGCCCTAACTGAATATAATTGGGAATTGAGACTAGCCAAACGCAAGGACTGGAGACGGGCATGCGAAGATATCAATAACGCTCCCTCAGCTGCAAGGCTTCATAAAGTCCTTTCGAAGGATCATTCGAATGGTCTTGGTAATCTCAAAAAGCAAGATGGTAGCTTCACTGTAGATTCTACTGAAACATTGGAAGAAATGATGAGAACTCACTTTTCAGGATCGATCCTTTTTTTGAAAGAAAAACAGGACTTAGATGAGGCAAGACATGCATGGTCTATAGATGCCTACCAAAAAGCTTTTGAAATCTTCATACCGTCAAAGATTGAATGGGCATTGGGTTCTTTTCAGCCTTTCAAATCCGCCGGGAAAGATGAAATTTTCCCAGCTTTACTCCAACAAGGAAAAGAAGCGCTCTGCCTACTCCTAAGTGAAATTTTCAGAGCCAGCATTACTATGCGCTATATACCTTAAGCATGGAGTCAGGTTCGAGTTTTCTTTATTCCAAAAGCTGGAAAAAGGGATAAAACGATTGCAAAAGCCTATAGACCCATAAGCCTTTCCTCTGTTCTGTTAAAGACTATGGAAAAAAATGTTGCTGACTTTATAAAATCTACAAGTTTAGTAAGGTTACCTCTTAGCAAATTTCAATTTGCCTATCAAGCAGGTAAATCTACGATCGCTTCAGGCCAAAGAAGTAGCCGTGGTAGCTTTTCTTGATATTCAGGGAGCTTTTCAAAATGCATCCTATAACTCCATACGCACAGCAATGGTAGCAAGGAGCTTGGATGAACACGTTATCGAATGAATAATGGCTATGTTGAAAGATCGGGAAATTTCTACTGATCTCGGAGGTACGCAACTGTCTATAAGATCAATGAAGGGTTGTCCTCAAGGTGGTGTATTGTCACCATTACTATGGTCTTTAGTAGTAGACGAACTCCTTAAAAAAACTAGCCGATCAAGGTTTTGAAGTGATAGTATACGCAGATGATGTGGCCAAAGTTTGATGACACGATTTCAAACCGGTTACAAACTTCACTCAATATTACGCTTAAATGGTGTAGGAATGAAGGCCTAAATATAAACCCCTCAAAAACTGTTATTGTTCCTTTCACAAAAAGGAAAAAACTTACTCTAACACAGCCTTCATTGGATGGATATCAGATTCGGTTCTCAGAAGAAGTTAAATACCGTGGTATTACTTTGGACAAAAAGCTTAACTGGAACTCCCATCTAGACAAGGCCCATTTCTTCCATTACCAAGAGTACAAATGCCCTTTGGGTCTGCAACAAAATTTTGAGGAAAAAATGGGGTCTACGACCAAACATGGTAAACTGGATTCATACAGCAATAGTCCGACCAAAAATTACTTATGCTTCTTTGGTATGGTGGCCCAAAACAAACGAGGTAACCGCTCAAAAGAAGTTAGGTAAGTTACAAAGAATCGCCTGTATATCAATGACAGGGGCAATGAAAAGTACACCCTCTCAGTTGCTTTGGATGCCCTCCTCAATATACTGCCTTTACGTCAATTTGTGAAATTACAAGCAGCAAAAAGTGCTCTGCTGTTTATTCGTTACAATAGAATACTAGATGGAGATCTGACAGGGCATCTGAAAATCCTGAAGGACCTCAATTTGAACTCAGATATGAAAACAATTGAAGATTGGATGCCAACGAAGACCAACTACGTTGTTCCTTTCAAAGTGGTTAAACCAAGCCGCTATGTATGGGAGTCTGGTGGGCCTAGCACACGTCCAGGATCTATTGTTTTTTATACGGATGGGTCCAAGATGGGGGAGAATCCCGGAGCCGGGGTTTTTGGCCCTGGTATCACCAAGGCCATACCTATGGGTCGGAGTCCTACTGTATTCCAAGCAGAGATCCAAGCCATAATAGTGTTGAGCAGATGCAACGCTTCTAGTGGATGAAACACTTCAAGACTTGATCAAAGCAACCACCGAAAAATCAAGTTTATTGAAACAATCAAATATGTGTTCACTTCTCATTCAACTACCATTCAATTAAGACGTTATCTTCAATATTAGTTAGCAATTCCAGTCCGATTTTATTCCATTTCTCCGATAAATAGAATGTGCTTATTTATTCATCAAAAGGAACTATAGGTTTGCTAAGATCTGTATATTTTCGAACAGTCAAGCAGCGTTCAATGCGCTAACGCCATTCACGTGTCAATCGCAGCTAGTGTGGGAATGCATTCTTTCGCTGAAACAACTGGCTAGTAGGAACGAGGTTATATTATCTTGGGTGCCCGGTCATTGTGGAATTGAAGGAAATGAAAACGCCGATAGACTAGCAAGACAAGGCTCTGGTTCGAGATTCGTCGGTCCTGAACCTTTTTGTGGTGTCCCTGAGTGTACGTTGAGAATGAAACTTAAATCCTGGGAAATGTCCATGGTGGAATCCAACTGGAATGCCACGGATACATGCCGGCAGCAAACAGGTTCATAAAACCCAGTGCAGCAAAGGCTCGGGCTCTATTAAATTTGGGGAAAAAGGATCTAAGGGTAATAACTGGTCTGATGACTGGTCACTGCCCTAGTCAGTATCACTTAAACAAAATTGGAAAAATCGAATGTCGTTTTTGTCAATTTGAAAATGAAACAGCCGAACACATACTTTGCAGTTGTGTAGCACTATTCAATCAAAGAAGGTCAATATTTGGAAAAAGGTTAAAGGGCGAACACGAAATTATTGCGACACCGAAAATGTCATGCCAATTTCTTATAATGTTTAGAATCAAACCAAAATTTTAGGGTAGTTTTATACATATATTTACTTCAAAAATCAAAAGAAAAGTTAATCGATGGAGCCTTGAGTGTAAAATTGAACGCATTTTCGCTTGATGCCCTCCATCAAAGTCTTTACAGTGTCATCCGGTACCAGTTTCTCAGTTTTTTTTCCATTTTCTTAACATGTCCTTCTCGTCTTTGACTGTCTTCTTGCTCTTCCGAAGTTCCCGCTTCATCATTGCCCAGTACTGCTCCACCGGGCGCAGCTCCGGACAGTTTGGCGGATTCATGTCCTTTGGAACAAAATGGACAGAATTGGCCTCATACCACTCCAGGACACTTTTAGAATAGTGGCATGATGCCAAATCTGGCCAAAATAGCGAAGCTTCGTCGTGCTGCTGCAAGAACGGCAAAAGGCGCTTCTCGAGGCACTCAGATTTGTAGATCTCGCCATTTACTGTGCCCTTTGTCACGAAAGGCTCACTCCTCAGTCCGCAAGAGCAGATGGCCTGCCAAATGAGATATTTGGAGGCGAACTTCGACATTTTCTTCTTCTTAAATTTGTCGTCCACATAGAACTTGCTCTTGCCCATTAAAAAATCCAACCCCGGAATTTGCTTAAAATCGGCTTTTATATACGTTTCGTCGTCCATCACACAGCAGCCATATTTTGTCAGCATCTTCTCGTAGAGCTTCCGTGCCCGAGTTTTAGCCGTCGATTGTTGCCGCTCATCGCGGTTTGGGAAGTTCTGTACCTTGTATGTATGTAGTCCAGCTCTCTTCTTTGCATTCTGGACGTAGCTCTGCGACATGCCGATCTTTTTAGCCAAATCACGGCTTGAGACGTTGGGATTTGCTTTAATCATCCGCTTCACCTTTCCCTCCGTCTTTTTGTTCTCCGGTCCCGGTTTTCTTCCAGCTCCTTTGCCGTGGTCCAACGTCAACCGCTCCTGGAACCGCTTCAACACTCTGGAGACGGTTGAATGGTGAATGTTCAACATTTTCCCCAACTGCCGGTGCGACAGGTCAGGAAATTCCAGGTGTTTGGAAAGAATTTGTTCTCTCGACTCGCGTTGGTTCACCTCCATTATCGTTGAATCGAAAAACACGACTTCGAGTTTGACAGCATGTAAACAATACACATCAATGAGAAAGTGTGCAAAATTTGGTTGATTTTTACCCAATGGTAAAAAAGTTATGCCCTGTTGAATGTGTCGCAATAATTTCGTGTTCGCCCTTTACTTGAGCCTATCGAAGTTTGGCAAAGGGTACTAGGCTTTATAACACGAGTCGAGCCTAACTGGGATTGTGTGCTACATCTACCAATGTCTACCACATGTTAGTTGTGGTTAGATAGTTGATTAGCACTAAATTAAAGCTGGGTCATACCACAATATTCCTAAGTATTGGACGCAGTGGTTAAAAGGCTCTACAAGAACGGAAAAAAAATCTCATCAACAGTGGAGACACTCAAAAATCTGTAAACATTGTTGAATGTTGAAGATGATGAATCAACATCTTATTTTTGAATGCATCCACTTCTCGTGAACTTGACTCAACTATGCTTGTTGCGAACACCGCTCGTCGATGAGCGCACCTTCAAATCAACCCTGCAGAACCAACTAAACGATCGATAATTGACAGTGGCTGATCAGGAGAGAACGATAAAAGAAAGTAGATTGTTACATGTGATGTCGAAAAAGCCATTCTTCTTCTCCTGGCTTGGTTTCATGTGTTCCAATTATATTGTAATTGTAAAGACTGGACTCGGAAAAAATGAGACACACAAAAATGATCACCAAAAATTCATTTTAAATCGGATACTTCTCAAATTTTCAGGGATTAAATAACTATATATAAGCTATGTTTTGGCATAATTTATTTATTGAATTTCCTCCCCTAAGCTGAATGCTCATGACATCTTGGGCGAGGCTTTGTCCATCTTCCTTACACAATGTCTCCCAGTTTTTCTTCACAGCTTCGTCGATTTTGAATGTTTTTCCGCTTCTTCTTCATTACCGCCCAAAACTTTTCGATCGAACGAAGTTCTGGTGTATTTGGCGGGTTCGCCTCCTTCGGGATCACATTAACGCCCTTCGCTTCGTACCAATCCATTACAGGCTCGGCGTAATGGCACGAAGCGAGATCCGGCCAGAACAGCGTGGGACCACGGTGAGAGCGGAGGAAGGGCAGCAAGCGCTTCTGCAAGCATTCCTCTCGATAAATCTGCCCGTTTATGGTGCCGGTTGTAACGAACGGCTTGCTGTACCGTCCGCACTCGCAGATCGCCTGCCACAACAGGTGCTTCTTCGCGAATTTGTCCATCATTCTCTTCCGGAACTTTTCCGGAACCTCCATGAGGGACGTACCGACAAAAAACTCGAGGCCGGGGATTTGTTTGGTCTCCGTCTTGATATATGTCTCGTCTTCCATGACGAGACAACCTGGCTTGACCAGCCACTCACGGTACAGCTTCCGCGCACGCAATTTGGCCACCGTGTTTTGCTTGTCAGTCCGGTTTGGAGCCTTCCTGACCTTAAAAACACGTAGCGCAGCCCGCTTCATGGTCTGCTGGACGAACCACTTCGACAAATTGACCTTTTTGACCACGTCTCGGGTGAAAAGGTTCGGGTTATTCTTAAAGTACTGCCTTATCCGCCTTCTCTGGGTATTCCGTTTTCGGGTTTCGGCCGCTTCCAGCGCGCCGCTCGATGGTCTTCGTCTCCTGGAACATCTTCACAATGCGGGACACGGTGGAATGGTGGATTCCAAGCCTTTTGCCGATCCATCTGTGCGACTGACCAGGATTATCGATCACCGCGCCCAAGATTTGCTGGCGTAGCTCTTTTTGTTTCGAATGCATCTTGAAAACTACTTAACAGATCGCAATAAAATTTTGCACACATAAACAAAACACTCTAAACTAGTATTACTTAAAATTTAATTTTTACCCACGCGATAAAAAGTTACACCCAAAACAAAGTGCCGCATTTTTTCCGAGTCCAATCTTTAGAACTACCAACCTCAAATAACTTACATCTGAAATCTAAATTTATTAAACTTTTAAAGCCGTTAGTATAACTAGTGCTATATGCGCGGATTGATATGAATTTGTAACTCTAAAATTTATTAAAGATTAAATGCGTTTCGCTTGAATGCAAAGTGATATTAATACGCTTATAATTTCTTTGTACTCTAATCGGTAAATTTGTGTGCTGGAAAATTATCAAGCACTAATAATTATTGATTCGTATCTGCTATTTTCAAGATTCTCTACGGCGAGGAAACAAATAAGATTCTAATTCGGGTTTAAACTGCCCAGTAGAGAGCTACAAAACGTGAGTCTAATTGATGAAAAAAATGGAATTAAAATCGTAACCAACAAACCTGAATATTTTAGGAAAGTTTAGCATAATAAAATAATATTTGTTGAAATCATCGGAACTATACGAGCTAATGCTCAAGTTTGTACAAGTATCTTTAATCAGATTCTTTAGTTCTATTTGACTTACCGTTTTGAACAAGTTAGTAAATGAAAAAGAAGATCTTCAATATCGTTCTTTAAATTGTCCATCTTGATGACAACTTGATGCTACAAACTAACTATTATCAGTACACCATTTTGACTATATTAGCAATTCGTAAAAAGCTCGTCTACGCTATATGAAACTTGAACAAATTACTTATCTGGGATCGCAAAAACGGATTACAACCTCAACAAACCTCTTATAAAATTAACCCTAATCACCTTCTCAATGCCCATAGGCGAGCGACCCTTCCGCTGCGGGATGTGTGGCAAGACGTTCTCCCGATCGACGATCCTGAAGGCGCACGAGAAGACGCACTACCCGAAGTACGTGCGAAAGTTCCTATCGCCTTCGCCGATCGACGGGAAGGACGACTCGCCCCAATAGTGCGACGATCTGCACCTGCTGAACTTCCTCCTGCTCTACAACCTGCAGCATCATTGTGATATGTACGGCTTCACCTGAACGACCTTCGGCAATCCCACAAATATCCCGACACCACCAGATGGAGAAACGGCAAACCAAACTATATGAAGAAGAAGCAGGATCAGCAGCAGATGGCAGTGCAACACAAAAATTTCACAAGAGAAAACAAACAATAGCGGGAGTGACGCACAGGAGAAGCCTCCGTACACTAAGAAAAAAAAAAACACAAACACTAAACTTACACACCCACACATATATACCATTACGGGACAACAAAAGAAGCTATTAAGAAAAACTAACCAGACAACCCCCCTATAGCAAACCCTTCGTTTCCCCCCCAAAAAAAAATCATGATAATGTAAGGATGAACCGCGCGAGTAATGAAGCAATATATACATATAAAGAGTAATTTTATATAGTAATCACCAACCACAACACAGACACACACACAACCACGTATAATGTAATTAATATTGGTGCTATTTATACCAATAAACTTCTCCGTAACATGTTATAGAATGGCGGCGACAACGCAGATAACAAAAACAAAACAGTAACAAATTTGCAAAATTACCGATCAAATTGTCAATTTTCGATGGAGGAAATTCATGAACGCCGGAAAACAAACACACCCATACACACAATCGACAGGAGGTTCGAAACAAAATGATAAGTTGTGTGGTGCCGGGCCTGCTTTGCTTTGAAACCGGATTGTCGAAGCAGTAACAAGATCGGAGCGTTTCCATGGAGACGCACGGTTCGTTATTTGGGCTTCCGTTTCGTAGCAGGCGGGTGACCCCCGCATGGGAAAACGTAATCACTTACACACACACACATAATTAATTGAAAAAAGACATCTGTGATCTTATTGATTATTAATTAATATTGAGTTAGTTATTATCTACCTTCCCCCAATCCAACAATTTTATTGCGAAAAAGAAAGGCTTCTTAACAACAGTAACAAGTTTTCTCCTCTTCAAAATAGACAAAACGACGAAAACGCGTGTGATCAGGAATGATTTTTTTATCGTATCGTTCTGAATTTTCCGTGTACTCGCATAATTCATCCTCCTCAACCGGTAGATTCCGTTACTTATTTTTGTTTTGTGTTGGAGCTTGCAGCAAAATAGCAGAATCAAAACCCTAATATTTTTATTCCCTTTTGTTATCATAGTAAGGCAGATTTTTTCATATTTTCCTACATAAACAGATACACATACATACACACAGGTGAACAAATAAATCGGAGAATAGAGAAGTAAGAAAGGGAGGGAAAGCGCAAAAGAAGGTATAAATTAGTGAAAAGCATTACGTTCCTTATTAATGTGTAGTGAGTTTTAGTTGTAAGAGCGATTTCGTTCCCCCCCTCTGCGAATGGGGAAAGTGACAGTAGAAGGGATTTCTGTACACACTCAAACACTCATTTTGGAAAAAAATATCAAAGTTCTTTCGGAATGAGTTTCGAGCGAAGGTGTCAGAAAGGTGAAAGTGATCAGTTTTAGGACCTCTAGGACGGAACGTGTGGAAGGGATAGTAGAAATTTAGGCGAAATTAACACTCTAGTTGCATATCACACACACACACACATACACACCCACTCATAAACTCTAAACAAAATGTAACAAATTTGAATCGTTAATTTTAGGTCTTCTTTCCTTCGTTCTAAATTATTTACTTTAATTCAAGCGCTGAGAGACAGTGCAAGCGAAACAGAGAGAGAGAAAGAGGGGGAAAAAGAGAGAGAGAAAGAATCGAAGGTGGAGGAGATGTTCCAAATTTACTGTTTCGGCAAACCTAAACCAAAGTTCAAAATTATTTCGTTTCGGCAAATCAAAATTTTTCGAAGAAAACAAAACGTGTTGTGATAAACCTAGTTCAAATTTTCGTTGGTAAGTTAAGCGATTCTTTCCTAGTATTTGTTGAGTAAGATTAGTTTAGAGAAAAAAAAATGGCGAATTGGCGACTTTTTTGGATTAAAAACAAGAACTCACAGAGGGAAAAACACACTGAAAAAAAAAGAAGATTCTGCGTAACCATTGGCTGTGATAGAGATGAACAATTTACGTTTTTCTTTAAACCTGAACGAAAAAAACAAAGAAAAAAATATACAAAATCTTTAACCAAGTAATATTAAGTAACTTAATTATAGGACCGCACCCAGCCGGGTTATTATTGGCGTACTCGTTTCGGAAAACTTCATGGATCTCAAAATTTTATGTGATGAAACAAACTCGTTTCGATTAGCTTAGACGACAACTAAAAAAAAAAAAAGGAAAGCATTCTCAAGTCAAAATTTCCCAAAGGCGAATCGAAATTTACCATTTAGGCTTAATTATTCAAAATTTTCGGCACACCGTAATTGAGTTATTTAATATAATCGGCAACGACGACGATGCAAAAAAAAACTAGCGCAGGCGAATCCTTGGTTTTTCCCGAGTAGAAAAGCTACTTTTTGGTGTTAAAAAAAATAACAATTATCTAAATGTTAGTAAAGAACGCAACGCGTTGACACGTTTTCTCCTCCACTTTAAGAGTCGATAGTTAGAATTTAAGAGAAGAAGAAAATGGCTGCTACTGGGTAGCGGGGAAGTACCGGTAGTAACTAATCGTACTAGTTCTAAATCTAAAATTATCGTTTGGTTCAAACTCAAATTTCTTTAAGGCGTTACATTCCATTTGGTAGAGTTAGGGCGGGGCTGGTAGAGCTCGGCACCGTCACTGTGACACACTCAAACAAACACACACAACATAGGGCCAATAACGCACGCTTCCATTTCAAATTTGAGTTGCTTTTTTTCCCCTACTCAAGTCAATCTTTCACTTTGGCGACATCTATCTTGCACCTTTTCGAACTAGTTTTAAGGGCAGGTCTGCCCACACCACTCACCTCCAGCGGAAGCACTAGAGCTGGGCGATTAGAATGGGATTGTGCGGGGGAATGGATAGGTAGACGCGCCCAATGCTGCGGAAAGTGATGAATATTCGGACAGCTGTCGATGTATTAGGTTTTCGTAACTTTTTGTTTTCAGACGAGAAAACAAAATTCAAAAGCAAAGTTGTTTAAAACTGAGAGCTGCCCAATAATGTACCAAAACTTTAGTAAGCTTTCGTTAAGGTGGATGAAATGAGGATGAAATTGTTGGTAGAAAACTCAAATATAGTACTTTTTTGTGCGGCACGCTTTGAGCCGTCCAATTATAGATGAACAAGAGCTTAACAAGACAAATTCGGATTTAAAAAAATATAGCTCCTAATCAGTGCGAATTTGTTGTTAAATTGGTTGCCGAAACAGAGTTAAAAGGTATTGCAAATTATGAATTATGCTGTTTGAAGAAACTTCAACACACAACATCTCATTTATAGAAATGAAAAGGGCCCAACAAACATCGGTGTTGAATTAGAGCTTGTTCAAACAAATTTGGAGAAGCTATTCAGCTATTCTAGAAGAAACAGCTGAATAGCTTCTCCAAATTTGCTTGAACAAGCTCTAATTCAGCACCGATGTTTGTTGGGGGTTCCATGGAACAACGAAGACCACTGGCAAAACCAAATATCAGATCAAAGCTTGGGAAATTTTTAACGACTTTTAGCGATAGCCGCTAACACAATATTAGAAAAGGAGTGGTTCCTTTTGTTTCGGCTCTGATAATTTTTACGTTGATGAAGCTATCCATGAAAATTGCAAATGAGTTTTGGTGGATTCCGCTGAGTTTTCGCCACCCAGATTCCGAGATAATTGCTAGTTTGAATTGGACCGACTCTTCGACTCGTCACTTGTCGACTCGTCAAGTGAGAACGACTGGTTTCGACTCATTCGACTCACAGAATAGACCAAAATATCCGGAAGAAATAATTTGGCGACTCGCAGAATGTCAAATGAGTCGAAACGAGTCGCTCTCGCTTGACGAGTCGGCAATTGTCAAATCCAGTGATTCAATTCTGCGAGCAAATTAAATGGAGAGCCGACTCGCTCGATTCGACAATTGTCGACTCGTCAAATGAGGGCGACTCGTTTCGACCCCTTCGGCAGAATAGACCCACATATTTCAACTCATTTCGACGTGTTGCTCTAGATCTCAGTAGTTCTACTTGGGCTGAGCTAAATTTACAGAAATCTAAATCGGGAACGTACTATTTGAAAAAAGCTCGATAATCTCAGAGATATCTCAGAAACGGGGACGTTTGGCATATGGACGTTTGGCATATGGATCTTTGGCATATGGACGTTTGGCCGAATGGACGTTTGGCCGAATGGAGGTGGCCGAATGGGCGTGTGGCCGAAAAATGTCCCCGCAAAATTTTATGGAGAGAAAAAAAAAAAGAAAACAAAAAAAAAATTTCCAGCCGCAACAGATCACAAAAAAAAAAAAAGAAACAAAAAAAATACTCCCGACCACATAACATACGAGTCGGCTATCTTACTCACTACCCCAATAATATCCAACTGCGGGTGCTTACATAACAATTCATTTTAATTATAAATCTACAAATCACCAAACAAAAAAAAAATATTCTTTATAATCAAAAAAACTAAAAGGCGTATGCCCCTTTCGCTATAAACATGAAATATATTAATTTAAATTAAATATGTATTATGTTAAACAGCTAGACATAAAGGGTCATTATTTTTTATAATCTTGAAGAAATATGCAGTTCCTCCGAGAGATACCTTCTTTTGATTCTTTGCACATGGGCCTTCTATGACGATACATATTCCTGTATTCGAAAGCAAACTTCTGAACCAAGCGATTGCCCGGTTTATTACTCTTTGTGAGATTGTTCCTTCTTTCAAACATAAGCAATTCTTTGGAGTTTTACTGATCAACGAAATAACGCACTGCCTATTTGACGAAGCATATTCCTTTATCCAAAAGCGAACTTATGATTCAAGCGCTTGCCCGGAATGAAACTCTTATGTGCGATTTTTCCTTCTTTCAAATATGAGCAGTTCTTTGGAGTTTCACTGATCAAACAAATGTAATTCTCATGATTTCATGCATTTCAATTTGAGAAATTTTGAACCGACTGGTGAATTATGTGAGAAACTAATATTTGATAATTTTGAGCTTTAATAATATTGCATTTTTCTTATTTTGACTTTTGAGACGTTGTTTGGAATCAAATGATATAAAAATATTTGGCTAAATGGCCTCGGACCATAAAATTACTTGGCATGACATTTCACAGTAGAATCTGATTTTAAATTTCGACTTTTCTCAAATAAGTTATTCGTCCTTTTGAACAATAGTTACAGTAAACTTTCTCAGAAAAATCTAGCCTCAAAATGACTGACGATTATCAAAACATGGTGAGAAATAATATGATCAAACTAAAGCAAAGCAAATCGGACAAGTAGTTGAGAATTTCACAATTTGAATGAAGAATACACATATATATATACATTGACCATTGTCAAAACGTCCATTCGGCCGAACGTCCATTCAGCCAAACGTCCATTCGGCTAAACGTTCATTCGGCCAAACGTCCATTCGGCCAAACGTCCATTCGGCCAAATGGGGTATCATCCTCAGAAACGACGTATCTGATTTTGTTAGAAAAATACAAGGTAAACAAAGGTTCAAACGTAAATTTCTCAAAACTCTCAGAACCCCCACGGAAACTAGCATCACCATCATGTTATTTTACGTGAAAGTGCTAAGCGTCAAAATGATTTTACCCCTGAATCTTTGTTTACCTATTTGTTTACATAATCAAATACGTCATTTTGAATAAGTTGCCGAAAAGTGTCCTACGTTTGAGTTCAAGTAATCTCTGCGAAAATCAAATTCAAGCTTTAGCTTCACTCTACTTCCCGTTCCAAGTTCGTTCCAAGCGAAATCAAAACGGCTGAAATGGATTCTTTAACAGTTAAGCTTGCTTCAGATAGAATTGTAACAAAAACAATTGCCTGTATTTCAGTTATTTATTATTGAATTCAAGATCTTTTTTTATACAAATGTAGCGTTTTCTTCATACTTTTAAAAAAAAATTCGGATAAAATTATTCGTCACGGTTTCGAAGGAATTCTCGAATTTTTCCTGTAACACGGCTAATTAGGCGGCGCACACCTTCTTCGTCCATCGTTTTAGCTATCTTATTCCACCAGGTCTTTGATGTCTTTGACAACCTTTCCCGTTGCTTTGAGTCTCCTCTTCATGATTGCCCAGTATTTCTCAATAGGGCAGAACTGGGGGCAGTTGGGTGGGTTAAGGTTTTTCGGAACAACCTGGACCCCTTTCTCTGCATACCATTCTTGAACGACTTTGCTGTAATGACAGCTTGCCAAATCTGGCCAAAACATTACGGGATGGTCGTGGAATCGAATGAACGGCAAAATTCGTTTTTGGAGACACTCTTTTTGGTATAGTTCCGACGTCATTGTCTTATTTGTAACGAAAACTTTCGTATTCTTGCCACAGCTGCAAATGCCCTGCCAAATCATGAATTTTCGTGCAAATTTGTCGGCAAAAACAAATTTAAATTTGGCTGGAACATCCCCCCGAGCCGTTGCCAAGTAAAATTTTTGACCTGGGATTTGCCCGAAGTCAGCCTTGACATAGGTTTCATCGTCCATCAGAAGACACCCGTCGAACTTGGTCAGCACCTGGTCGTATAGCTTCCGAGCACGGATTTTGGCCACACTATTCTGTTTTATGGTCCGATTTGGCTGTTTGCTAGCTCGATACGACTTGATTCATCCCGAAGTCGAGTTCTCCTCACGGTACTATGGGCTGCACCGAATTTTCTGGCCAAATCACGATCCGACAGATTGGGATTCCTCTTAATCGTCTTCAAAATCTTACCACGCAGTTTCCGGTCGACACTTCCACTCCGACGATTGGCTTGAGGCTTCCGAATCGTCGTCAATGTTTCCTTATACCGTTTGATAACGCGCCATACGGTATTTCTGGGCAATTTCAGCTGTTTAGCTAGCCTAGATGCAGACCACAATGGATTTTCCAAATAACTGTGCGCAATTTTTTCCCTTCTTTCGGCTTCCATGTTGATTGTTTACAAAGTACAGTCGATTTGCGGAATGTCAAAAATACATACGTGAAGCTGACAAAATTCCCAACACGTGGGCGCCAAGAACTTCCAAATCCGTCCACCAGGAGCGCCACAATATGAGCAAAAGTTTGCTCCAATTCTAAATGAAGCAAGCCTTCTAAGGAAAGGATTTCCAAGACCAGAATCTCGTCACGATGCGAAATACCTACCGTTCAGGTAATATATATCCATTCAAGATAGGCAATTCATTTCCAATACATTCACAGAAAAAAAAATGAATTTTAACAAGCGCGTACAATTTCCCCCCGTTTAATTCCAAGCCAAAGCAGGCGTAAGCAACGAAATTGTTTGCAATCTTTCATGCGCCATACAATATTTGCAAACTTTCATACAACAGACTAGATTCAGGCGTTATCTGGCTAAAATTTGCATGAAATATCCCATGATTTTCTGCCAAATCTAGCATTCCCTTTATGTGCATTAGATATCGCAGAGCACTCAATATTTCTTTTTACCTGTGTTTGAAGAAAATTTGTCTGTTTGAATCTAGTCTGTTGTATGAAAGATCGCAAACACTGTTGTATGACGCATGAAAGATTGCAAACAATTTCGTTGTTTACGTCTCCTTTGGCTTGGAATTAAACGAGGGGAAATTATACTCGCTCTTGTTAAAATTCATTATTTTTTTCTGTGTTTCTAAGAATCGCGCACCTGCAGCGGAATACGCGGAATCGATTGAGTCATCCAGTCTGGTGAAATTCCCTCTTATAGATGCTGGACGACACGGGTATGAGAGGACAGTGATTCGGTCTTATCCCATTTGATTTTCAACTATAAATTCTTCAGATCTATCCTGTGAGTCGAGTGAGTTACGATGAATCGACAAATCAAATGACGTGAGTCGACTCGGTGAGTCAAGTACGATAACAGTTGCCGAATCGAGTGAGATGACTCTTCATTTTATATGCACGGAAAGTCTCTTCACCATATTTGACATGTGTCACCCCGTAAGTGACTACGTGGAATCTAACCTCACTCGACTCGCAAAATAGGCCTGATCGACTCTCAGCGCAATCTGCTGGAGAGGAAATTTCCTCATTCGAACGCAAAATGCTATTCCGGCAAGCTTTAGCTCATGGACTTCTGGAAATACTTCATAATTGAGGTGACTCAAGACAGCGGTTACTTCATCTAATGTTCTAAGAGCCTCATCGGAAGAACCCAACAGAGGCAGTGAACAACCACAATCATATCAAATGCAACTTTCCGCACTGGACGAGCTTCAGTTCACTGATGAAATGAATTTGAAGAGGAGATCTTTTCAAAAACTATTTTCGAGATTCTAATGACGTTTTTCCAGGTTTGTCAAATTATTCCCAATTTCCGCGAAGAAAATCGTTGGTTTTCCCAGAATTGTCTTCATCAGAATCCGCGAAATCGGTTTGCCCATCATGTCTGATGAGCCCAAGCAGCACACAATGTTCAAAAATGGTCAAAGCAACTTGATTGTGACTTATTTGAGTCACAAAGCAGTCACTTTAACCGCTTCGAAACAAGTGTGCTACGAAAAGCATGTCGTCTACATAATGCTCGTGAACTATTGCTTCTACCGCTCTCGGATACTGGTCTTCAAAGCGTTGGGCGTTTAGGTTTTTAACAAACTGCGCACAACTCGGTGAGCAGGATGCTCCAAATATCAACACCTCCATGACGTAGACATCCGGATCGCGGCTTTGGTCACAGCGTCTCCACAAGAAGCTCAGAGACTGTTGATCCGCCGCATTCATCAGCACCCGATGAAACATCTCGACGATGTCGCCTGCCACAGCAATCTGGAATTCCCTGAACTTGTACAATACCATCACAATCGATGTCAGTAAATCTGGGCCCTTCAGCAGTTGATTGTTGCAGCTGCATCCCAGACTATGCGCAGTTTGCCTGGTTTATTCCGATTCCGGACTGAAAATATTGGAAGATACCACGTTCGAGGATTTTTGGGATCAAGTTCACTGGGCGACGTACCCTTTCAGCTCATACTCGCGAAGCTTTTCTGTAAACGCTCTCGCTAGTTCCGGTTCCTTCAGAAGCTTCTTCTCTAGACACCCCAGTCTCTTCGTGGCCATTTGTTTGTTGTTGGGAAGATGCACGTCCTCATACTTCCACAGAAGTCCTGTTTCATACCGGTCCCCTTTCAGCCTGGTTTGCGACTTCAGTAGTTGGATCGCCCGATTCTCATCTTTTGACAGTAGTGGTTTCACTACACCGACGCTCTCCAACGAAAAATATTCTTGAACGGCCTTATGCAGCGTTGCATCACACTGCTCACTACACGGACAAATGTGGAAGCTATGATATGCCCGAAAACTCTTGTTCATCGGCCCGTAGACTAACCAACCGAGACGTGTCCGACTAGCTACGGGCTCATCTTCTTTTCCTTCACGACTGTTAAGCGCGTGGCCTAGCCGACAATTGTCAATCCCGCTGAGTATTCTCGGAGAAACGTTCCGGTACGACTCGATAGGCAGACGCTCTAAGGGCTTGTATTCCAATGCAAGCTTTTCGATTTTTACTGATTGGTGTGGTAACGCGAGACAACGAACTGTGTGCACCTTCGGGAGTGTTTACCTCCAACTCCTGATATCTTCAGAGATAGCTTCATTGACTCCCTTCTCTTCTTTCTGCTGATCCGCCGTCCAGTTCAAGCAGAGACGGCTAGGTTTTCCCTCCAGCTTTAGCTCCTTGAACAGGCTGTGCTCCAACAAAGTTGCTGATGAACCATCATCCAAAAAGGCGTCCGTATTAATCGACACGCCACGACCATAAATTGTTACTGGAACGTATCGGAACAGTTCTGCAACGATTCTCCTCTACGGATCTGTGTCGTTTTCGGCGAACTCTTTTCTGAATACCTAGAGTCGTCATGCAGCAACTCCACACGATTTTTTACCTCACTGGCTCCAAAATGCTTCTTCAGGCATTTTCGGCACAGTTTGTGTTGTTTCAGCGCTGTCCAGCGAGCACTAACCTCAAGATGCTGAAATTTCTTGCAGGCAGCTGCACTACTACAATTTCCCTGGCAGATGAGACATCCTTTGATGCTCGACTTATGCGCTAGTTTCGTCGATGAATCCATATTGGACTCTAGATGTACGTTATGGTCTTCATTCCTGCAACGTTTCTCCGTGTTCATTGCATCGGTTGAGATGCCAGATAATAAAGTAACCACACACGCTGCTTCCCCTATTTTTTCCAGCCATGCTCCGAAGTCTGAGAGTGTCACTGCTTGTAACGTTTGTCGAAGCATAGCCCAATTGAGCTTAATCGTCGACGGCAAACGCTCTACCCGTTCTTGGAGTAACGCTACGTTGCACAGTTACTCTGCCAAACCACAGGCCTTGATAGTCACGCACATATTCCGAACAGCGACTCCGAAGTCGATTAGTGTAGCCAGTTTTTCCATCCTCGGCGATGGCATGTTTCTAATCCGGCACGCCAACGAATGTGTTATCACCTCTGGCCGTCCGAATAAAGTACGTAACGTTCGGATGACTCCTGACAATCCCGTCGGGTACAACAATCGGCTTCGGACAGCCTCGGGAGCTTTTCCTTTTAGACTGCGCTGCAAACGAAGTAAATTCTCTTCATCACTGTACCCGCACATGCGAGTGGTGTTCTTGTAGGTGGCAATCAAAAGGGGCCACTGCTCCGGTGAACCCGCGAACGTAGGAAGCTCCTTTGCAACAGCTTGTCGCGCGGCGAGCTGACTCCTGCTTAGCTCGTGAGACGAATACGAGAACGGAAATCGATCAATCGTCGGAAGGAACTCTGGCGCCCTTGGATCTCATCCTGTAGCGCCGTCTTCGAGTCCGGTGGTTTCGCACTACTCGTTTGCAATACCTTCAGCCGCTCTTCAAGATGCTTCATGTCGAACGCCTGCTTCTTGGCCAGCAACGAGAGCTGCATTTCCACGCTTGCCCTAGCTCCACTATTTCGACGGTTCCCAGCTGCTCCATCGATCCCATATATCGGTCGTCGAGTTCGCATTCGGTGTGACGTTCACGTTCGGCACATGTAGCCGAGATGAAAATTTCTCCTCCGTCGCTTTAAGTTGCCTATCGAACTGTTCCTGTTGCTGCTTCAAAACCTGCTGGTGTTCCTTATCTCGGATTCTCAGTAAACGTAGCTCGTACGATGCCTTCTGTTCTTCCATCAGCTACTGCAAATTCTCCATACGCTTCTGCATTGCCTGCAGCGCATCCGACTGTTTCGGATATGCGCCTTTTGATGTTGGATTGGTGTCTTTTGGTGCCGTCGACGTCGAAGATCTAGCTGTGCTCTGTGCCGCACGTTTTGCTTCGTAATCCT
Source organism: Aedes koreicus (assembly GCA_024533555.2). NCBI lineage: Eukaryota > Metazoa > Arthropoda > Insecta > Diptera > Culicidae > Aedes > Aedes koreicus. Next base: position 199,136 of record JAHHFK020003409.1, read on the forward strand.
TGCAGTTCCTTGCATCCACGCCCACACACTCAAAATGATACCAATCACCACAAACATCGCAGCATTTCATCCGGCTGTGTTCAGAAGAACCACAGAGTTTGCATCCATCGTTCACCGTCGCTGATGCTTCGTCTCGCCCAAGATCTACAACGGGCTCGGAATCCTTACCGCGATTTGACCGTTTGGATATACCGTAACTCGACAGCTCTGCCCGATCGCATAAACGAAATGGTTAATCCTGCTCTACCCATCACCGAAAACTGGAAATAAAGCGGTTATCAATACGGAGCCAGTCTTTAGTTGCATTCGCAACATATTAAAAATTTCGATTCTGGAAGAGACGGCTTTGAGGGATGATTGGCATGCGTTTTTGTTTCCGAATTTTTGAATAAAGCCTCTCAGCCGAGCCCCTTTTGAAAATGTGTCAATTCCAGGAAAAGGCATTCATGAATCCTTCAATAAATTAATGCTTTATTGATAGCTTGATATCGGGTTGCGAGTCCCAATAACACTTCGTAGAATCCAGGGAAGAAATTTCACTTCCAATTGTAATACAAGCAAGCTTTTTTCCCGTGAATTTTGAAGAATAGTCCGAAACGATGGCGATGTTAGGAGAGACTTGAAAACAGTCCCAAACGAGGGCGGTGCACAATCAGCAACCGGAAACGGAAAATAGTTCCAAGCGAAGATCTCAAACTATTTGAGATTGAATTGACGAGTTTTCAGGAGAGCTTGGATTTGATGAACAATTTCCAAAAAAACGTGACAAAAATCGTCAATGTCAATTCAGTCAAATCCGCGGAATTTGTTGATTAATTTGGGCTTATCAAACGTTTCCTTATTAATGGTGAGAAACATCTGTGCCACAATTTCCAATGAAAGTCAATCCTTAGTGTCATTTCCAGCTAATTCAACACAGTTTAAGAATCCCAGAAATAATTTACCAAATTTGAAAATTCGCGTCAGCTTGACTTTGGCAAGTTGTTATGAAGAAACTCGTAAAATTCCAGAGAAGATTTTTGAAGAATTTCGCAGCTTTGAAAATCCGCAGAATCATCGTGAAAGAACATCCCAAGTAACAATTTTAGTTTTCTTCCAGCCGTATAGCGCTCCTCCCGGCTTTGTTGATAAAACTACATTCAAAACCGTTTTGTCTACCAACGCCTCCCCTATGCTTCTTTAAAGCCGAAATTTTTACAAAGTGGCCCACTCTATAGACGGTTGTGAAAACAATTTAATAAAACCTTCATAAGACCATAAAGATTTTGAAAATTTTCTAGCGATAGATGCTATGACCACTTGAGAACCTTCATAAAACCTATTGGCTGCCATGAAAACCAGCATACGACCAAATGGCCACAGCTGTCAAACTTCACTGTGATATCGTGGTTGGTTTTTGTTGTTCTGCTTTGTTCAATTCTCTGCTCTTCTGATTCATTTAGCAGTAAATAATATCTGAGAAAAAAGGCCTGATGTTGCAGGAAATTTTGTTTGATAGCAAAATATCCAAAACAAATTGAGGTTTTTTTTTACAGCTCCAAACATATACGCATTTTATTTTGTGGTGAATATTGGCCGAAGAGCCGAAAATTAGGGCGCCTCGAAAATTATGCGAGTTTAAAAAAAAACACAAAATTAAAACAAATATATTCGATAAATTAATCATGAATTTCTTACAAATTGATGGAATTCAATAAGGTTATCTAAAAAAATGCAGAAATTGGTCACTGATCTACAGTTCATTTGCATTACATTTAAAATTTGGTCCATTTATTGCTCCACATTTCAATTATTTCTTATATTTCAATATGGCGATTGGAACAAAAATCACAATTCTGCCATAAAGCCAAGTTATCTTCGCAATGACTACTTTAAAACGATTTGGTTATTTGGTGGCTTCCCTCAATGCCAATTTGCCGTTTAAGGCATTTACTGGAGGCAAAATGGTATTAAAATGCGTTTTTCAACTGACCATAATAAGATAATATGAATGAGTCCTAAAACGGCATTTTAAAACAGCATATTATGAGTTCATAAAGTCGAAATAAAACCTTTGATAGGCGTAAAAGGAATTTGAGAAAAGGAGGTTTTAAGATTGTTTTAAACAAGCTGTGTAGGTTCTCATAAACCTGACTAAAATATGAAACCTATTGGCACCTCTTGATGTCATAATAAAACCAAATTGATTTCTAGTGGCTTTCATAAAACCTTAATAAAACTTAATAAAGCAGGATGGTTTTGGCAATGTTACTTGGGATAATTTTTGGAATTCTTCAAGCGATGACTTTTGAACTTCAGCGGAATCCGCGGAGCTTTAAAACATACGTTCCTATTAGATGATCTGAATCCACTACTTACCCAAATTAACGAGCTTTGCACCACGCAAAAGTTTGAACTCCCCCCGAGTCGTCTATTTTTTTTTTTTTTTTGGATATATATTTTTATTTGAGTGAATTTCAGCCTCTCGGGCTGGCCTGTCACTAATGACCGGCACGGCCTATTCATTAGGGTTTTTGCAAATTACTTTCTAGTGGATTATCTATAAAAAAAAATGCGCAATTTCACCGGAATCTGCCCGTTTGAGCGGATTTCAACGCCTGATGAGGATTACTGCTAAAGATGCTATACGACACGGACTTGGCAGATAATGGTCGATTGTTTGCTAAATCTTCGCGCAATCGGTAACTTTCGAATAGATGAGCTTCAAATTAATAAAATGTCTTCAAAGCGAAACCCAAGTGGATGAAATCCGAATAATTAGGGGCTATTCATAAACCACGTAGACTTTTCTGTGGGAGGGGGGTTTGCACAAAGTCTACGCGCTCCATACATAATTTCAAAAAAATGTATGGAGAAAAGTCTACAAGGGTGGAGTGGGGGGGGGGGGGGGGGTTCTGAGATGTTCAAAAATGAGTCTACGTGGTTTATGAACAGGCCCTTACCAGGAACAGAATCGCGCAATGCAAGAGTTCGAACTCCCATGCGATTGTGTTCCACAGTGTCTAAGTAATTCCGGAATTCCTTAAACTCCAGACAAATATTTCTTGATTCCGGGAAAGGAAATTTTCAGAGGATTCCCCCAACGATGCTTTCTCAACAGGAATTCCTTGAATTGTGGACAGAATTTCCTTAAATTTCGGACTACAATTCCTTGAATCCATGTCAGGAATTATTTGAATTCTGCAGAGAAACCTTTTTGAACTTTCGATCTGCATTCCGTGAGTTTTGTCCAATAAATTCCTTGATTTCTACGCGAAACTTTGCATAGGAATTCCTTGATGATCGGAAAGAAAATATTTCAATTCAGGACAGGTTTTCTATTACTTTTGATGGCAGATCTGTGACTTCTAGAAATTCATTGAATTTTGGATTGGAATTCTAAAAAAAACCCGGTAAGAATTATTTGATTGATTTGAACTCCGCACAGTAACTCTGTGAAATCCATGGACCGAAATTTTATGAACTCTGTGGACCACAATTTTCGGAATTCTGCAGACAGAATTGCTTTGAATTTGAAGGACAAGGATTCCTGAATTTAAAACAGCTGAACGATTACCATTTTCTTCAACCTCTGAAATTCAGTAAAACCTAGAAATACTAAACTAAGAGATCATCGGAGACAAGCAGTGCTATTTCAATCGAACTATCAAATCAGGAGAAATTTGCGAAATGGGCGAAACTGCTTTTGTAAACAAACATTTAAATCGACGATTTCTCACGAATAAACGCTAAATTTCTTAAACTAACACCACAATTGGGTAAAAGAAAACTTCTTCAAGCCAACTGTGGTCTAAATTTTTCAAATTGAGCCTTTATTCGCTAGAAAAAAAAACGTTGATTCAAATGTTTGTTTACAAAAGCAGATTCGCCCATTTCGCAAAGTTCTCCGGAAATGTGATACCAACCAGCAATGTTTACTATTGGTTTGCATCATTCAAGTTGAAAGTTCAAGTGATGCCATGGTAGTACTTCCACAGAGAACAGACATTGATGTCCATATACCTTTCCTTGAAAAACGTGTGTAAAAGTATAGGGGGGCAGCCGGTATAAGAAGCAAGTGCAGAGAAAAACAATCAAAACTTTTAAGGTTATATGCTAGGCTTTTTATAGATAAACATTGACATGACAGTTATCGCACAACTGCAGCGCCGCCTACCAGGAGCATAACGACCTACATTTGAAATGTCGGTTTAAAGTTTTACACAAGTAGCAGACCGAATATGAACGTCTGTTCTCTGTGGTACTTCTGCCGGCTGATCTCTTTTTTCAGCATTTCAGGTAAAACCCACAAATATCAACTAACAGCGGAAACCGCAGAACTCCAAAGTTTCAAAATTCCTTCTTCTTTGACAACTGTCTTAAGTCACTCAAGCAATCCCCGGCAAATCCCATTCATTCGCTCGATGTTTTGGTTTAAAAAAAACACACACACACATACACATACACACGCCCAACCAAGCAAAACAACGTAAACAAAAACAAACCAGAAATTGATTACCATTAGAGAAACAAAGTTCCACAAAACGAAACTCCTTTATTACTATTTTGTTTATTTACGCGCAAAGTGCGTGCGATGCATAGAACGCATACGCTAGAGCGAGAGAGAGAGAGCTGGATAAAGGAAGAGAGAGGTAGAGGAAAAATCAAGCGAAAATATTTCTGAAATATTTTTTACCATAGCTGAAAGTTCCTTTTTGTTAATTCTGTTGTTTAGTATAATTTTTAACTTAAATTATTGTCATTTTTTTCTTGTTTTTTACGATTAAAATCTACACGTACACAAACCAGCAAACGGAAACGAACACACTCACCCTTACGTACGTCGAATGCGCGAAATAGTGAAACCGGTAATTTACACTCACACAAAGACACACACACATACACACAATACACACAAACGCCGAACAACAGTTGTTTGACAGGCCCCTTGGATTGTTTTTCGATACAATGAAACCGAGGAACGGTGGGAAAACGGAACAAAAACAAATATATTTATTTTTCATATATTTACATGCATAATTTTCCGACGACGGGCAAACCGGCAAGAGTGTGTTTGTGAGCGCAAATCCGCGATGAAAGCGAGAAGATAACTCCGAAGGAAGTACACACATAAAACTTTGGATTCGAGAGAGAGAGAGAGAGAAAGAGGATTACTCTTGTCTCCTTCGGATGGAAAACGGACAGATCGCATTTTTCGAGCGAACTGCGTGTGTGTGAATACTTTTTTCTTATCACAGAGTTCGTGTAGGCTGGAAAAGAAATTGAGAATTTTGTTTCTTCGTGAGAACCAAGCGGCGGTTTGAATCCCAAACAGAATGCAAGAAACATGCGAGATGGAAAACGGATTGTTGCCGTCTTTCATTCATTATTATAATTATGATTATTGCGATTAGTGATTTAGAGAAAGAAAGAGGGAGATAGTTGTAGCTCGCGTGTAAAAAGAGATAAGGTAATATTATTGGAAGGAAAATCAATTATTAATATACTAATTCTATATACATATACTTAGGAAATATTTTAGTACTATTTCAATAGTAGAGGTCAACTGCAAGAGATGAGAAAACAAAGGAGAGAAAAACAAGCATAGCAATAATTATCACTTAAAATATCTTGCAGAAAAAGAAGTTAAATAAACAAGAATGATTAAATCCTAGGGTTTAGCGATAAGAACATAGATCGTATTTATATGAAAAATATACCTTTTATATGAAAGAAGGAAAATCCCATAAAAACAAACATATATCAGCACAGACAAACACATACACACATATATAGAAATAGTAACATAAAACACGAAGAAGAAGAAAAATTTAGAGCTACACTCACACTCCCCACACCGGAATTCCAATGCTTTCGAGTGCACCTTTCGAAACATACGTACACAATCAAACACAAACACAAACACACACACACACACAGATCCAGGCCTTGACATCGGGTCCTGAAATTTCGGACACGCTTCCGGCTATCACACTCACCCACAACCCAAGACAAAGTATGAATCGACATAAAACGTTTAGAATTTCAGCTTTTCTCCTCAAGGAAACGACGTATCATAGTAAACCATACAACCGAAGAAGAAGAAGAATGTGTGAAAAAAATACAAATATTTTTATAAAACAAATCTTTCTCCGAAAAAGAAAACCAACACAAACACCCAAAACCCTCACCCAATACAAATCGAGAAATCGTGCTTTTTCATTCAATTCCGATGAAGAGTTGAAAAAAAAGCAAAAAAACCTATGCATAAACACAAACACGTAAACACACACACACATGGAAACAAATGTGACTAAAATCGAAGCTGCGAAATCGGAAATCACAATTCTCAAAACACATCAAACGTCGAAGGAAACACCGCAAAAAGTTTTCGATTTTCGGTCAATTTGTAGCTTAGAGTGCCTCTAAATAATAATATTGAAAAAAAAACAAGAAAGTAAAAATATAACAAGTTGAATAAATTTTGAAACCAATATTATGACAAAAGAAGATGAATAAAAACTGTATAAATATAAAACAAAAGAAAAACAAGCACACGGAGAAAATCATAGACAGTAGAGTTGATGATATTACCGATAAAAAACACACACACACACACTCAGAAAAGACTAAAGAAGAAATTTATCTGCGGAAATAAAACAACACACACACACACACAAACACGAAACAGACACCCACTCACACACTTACGAGAGCACACACGTTTTAATAAAGAAACAGGCGAAGAAAAAAAAATGCTTCAGCGTTAATAGTAGACCCTGAAAGAAAAAAAAAACTACCGTTTAAGAAAAAAAAAATCGCTTCTCTTGGTTCACACACAAACATACACCTCTGTATTTGAATTCGAATATATTTAGGCAAAGATACACAATAATCTGTGATTTTGATAATAACAAACAAAAACATGTAAACACGACACACGTTTGGAAAATTTTTAGGAACCACTCGAAAACCAAACCAAACGGACCGTTTTGGATGACGAAATTCAAAATTCACCATGGGAAAACAACTAAAAAAAACAAAACTTTGGTACTGATTAAATTTATAACGGGGGCAAACAATAACAATTGGCTGTAAAAGAAAACAAAAAAAAAAAACTTTCGGAACTGAGCTTTATTTGGCATTTAATTTTTTCGGCAAACGATACTAGTCAAAATTCAAAATTTTACCAAACCAAAATTGTAGCTTTATTGTTATCTTGATAAAAAAAAACTTTTTTTTAGGTTTAACGGAGATTTTCTTTTGAAACTTTTTTCGGCATAAATATGACTATTGAGAGTGCTAAAAATTATTAAGAAAAAGTAAAATACTTGTAAATTGTAAGCGAGCATTAGTTGAGCCTGTACGTTTGGGGCAACAAGAGAAAGAAGATGAAGAAAAACAACAAAACTTAGTTCGATTTTGGGTGGCATACTTTGTAAGTGTAAAAAGAAAACAAATATCTAGCGAAAACATTTAAGAAAAAAAAACAGTGACGCAAAGAGCGAGAAATTCCACAGGGTGACTAAGAACAAAACCAATTTTCACAGTCTCTCAAGACAAATAGAAAGGAAACAAACCAACACGTGGGATCCAAGTTTCTTCTTCATACACAGCGAGGCTAAAATCGTACCTTTACCCTCTTATTTTTGTTTTTATTTTCGTTCCAATAAGCGTAAGATTTTTGTTCCAGCAAACACAGAAATACACAACAAAGCTTCTTTTTCGATCGACATCCAGCGAAGAGTTAGGCGAAATCAGTAGTTCTACACCTGCGCACTCAGAAGTAAACTAACACAAATACACACAGAACAACAACAACAAAAACAACAACAGCAAACACATACATAGGACAAGCAGAGAAATGAAGGAAATAATAGCTCAGGGCAACTCAAATTCTTCCATAATATATCAATAGAGAAACAAGACAAACCGAACAACCAACAACAATGCTGCGAAGACACACATACAAACACACACTCACACACTCAAACACATGTACGCAACCACAACAACAACAACTACAACAAGCAAGAAAAATAGACGAATCCGATTGTTTTGCATTGACAGTGAAAGCGAAATGCAAACGGAGAGCAATGGAAAGTATATAAATATATATATATATTTACCGATCCAATAACGGAAATCGAATCCACACAAGCAAAACAACCAGTTCTTAAGCACTCATGTCAACACTCACACACACACGCGCGCGCACACACTCAAACTCACCCACTTGTGATCGTTGTTTTCTACTGTTTTCTGTTATCTAGTTCACGCTTGAATATAAACAAACACTTTTGCAGCACTTTTCATTGCACACAACCCCTCACACACCCACACACACAGATATATATACTTAAGCAGTACAGAAGACAAACAAAACAACAAAGCGAGAACAATAGGATACATCCCCTTATGAAGGAACTTAACAAAGCAAAACCTCCAATCCTTAGTTTCCGCGTAGGATGAAAAACAAAACAAACAAAACAAACAGAAATGATGCAACATCAAGTGTTCTTTCATATTTTAACCGTAAACAAACAAGCATACAAAACAAACAAACAAACCGATGATGTTATTATACATAAATAATTGTTCAAAACCTTTCAAACAGACAAAACATTGATTATTTGCAATAGTGTTATACTTGAAACTACGTATTGATAAATACAATTGAACGGAGATAAAAAATGTTCCGCAATCCAGAGTTGGGTTTTCTTCGCTTTGTGAGCCGGCGCCGAGTCCTGTTGGAAAACCCAATCCCTGGAACCAAAATGACGACGTGCCCACGGTTCGACGACGTTCTGTAGAACTAGTTCCCGATATGTATTTTGGTTGATCTTCACTCCTTCAGGGACAAAAACCAGCGGAGTCCGGAGTCACGTGATTCCGGCCAAATCATCACAGAACATTGAACTTCGACTTGGCAACGAAATACTCTTGCCCAGGAAGTTGACGGAAGTCGGCCTTGACGTAAGTTTCGTCATCCATCATGATGCAACAAGATTTGGTGAACGCAGTGATGTTTTGCTTTTCATTCCGGTTTAAGGCCTTCTGCACCTTGTAAACTTGTAACGCAGCACGCTTCATGGTTTTCTGCATGAAACCGACTGGCACCTTAGACATTACATTTCCTAAGCAAACAATGTTCTATAAAATTACCATAGCACGTTTTTATTGAGGATTACGAATCGCTAGATGCATTTATTGGACAGTTTTAGCATGTTTTCCTCTTTTTTGTTTGCTTAGCTTATTTAAATTGTAGGAAAGAACTGGTAGAAGAAACACAAAGTAAACTGTTCTGCTTGAATATTTGCTCAAATACTATAACGTTCCAATGGTTCCATTTGGAACACTCTGAGTATATTTGAGTACGAAAGTCTTCCTGTGTTTAAGTTTCTCAATATAAAATGTTCAAGAAAATTACCGAGGCAGTCAAAGACGTTTTTGTCGAAAAAGTCAAAACTTATGCTTATGTTAACCGTCTCTATTCCAATTACTTAAAAATTATTAACATATTTAGACTTACTCCAGTTTACTCTTGTACTACACATATTAATGTATTTGTGAAATTAGTTAAGTTGTGTTTACATGTATAGTTACAATGTCGCATAATTGTTACATTTCCCCGTATGGCTCAGGCAATTGCTATGCAAAGCCTTCAACCTAGCAACTGCAAAATGATTTAAGCTCCTAATTGCCATCCGATCTGTGCGTCCGTTGAGTAGTAAAGCATCAAATTTAATCCTCATCCGTCGTCGCGAACACGAACGCGGAAGGTTACAGTTACGGCTTTGAACCGACCTTCTCTGTCCCCATTCCGTGCTCCCTCTTGGTTGATAATAGTTTTAAGAATAATTCCACATAAAATGTCACGTCTGTTGATACTTCAGGGACATCATTGCGATGACTGCCGAGGTTGTACGTTCCGGTACTATATTAGGATGCCTGTGCCTACGTTATTGTTATGCAATCAGAATCGTACAGTTGCTGGGACAGAACATGAATTAGAGAGAGAGATTGATTATGCCGTAGATGTAGTCGGCCTCTCCGGTTGCTGAAGCGATTATCCAACAACGAAAAGCACAACCAACGATTCATGGAAAAGTGAAGCAAAAGTGTTATTTGCATTAAAATAGAAAATTAAATGGGGAGATAAATTTACTTAGGGCCTTCTTCCATCGCCGCCCCGCAGAGAATCGTAACCTACCCCACAGAGTGACGAATCATTATCATTACCACCACCACGGCACGAATCTACGTAACACCACGTCGGTTGTTTTCTATGTTTGATGAGATAATAGAACGAGAAAAAGCCTGCTCGCTCGAAACGCTCAAATTCGACGAAACTAAGAGATCGCTTTCCGGAATAATATATTCAAATAATTCCACACGATTAAGTCCATGAGTTTTGCTTCATCGTTCGAAGTGGATAACGTTTTGCCGTTCGGGGGCTCCCTTAGATCAGTTGGTAAAGGCATGGGTGATAAAACAAGAACATGCTGGAGACCGGTGGGTTCGATTTTTCCAAAAAATGTGTCTGCTTTCATGGGAATAGAGAATGATTATACAAGTATAGTAATGCAAAAATGGCACCGGCTTTGGATTCCTTCTTTTTCAAATGTGGATAAGCACCTTAAACGTTAGAATGTGAGCGAGCTTGAAATCCTAGAAGCGATGTAATCGGTCCACAAAAGAACGAACAACGGCGAGATATGAGTCGGGGATGTTCCGGGCTCAGAATGTGGCCAGCATTTCAATTCAAAGATTTGGATAACATCGAAACGTGCAGGGCTTTCGCTGGTTCAATTCGCTGTCGATGCCATTTTCTGTTACCATCATAGGTATCACAGAACCGAGGAAAATAGGAGCAGGTGCGTCGTCTTTGCCCACTCGTGTAAGGGGTTACATTTTTCTGGATTCAATGTGAATTTCGAACACTTTCCTGCCTTATTGTTCGGTTGTTGCTGGAACTGTTTTACTAAACCTAGGAATCTAACGAAACTCATCATTGAATACATGCAATCAAAGAGTAAGACACGTCAGATCACGCCTTAGGTGGATCAATAGAATCCGTATTATATCAAGCAGCACTATGAAAATGTATAGCAATTGTTAACATAACCACTGCACATCCCTCCACCACGTCGGCGCCAGTGAATAGTAGATTTTTTTTTGTTTTCGAAAAGAGCGCCCATCGACCGCCCTAGCCCCGGCTTGGGTGCGGAGGTGAGTAGGTTTTGCATGAGTATGTCATTTCCCGTATCATGAGTGTTTGATTTGATTTAGGCAAGAAAATGAAGTTATCAACATCTGTTGGAGCAGGAGAAAAATGGAAAGCGAAACGACATGTGTCCGTACCTAGTTATATCGTGCCAGCAATCCGGCAAACGTGTGGATGATATCTAGCTATCTTCTGCTTTGCAGCATATGATTTGGGTTGCTCGCTTCCGTGCCCCGTGTTTAAGGTGGTTAATAATTGAGTTTCCTCCGCGATTTTTTTTTTATCGCCGGCTACAACGTTGTAGTGCTGGCTGCACGTACTGTTACTGCTGATCATGAGATTTTTCTAGCGCGGTCTTGGATGGTGAAGCAGATAGAGGAAATTTTCTCGTACCTCTGACATGCATCAGCTAGATTGAATAACCTTGGGATCTCCGGCTTTGCGAACGACTTTCAAATATTTCAGTAATACAGTTAATAATTGTCAATTTGCTCCCAAAAAAAATCCCCTAAGAAGTTGAGCTGAAACTTCAGAAATACTTTTCAAATCGATAGCCATACCCAAAATTTATGAACGACCCATAGTGATGGAGAAAAAGTTCCTTGTCAGCAAAATAAGCATCGGATCGATTTCCCATCCAACCGAACTGATGAACTCTCCTACCCTATCCTTCACCGGAATAATGCCAATATGTTCCAATTTTCCATCCGGACCCAAGAAAATCTCCTCTCGGGCAAAGCTAACTACTCGAACCGAGTGCCGTCGGTTCACAATCCCTTTTCGATTTACATTCGGAAAATGTCAATAAAGTCACAAAACTTTTCCCAACCACGAACGTATGATGGCAGGACACAGGAACATGACGAAACAGTTGTTTTTCTATATCAGTTCTTCAATTCTTCTTGCTTCGATGATTTGGCCATTACCGGAGGGTCCGGCCAGTCACTGTTGGGATTATTGCAATCTGCATGTATCGTCTTCGATGCTGACCACGTGAAATATGTAGATCAGCGAATAAATTGCTATTTGTGTATTTGTTTTGAAAGAAATTTTACACAGTCAGCAAGTATGCATTGATCTGTTTGAGTGTTTACAGAAATCTTATGCAAAATATTGTGCTTGCCGGCGGGTTGGGAAACTGTATTGTAACATCTGTTTCGAGTGATTTGAAGCTCGATGATGTCCGATGATGTCGTGTTGTCGTCCGAAAGAAAGGTCACTATTATTTAGTTAACGAAAACAATACTATACATTTACCACGAGTGGCCACAGTCGACAAAAAGAGTTTCCCAAACAATTGGTTGAAATATTGGCAAACAACATCGAAGTCGTTTACGTGTTTTCTGATTAAAATTGTCCCTAGAAAAGTATATATTAAACATTGTAAGTTAAGTTGATTAAGGTCAACATTTTTGGGCTGTGACCTACATTTGGAAACTTAGCTCACAAGCTATCAATAATGAATACAGCTATAGTACTTCGAAAACAACTTCATTCTGTCCATTAGCATCTGGTGCATAAGCGCACCTGGTTCTCACAGAAAGCAATATATCCTAAGTTCACAAAATAAGTGAGTGCTTATTATGAAAGAAATACACGTATCTATATTTGACACATTATATTGTTGATGGATTTGGCTTGGTCGATGGATGTACGAAATTTTTAAGGGTGCGATGGCAGTGAGATGATTACTCAGAAGAGTAGGCAAATTTTGCAAGAAAATTTCCGGTCAAGATTCGAACGAAATTCTGAGCTGACAGACTTTCATAGAATGCTCAGTATAATTTGCTCGGCGTCCTATGTAAAATGTTGGTTAATAATTATGAGCTGGTTTAGCTAAGAATTCTATACATGATTTACTCGGAATTGCAAAAAAAAAGGGCATAGTTAAATTCAATTCTCGTGTGAGGTTTGTTTGAATTGTTTTTCAAAGTTCTGCCAAATACAACTTTTAAATAAGATTCCTTAACCTTTCTAATCCATTCGGGTCAATATGACCCGAAACGTACCTTCAAAATGCGATAACTTGAAAATAACCAGCTCTAGACCTAAAATAACTTTTCCTGTTCTGATAATACGTTTATTTTAAGACATTTTTTTGTGCGTTTCTGAAGGGCTTAACAAAAAAGTAACGAATAATGCATTCGGGCCAATTGACCCAGATTTTATCCAACGATTTTTCAGTCGTTTTTTAGCCAAATTTTAATTTTTATATGCTCAAAACTATCGTTGATGTATTGATCTTATAATTCTTGGATTGTACATCTTGGATTGTACGGGGTTTACCGTTTAGAATCCAAGCCGGTGGATCGTTTATAGACCATTTATTTACGAGTGTGCCATCTACGAACATTTTCACCAAATTGAACTTCGGGATGACGACGGGAATATGTTTGCTAACAAAGTACACAGAAAAAAATAATTAATTTTAACAAGCCCTCGTTTAATTCCAAGCCAAAGGAGGCGTAAACAACGAAATTGTTTGCATTTTTTCATGCGCCATAAAAAAAGGTTTGCGGTCTTTCATACAACAGGCTAGATTCAGGCATGAACTGGCTTAAATTTACATGAAATAGCCCATTATTTTCTGCCAAATCTAGCATTCCGTTTATGTGCATTCGATAACGCAGAAAATTCAATGTTTCTATTTATCTGTGTAGTAATACACCTTATTCAAGTGTATGTTTCTGTAAAACTGTAAAGCCCAAGATCAATCATTCTTGAGATGACTGATAGCATACATTTTTGTAAAGAGAATAAATTTTAAAACAAAGACGTACATTCTACAAGGCTAGTTGTGATACTATTACTGTTCGAGAGAACTCACTCTGTAGAGTTATAAATAATGGTAAAAGTTGTATAAACTACTAGGAGGAAATTTAAATTTATGGCTGAAACTAGTATGATTACGCATGTGATTAATACGTTGAAAACAATATACATGAAGGATAGCGGCTCACGAGAAGCCACTGTTAGCCTTTCACCACGAGTTCCGATCGAATGTGACACGAATTCGTGCATCTGGGCTTATTGGTGACCGCCAATAACGACACCAGCAGAGAAATACAAAGGGCGTATAATGGCTGGCAATCATGCCTACATTGGACTCCGAAGGAGGCTAAGATCGAACAAAGTTCGCTGAACTACAAAGTTGACCAATTTCTTGACATTATTTAGACTGGTAGTCCTCTTCGGCCACGAAACATAGACATTGCTCGTGTAGGATCAACGCGCCCTTAGTTCAGTCCGCATCGAGCTCTCATGCCGTGCGGTTCTATTTTCTTTTGCTGAAGGAAGTATTTTTGCTACCTAAAGCTATAACAAAATCAAACAGCACTTTTCAGTGCTTAACATTACCTGCACAATTTTTATTTTTTACCCTTATTCCTTTTCGATCCTTGTCTGGACCCTACGCGAGGTAATCCGACTTGGATATCGATTTGGAAAATTCCTCTTTGACCCTTCGGATTCTTGTAGAATCTGCTTGGAAGTTGATTAGGAGAAAACGTATAAATTCTAATCATTTTGGAGAAAATGGCGCCTAAACGCAAAAGAAAGGGACAATCTCTGGATTCCCCTTCTAACAATATTGATTTGAGCAATCAATTCGATATTCTGACTGATGATGAGAATGATCCATCAGTCAGGCAAAAATCTTCGAAGCATTCCCGAATTAATGCAGGGAAAGAAAAGGTTCCACCTATTGTGGTAACAACATCTGATTTTCATGGGCTCCGTAAGGAACTCACGAATTTCATAAAAGATTCGAAATTTTCCTTTCAAATTGGTCGTCGGGGTGAATGCCGTGTATTGGCTGAAACCTTGATCGGTTTTAAACTTCTCGTGGAGTATCTTGCTCAAAGAGGCATCAAATTCTTCACACATGACACCAAAACTGAACGTCTGTTCAAGGTGGTCTTAAAAGGTCTAGCCAGTGGTGAATCCCTGGATGAGATCAGACAAGAAATTATTAAATTGCTTGGAATTACACCAGTTCAAGTGATAAAGATGAAGAAGAAATCCCAACCTGGCGATTCTCGCAATGGGATTTCTAACGATTTTTATTTAGTTCATTTTAAATCAAATGAACTGAATAACCTCAAGGCATTGGAAAAAGCCAGCCTTATGCTCCATGTCAGAGTGAAGTGGGAACACTTCAGGAAGACTGGAGGAAATTCTCAACACCTCACCCAGTGCCGTAAATGCCAGGGATGGGGTCACGGGACGAAAAATTGTCACATGGATGCCAAATGCATGCATTGTGGCGATTCCTCTCACGCCAAGGACAACTGTCCTGTGAAGGATCCTAAAAATTTTAAATGTGCGAATTGTGGTGGAAACCACAAATCCAATTTTTGGGAATGCAAGACTCGCAAAGCGATCTTGAATTCTCGTGCTAAGCATCAGGTAGGGACCGCTTCACGTTCCCGACCAGGTAATTATTCCTCGGCTGTTAACAACGGTCATCGAGGAGGAAATCCAACATTCGTACCGGAAGGTACGATCAATGCCCAACCGTCAAATTTTCCACTGCTATCTGCTGTTAACAATGGTCAGCGAAGTACAAATGTACCCGTAAGTACAAACAGAGCACAAGTTTTCAATGCTCAATTCTTACCTGCTGGTAGCAATGTACAGCTCGGTAATGGAGCTTCCTACGCTGCCGTTACAGCCGGTAGAAACCAAAATTCTACCAGAAATGTTGAAGATTTTGACTTAGGTAGCATAACCGCTCCAAAAATGGATTTTTTACAGAAATCATTAATCGATATGATTAATGGAATGTTAAATACAAACTCCATGTTTGATGCAATTCAAACTGGTATAAAATTTGCAAACAATATTGTCATGACCCTGAAATTCAGCAATGGGTATTAAGACACTGAATATTTTAAATTGGAATGCTCGATCTCTTAAAAATAATGAAGACGAGCTGTTTAACTTTTTACGAGTTCATAACGTGCATATTGCCGTTGTAACTGAAACTTTTCTTAAACCAGGTGATAAAATAAAAAGGGATCCTAATTATTTCGTACACCGCAATGATCGTCTTGAAAGTCCAGGTGGTGGCGTTGCCATAATTGTTCATAGGCGTATCAAACATCAAATTCTTTCTTCATTTGATACCAAAGTTTTTGAAACTTTGGGGGTTTCTGTTGAAACAAAATTTGGTCAACTTACACTATTAGCTGCCTATTTACCATTCCAATGCGTAGGTCAGCAAAAGAATCTTCTCAAGGGTGACCTACAGAAGCTTACCCGTAATAGGTCAAAATTCTTCATTATTGGTGATTTTAATGCAAAACACCGATCGTGGAATAATGCTCAAAGTAATTCCAATGGTAATATACTATTTGATAATTGTTCTGCGGGTTATTACACTATCCAATACCCAAACAGCCCAACTTGCTTTTCTTCTGCCAGAAATCCCTCAACTATTGATTTGGTCTTAACTGATTCATGTCAACTTTGTAGCCAATTGGTTACCCATGCTGACTTCGGTTCGGATCACCTTCCAGTAACTTTTGAAATATCTCAAGAAATAATTTCTAATCCCAACAGTTCTACTTTCAATTATCATAGAGCTGATTGGAACCAATATCAAACATTCATGGAATATAACTTTGATCCTAATATTCCTTTGGAAACTAAAAATGATATCGATAATGCTCTTGACTCTCTGACTACTTCCATAGTTGAAGCAAGAGCTGTCTCAGTTCCAAAATGCGAGGTAAAGTTCAATACAATTATAATAGACGACGATCTTCAGCTTTTGATCCGTCTGAAAAATATCCGTAGAAGACAATATCAAAGAACACGCGATCCCGCCATGAAAGTTATCTGGCGAGATTTGCAAAAACAAATTAAAAAACGCTTCTCTGCCCTGAGGAACAAACAATTCGAAAATAATGTGTCAAAATTAGAGCCGAGTTCCAAACCTTTTTGGAAACTCTCCAAAATTTTAAAGAAACCTCAAAAGCCTATTCCAGCGCTCAAAGAAGGTGATAAAATATTGCTAACAAATGTGGAAAAAGCTCAAAAACTTGCTGAGCAGTTTGAGAGTTCCCATAATTTCAGTTTGGGTCTTACTAGTCCTATTGAGAATCAGGTTTCTCTTGATTATCTGAATATTTCCTCAAGGGAAAATATTTTTGATGAATCCTGGGGTACTGATTTGGATGAAGTAAAAACTATAACTAAAAAGTTAAAAAATATGAAGGCTCCAGGTGATGATGGAATTTTCTATATACTCATCAAAAAACTCCCAGTGAGTACCTTGTCTTTCATGGTAAAATTATTTAATAAATGTTTTCATTTGTCATACTTTCCTGGCAAATGGAAAAATGCCAAAGTTGTTCCAATTTTGAAGCCCGAGAAAGATCCAGCTGAAGCTTCTAGCTACAGACCAATAAGTTTACTTCCTTCAATCAGTAAACTTTTTGAAAAGCTAATTTTGAATAGAATGATGCTTCACATCAATACAAACTCAATTTTTGCAGATGAGCAATTTGGATTTCGCCATGGCCATTCAACTACTCATCAACTTTTGAGAGTTACTAATTTAATTCGTTCAAACAAATCTGAAGGCTGCTCAACTGGAGTTGCTCTTCTAGACATAGAAAAAGCATTCGACAGTGTTTGGCATGAAGGTTTGATTACTAAATTGAAAAACTTTAATTTTCCGCTCTATATTATAAAATTAATTCAAAATTATTTAACTGACAGAACTCTGCAGGTAAATTATCAGAATTCCAAATCTGATCGACTACCTGTTAGAGCTGGAGTTCCTCAGGGTAGCATTCTTGGGCCGATACTATATAACATTTTTACTTCCGACCTCCCTGATTTGCCTCAGGGTTGTCAGAAATCCTTGTTTGCTGATGACACAGGCATCTCCGCTAAAGGAAGAAGTCTTCGTGTCATTTGCAGGAGACTGCAGAAAAGTTTGGACATTTTCTCTTCTTATTTACAGAAATGGAAGATTTCTCCCAACGCTTCCAAAACTCAACTAATAATATTCCCACATAAACCTAGAGCTTCTTTTTTGAAACCTAGTAGTAATCACATCGTTACTATGAGCGGTGTTCCAATTTCCTGGTCAAGCGAAGTGAAATACCTTGGTCTATTACTTGATCAAAAATTAAATTTTAAAAATCACATTGAAGGCATTCAAGCCAAAATGTAATAAATATATAAAATGTTTATATCCTCTTATAAACAGAAAATCCAAACTATGTCTGAAGAACAAACTACTAATATTTAAACAAATTTTTAGACCGGCCATGCTTTATGCTGTTCCAATATGGTCTAGTTGTTGTGCTACCAGGAAAAAAATACTTCAAAGGATTCAGAACAAAGTTCTGAAGATGATTTTGAAGCTGCCTTCTTGGTACAGTACTAACGAAGTACATAGAATTTCGAATGTTGAGACTTTAGAACAAATGTCCAACAAAATAATTAATAATTTCAGACAAAAATCGTTGCAATCTTCTATTGCAATGATTAATTCCCTTTATGCTTAGTTAAGATTAATTTTAGTTTGTTTTTAGTTTTAAGATTATTATTGTTATACTGACACGCAGGAATAAAAACCTGTTTAAAATACTGAACTGCTAAGGCATGAACCATGTAAACAAAATTAGATACATATTTTAACAATTAAGGTTGATACGTTACGGTAGTAGCTGGAGCACCTAGATTAACATGAAATGTAAATATGAATAAATTTGGAACAAATAAAGAGTTAAAAAAAAAAAAAAAAAAAAAAAAAAAGGGGTGGGGAATATTTTTTTTTTTATGGTTGTGTGTTTTTTTTTTTTTTATGTTAGTTTTTTTTATGTGATCTTAAAGTTCTGTCCAGTTAGAATCCGGAATCACTTATTGTATTGCAGCGGCACGGAAAGTGACCGCTGCAAAAATTCTTTTACAGCGGTTTGTTAACCTAGGCGCTCACTTTCTGTGGTATAAATTTCACTGTGTTTCGTGCAGTGAGTCAAAAGTTACTCCAGATGGAAGCCGAGAGGAGAGAAAAAATTCTGCACACCCACGTTGATAATCCAACGTGGTCCGCAATAAAAATTGCAAAAACCATGAAAATCGCCATATAAACCGTGTATGATGTGCTCAAACGTTTCGGGGAGCGAAAGAGCGTGGATCGAGTGCCTCACGGTAAGCGTCGTAGTGGAACATATGACCGCAAGCTGAACCGGAAGGTGTTGAGAAACGTCAGAGCAAACCCTGGACTATCAGATAATGAAATCGCACAAAAATACGCTGCTGCTCTCAGTACCGTTCGAAGAATTCGTTTGCGAGCAGGATATCGTTCTTATCGAGCCAGCAAGCAACCAAACAGAACGTTGAAGCAAAGTTTCGTCACAACTTGAGCTCGGAAATTGTACCAGCAGGTTTTGACGAAGTACCAAGGATGCCTGCTCATCGACGATGAAACCTGCGTCAAAATGGATTTCGGACAGCTTCCTGTCCAAAAATCTACATGGCGACAACACAAGGAGATGTTCCTGCGAAGTTCAAGTTTGCTTTTATTGACAAATTTGCCAAGAACTGATGGTTTGGCAAGGGATATGCAGCTGCGGAGCAAAGGCCAAAGTGTTCGTGACGAATAAGACGATGGTCTCGAAGCTGTACAAGCAAGAATGCCTCAAAAACCGCGTACTACCTTTCATTAAAGCCCATAAAGGTCCCGTGAAGTTTTGGCCAGATTTGGTGAGTTGCCACTACAGCTGGGAAGTCATCCAGTGGCACCGCGATAATAACGCAGATTTCATCTATAAAAACATAAATCCACCCAACTGTCCGCAGTTCCGGCCCATCGAGAGATTTTAGGCAATAATGAGGCGGAAGCTTAAGAAAAGTGGAAAAACGGCTCGGGACGCGACTCAGGTGACCAAAATATGGTACAAATGTGCCAAGGAAGTTGACTCCGGAAGTGTGCAGCGTTTAATGGGAGGAATAAAGAAGAAAGTGCAAATTTTCATTAGAAACGAAGAGAAATGATTTATATTAATATTTTTTCTTTAAAGTACAGTGAATTACCTTTGTTTTAATGTATTAAACTTATTTGTACGTCAATCCATCCGTTACCGAGATACAGATGATTTTATAATTCCGGATTCTAAATGAACATAGCTTTATTGCGAACTTATTCAGTGACGCTTATGACTTTAAAAAAAACAGAAAATTCAAGAAAACTGAAAGCAATGATACATTAGAGTTTAAGATTCATTTATTTTGTGTTAGGCACCGCCTGATATTTGCATTAGCTATTCACGCCGACCAACTATTTCGAGTGAAATTTATGATTCTAAATCATTAAATGAAGTAGAAGATCTAGTTTAATGTGTTCTACTAGGTTTTCTGTCAGTTTTTATAGAACATCACAAGATCTTCGTGGTTAATCTTGAACCAAATAACTGGCATCGAAGTTCCTAAATTCAGGTTAAACGTTATTTTATCAAACATATATATATAAACATATTTATAAACATATATAAACAATATATAAACATATATATTTTAAAACATATATTGTTGAGATCTAACATAGAGTAACAGGACATTTCAACAGACGATCTCGATTCATCGATTAATGATACTGACATTGATATTATTTGATAAATTGTTTTCCAATACGCGACCCACCAAATGGGTTGCGATCAGAGTTGTTAATCGATAACCTCTACCATGCAAATTTCAATAAACGAATTTAAAGAAGACCCGCATAGGCGTTAATGAAATTTTAAGAGCCCTGGCTGCGACCTACAAATTTTAAAATACAAACCTCTTTCGTAATCCCTGGAATTTGATTTAAAAAAAAGATTCGTAAGAATTTTTTGTTCCAGCTTGAATAACCAAAACATAAAGCAGTTAATCCCTTGTTCAGTTTGTAAACATCTTTATTAAACCTGTCACGGGGGTTCTCTTCCCCTTGCCTACCATGCATTGTGGTAGTTAGGCAAAAGATTGTCTGCTTGATCGGATGCCGCCTTTCAAACATGCCCTACGCTCAATCTCAACTACTTCTATTCAATTTCACAACCTGCCGTGCTCCTACGGACCTATCAATACTTTCTCTTCACATCTTTGGTTCTAGCAGAAATTGTTGCCCACTCCTAGGGTTACATGTTGATAAGAAGAATATTTCCAATTTTTCAAAACATTATAATTGATTACGCTTTATGCAACAACACATAATTCATAATTAGTTAAATGAATTTTTATTAGTTTACGTTACCAGCTATAATGCAAGCTAAGCATATTGAGTTAAAACTGCACTGAGTAAGTCTTCTTAAGCCCCTTTTCAGCCTTAAAGTTTGATAATATCGCTATAGAAGCTTATAAAGTATAGTGTATTTTAAGCAATCTTTTTCATAACATCAACTATCGGAATGTTTAAAGGGAGCCTTTTTTTTTTATCTGGCTCAACATCGTATTCAGCCTGGTTTTAATAAACGTTTTACACCGTAAACAAAACAATTATCAACTTTTTTACTGTTCAGCTGTACTTCAGCTTACTGTTACTATATTGATTAGTCATCAAGCTGTGTAACTGTGTGAATGTGTGACTTTATTTTTATATGATGTTGTTACTAATTGACCCACGCTATATTTTGCTATAATTTAGTTGAATTAACATTCTGCCTTTTCTCCTTTTTTTCAGGTAAGCTTTTGCATAAATACTAAGAGGGAAATGGTACACATTTCAGGAGTAAGTCATTGGGAGTATCTTTTAACAAGCTTAAAAAAATTGAAGGATGTGAGTTATTATCATAAACAAGGGGAGGAGATTAAAGTGATAACGTAAGGCTAGTGTAAGACTTTATTTTAAAACATTTTCAATAACATGCAAAATTTCAATATCTACCAGCTAGATCTATATCTACCTAGATTTTGCTTTAAATCCTTGCTATCGAAAAGATGTGTATGTATCTGCATTATATCATTCAATGTTTATTTTCTGCTCAATAGCTGACATTTGTTAGAAACTTGATTTGCTGAATTATGCATTCTTGGTTTTTACTATTCTTTCCCATCGATATATCTTGAAGCTCAGCTTGACTAGAATGGGATTGAACTTCCGTACGAAGGTTCTGCTCAATTTGGTCCTGCCACCTCGAGCGTTGGGCGCCTATGCGTCTTGTCCTAGCTGGATTTGAGGTGAACACCATTTTGGTTGTATTGCGGCATCCTGATAATATGCACGGCCCACCGCATCCGGCCAGGCTTTGCCACTCTCTGTCTGTTGAGTTCTTCGTATAGTTGCGCTAGCTCGTGGTTCGTTCTTCTCCGCCATACACCGCCTTCATATACACCTCCATATATAGTCCGTAACACGCGTCACTCAGACACGCCTAGCGCACGCTGGTCGTCCGCGTCTCATGCCCGTAGAGAACAACTGGTCCAATCAACGATTTGTACATTGTGCACATGGCTCGAAGTTTTCCAATACACAATTTTTTGCGGAGTCCATAGTTTGCGGCTCATAACACCTTCCAACGTAATGTTGAACAACAAAAAGGAAAGGCCTTCGCCTTGTCTTAACCCTCTCCTGCATTCGAATGATTCTGACAGTGTGCCTGATATGTGGCTTTGAAGTCAATGAATAGATTGTGGGTTGGAACCTGATACTCACGACATGTCTGGAGAATTTGTCGCTACGTAAAGATTTGGTCTATTGGTGATCGGCCGTTCGTGAATCCGGCTTGGTAACTACCGACAAATCGGTTTGCTAACGGCGTAAGTCGACGAAACAGTATTTAAGAATGGATTTTGTAAGCGGCATTAGTAATCGTGATCGCTCTGTAGTTCTCACAGTCCAACTTGTCGTCCTTCTTATAGTTAGGACAAATCACTCCATTCTTCGATTCCTCTGGTAGTCGGTCGCTATCCCAAACCTTGACAATCACTCGGTGCATCATTTTTTTTTTCAGTTTTCCAGGTCCAAACTTGATGAGTTCCGGTGCGGGCTATCTTTATCAGCTGCTTGGTTGTTCTTTTGCTGTCTGATCCTTAACGACATTCATAGTTGGAGCTGGTACTTCCTCCCCGTTTGCTCCAACTCGGATGTCCTCTGTTTCGGCTGATTGTGCCAATCAGATGTTCATCGAAGTGCTGCCTCCATCTTTCGATCACCTCACACTCATCCGTCAGAAGCAGCCTCTACACATCTCGGAACGCGGCACAAAACCTTTTTGTGAAGCCTTTAGCTTTTTGTAGAAGTTGAGTGTTTCTTTTGAGGAGTACAGCATCTCCATCTTCTTTCTCTCTGCTTCTTGCAGGCGGCGATTCTTTGCCCAAAAATCATAAGTTAGCTGTTTACGCTTCTTCTTGAATCGTTTCACATTCCATCGGATACTGCGTTGCAGCATTGGTTCTCTGGCTGCGTTCTTCTCGTTCAACATCTCTCGACACTCACCGCCGAACCAATCGTTTCATCTTCGGCGTTCTACATATCCTAGGACACCTTCAGCTGCGTTTCGTATGGCTGTTTGTGCATGGCTCCGACAGTCCTCAAAAGGGATATCGTCAACTACTTCCTCTTTCAGCAGCGCAGGTACCATGTTTTGCGCGTATTCTGTGGCGACTTCTGGTTGTTTCAGTTGTTCAAAATTGCACAAATTTGATAATTTGATGTGGATATCAAAATATGTTTACGAATTGCTATCTTTACGTCGTTAGACTTTACTCGGGTGATCCGAGTCGACGTTAGCGCCTCAATAGATTCTCACAGAAATAATGTCAGAAAAGTGTCTCCCATCAATCAGAATGATCTTGCCAATTACCGGTCTGTATTTATGCTCCGAGTTTCCAATCGTAAGTCCGTTTTCGTTGCTTTGGTGTTCGATGCCAGCTCGCAAGGCTTGCATCAAAACCCCCTGTCTCGCCGGAGGACCATTCTGCAGGGGTTTATTTATAGTCTAACCGCCTACATGAAAGACACTCAGATGCAACCTCAGATGTAACCCTAACATGGGATGCAGACGCTCGGATAGGTTGTCCCAATGGAGATTCAGATTCATCTTAGATCCTTAACCTAAAACGGAATTTAATTTAATAAATTCATTTTCCCTCAACAGTTCTACAAAAACCAAAAATCAAGAAACAACTTCCTATTTTTCATTTATGTATGAAACAGAAATAAAAGGGTAATGGATTGTAATTTCAAAGTGAAATAATAACCAAGTTACTAGGGAACGTTGCATAAAAGCCACATCATCATGTTAAAGTTACGCAAAATTTTCGTTATAGCAACTCTTATTTTATTGAAAATATAATGAAAACTTGAATTTACCTCTCCGCTTCTTGACCAGTGTCTTGGATTTTCATAAAATATCCATGAGAAAAAAGAAATAATTGTATCCCAGTGTAATGATGATGTTAACTTTTCCGGTTTTCCTGGTTACCGCTATGACTTCTATGCCAACAGAATTTTCTTTGCTGCAATGAATGAAGTCGACTCTAAGTGCGGGTCGAAAATCTGCTGTCAATGTTGCTTTGATTATCAATCGGTGAGCATGAATTTAATTTGATGAAGTCTGAATATTATCTCTTGTGATGATTTTTTTTTTATTATTAAGTGATTTTGAATCCTAATACGAACATGGAACAACCAGCGCTGTCATCATCATCCCAGAAGAACAGATGCTATCAATGTTGAGAAAGAATACCCTGGACTGGGCTGCGCTTGAATATTTTCCAACCCCAACGGGTAATTTTATTTTTTGGGGGTTTTTTTGTTTTTTATTTGTGATTTTGTAATTTTTATTTTAAATTAAACTTGTTTTTATAAAGAATAATAAAGAATTTTGTTTGAAAATAAATTCTTTTTTTTTTTGGTGTTGTTGGTAGTAGGGATTTTTTTTTTGTTTTTGGGATGGGACGTTTGTTGCCTGTAAATTCTTTCTTTTGAACCTAACCAACATGACTTTTATCAAGACTGTTCTTGAGTAAGGTCTGTATCCGCAATACTCCGGACACCTCAAAACATGAATAAAACATAAATTTCGCATTATATTTCCGTCGTAGTTGTTTATTTCAGATTCATGGGATGTTTTTTAACAATTCGTGAAGACAAAACATAGTTATTCGGTATTTGTCTAAAATTTTCGAGCTTTGCGCTTAACTTCGTCCATTAGGCTTTGTACAGACTCTTCATAAATCGTAGAAGCCGTCTTTGTCCAAGTTTGCTGGAAGTGTTTGATGTCTTTGATTCCTTGCTTCTTTCCAGAAAGCTTCCGCTTCATCAGAGCCCAATATCTCTCGATTGGTCGTAGCTCTGGGTAATTTGGCGGGTTTGAGGTTTTTGGTACAATGTTCACTTGATTTGCTTGGTACCACTCCATCACAGTTTTAGCATAGTGGCATGATGCCAAATCGGGCCAGAACAAAGGTTTTTCTTTGTGACTTTTGATGAAGGGTAGCAATCGCTTCTGCAGACACTCTTTCTGATAGATCTCCTTGTTGATTGTGCCTGTAGTGACGAAAAATTTACTCTTTTTGCCACTCGTGCAAATTGCTTGCCACACAAGGTATTTTTTGGGAAATTTCGATGCCTTCTTCGTTCTGAAATGCCCAGTTGTAGCATTTCTGGTCATAGCAGAATAAAAAGCCAGCCCTGGAAGCTGCTTGAAATCCTCCAGGACATAAGTTTCATCGTCCATATCAACGCATGAAAACTTCGTCAAATATTCGCACTACAAACGTCGAGCCCGTGATTTTGCAGCCAAGTTCTGTTTGTCGTTGCGATTTGGAACTGTTTTTACTTTATACGACTTAAGTCCCAAACGTTGTTTGATTTTTGGACAAAACCAGGCGACATCCCTTTTTTACGAGCCACCGTTCGAATGGAGAGATTTGGGTTTTTCGTTAATATCCTTTTCACCTTTCGGTCCATGACAGGATCAGCGCGTCCAATGTTTTTGTCACTTCTCAGTTTCCTCTCCACTGTCAAACGTTCCGAAAATGATTTGAGCACATCGTGAACAGTGGATTTAGGCAAATCCAATGTTTTTTCAAGGTCCCGTATTGACAAGTCAGGATTTGCCGTACGCCCGTACAAAATTCGCTCACGCACTTGTTTTTCTTTCGTCGCCATCTTGAATACTAAACATGAAATGTAAACATCAATCATAGTCTTTTTCATCATAGACTCTCAGCTATATCACAGTGAAATTTTTCATTCCTACGTGCAATATTTCAAAAGTTACAATGATTTGAAGGAACTTTCTTATAAGTGCCACAATATATAAAACTTCTGCTTAGCCCCCTGCGCATTGCAAACCGTACCAATGTCGATCAATTATTTGCATTTTTTTTTTCGAATAATTCTAATTAGTAACGAAATGATTTTCAGTCTACCTTTATTATGCATTAAAGAAGAAAAAATTACATTCCTTACTGACGAAACTAAACAAAACTATCACCATCCTTCCAGAGAAGAAAAACTGACATCACAAAAATGCAGACCCTTGCAAATCGTATGGATTCAGTAACGTTTAGTAGTATTAGTATAGCATTTTCAATTTAGTTCATGGTATTCTTGAGGATCCAATTTTGAAATAAAAGAGGGGCCTGATTTCGACTAATTGTGCGAAATTTTGTAACTTTGTGTACTAATATGAGTCGGAGAATTGGTGTCAAGAAGTTAGAAAAGCCTTGGTGCTATAATTTCCAGATTCTATAATGTTGTTAACATAACATCTGACCACAATGCTACGCCAAACGGGCTCTATAAGCAATGCTTATTCGAGAATTGGTTCATTTTTTTTAACAGCAACATTCGCATTGTGAACGCAAGTTAATAAGGAATGTATCGAAAATAAGCTATGCACGGCTCCACTGTTTTGGCCAGATTTAGCGTCGGCGCATTACACCAAAACAACTCTCAATTGGCTCTCGGAAAAGGGTATAGATTTCGTTGAGAAAGACATCAATCCGCGAAATTGCCCGCAGGTTCGGCCCATCGAACGCTATTGGGCGATTGTGAAGAGGGTTTTAAAAACGACTTGTGAAGCAGCTGAGAATATGCAGGAGTTCACACAAATGTGGGCTAAGGTGTTCAAACAATGTGATCACATGGGGGCGACCCCGGCGTAGTGGTTAACATCCATAACTCTCACGCCAAAGTCACGAGTTCGAATCTCACCCCCGGACAAGTTACGAAAATACCCAAAGGAGGTATTTGAGTGACTACGACGGGAGATGAACCAGCCCGAGGCTGACAATCTCGATAACCAAGACAAAAAAAAAAAAAAAATGTGATCACATACTTGTCCCGAACTTGATGAAAAGTGTTTGATCAAAAACTCGCAAATTTGTGAAAGAATAATATTAATTTCATCCGGTTTTCACAATGTTCATGTTCAATTCCGTACAATAATGAATCAGCCATTTGTTTGAATAAAACATTATATTTTATACGATTTGAAAAAAAAAGTGGTGATAACTTATTGTCGATACAGTCATTATATAATAAGCAGAAGTTTAAAATTCCCTTTTGAAAATGTATGCCGATCATGTAGACCTAATTATTTCACATACTTCTATTTGAAAGTTTGCAAAAAAAAAAACGGAAGGCCTCGAACATGGATCAATACCACATTGCATGATGCATCGAACCCTTAGGCAACATTTATACATCGTCATACGTTCACGCAATCGCCCGAAAACACGTACAGCCATACCGAATCATCCGGTCACACGGTTCAGTGGCTTTATTGGTGAACCATTTTTTTTTTTTTTTTTTTAATTTCTCCTATATCTACTGAAGGGAAGTTTACCTGTTTCCCGAAAACCCTCCAACCACGTTCTCTTTTTCATTTTCAAACTCTTGCCAATAACTCGATGCATTCGAATGTTTTCACTGCTGCGGTTGTCTCCCGAACTACAACTGCAAAAAAAAATCATATATTTATTCACATAAAGCTCTATAAGCATGCATAAAAGATAAGATCCAGATCATAAAACATTGGCCAAAAGTGTCGTTCAAACTGATGCGGTCCACACATGCTACGCTCTCGGTCTACTTGACAGTGCATAGTGAGAAAATATTCATGCGTCCAATTTCCATAACTCTCTCAACTCAATTTTAAACTGCCCGCAGTTGTTTGCAGTACTGGCCACCAGGGTCAAAGAAATTCAGTTGATTCAGAAGAGGCCACTGCCAACCAACTGTCAGGAGAGTCGTTTAGATTAATAATGAATTTGTTGCTAGGACATGCCTGCCATCGACGATGCCGACAACGACGACGACTGGAAGGTCTGCCTCAGCCTCAATGATGATCGAAAAAGTTTACCACAGTTGTCTGTCGCCAACGGCAACGCATATTTTTGATTCATAGATTATTGGAAAAGTGTTGCGCTTTGGGGCTTATACTGTTTTTTTTTCATGAACCCTTTTTGAGAGTATCCGTCTTTGCCAATAGCTTGTCGACATACTGTGTCACATATCATTGGCAGGGATTTACAGTTGCTGAAAGATGACTCTTTCAGACCTCAGATGGGTTGCATTTCCTAGCATCAACAGAAATGAACTTAACATTCTAACCACCTTAATTTTATCGTACCAAAACAATCAACAAACAAAACCATCGAATGTTTAATCAACACTCCCATTCAAATATGACTAATAATTCATTCGAACTCTTCTGGCATAATCATTAAGCTTTCTATAGAACTGCATACCGTGCAGTATAGTTTGCATTTAGTTTCTCTATTGAATTCAAATTTCTTTCTTTTTTTCTCACCGCTAGGCTACAGTCGTTTTCAGATTTTCCCAAATCTCTTGAATGAAAACCTCGTCGTCTTATTCACTTTCTCAAACTACCAGTCGGTAGCGTGTTATCCTTCAAGAAAAGCAGGCAAACAAGCCGACAAATTTCATTAAATATTCAATACAGTCCTCCTGATTTGCTTCCTTGGTCGTCGTCTTCGTCGTCGTCGTCGTCGTCGTCGTCGTCGTCGTCGTCGTCGTCGTTATCGTCGTGTTTTCTTGAGAAAAAGGCCTCTCAAGACAACCGAAGCTCACAGAACTCCATGCAATCCCGACCCAAACCTCCTTCTCCGGTCGTTGTTGTACACCTCCGAGTACTTGCGGGGATGTTTGTCAAACACACACGCCTTTGCTACTACCACAAAGCTAGGCCTTGGAGAGCGACCGAGCTGAACCCAGTAGGAAGATGGAAAAGTTTGTTTGCCACAATTGCGCCAACAACGTCAGTTCCAGTGCTCTGAAATGTTCGGTTTTCTTAGAAAGGAGAGTCGAGAAGAGGTTCGTTCCTTCTTCTTCCATCTTTGTGCGAACGTGCATTTCCCCGCTGCATGTCGACGGCCATGATGACGATGATGATGAGTGTTGCATCGATAAGAATGTATGCTTTGCGGGTATAACGTTTTTTTAAAGGGAAAACCCCGAACCAAATAAACAACTCTTCTCAGGATGATGGTTTGTGTGGGTTGGTTGGTGCTTCTTGTAACAAGGGGGTTTCGGTGGATCAATTTACTGGAAATGAAATTAGCCTCCAATGAATAGAATCCAGAATTGGCTCAAGCTTGAGAAATCACAATCTTCACGAAATTATTGCTCATGCAATCATTGTAATTTATGAGTTTCGTAAATTATAAACTCTGAGAAGACAAGAAGAGCAGCAGCTAGCTAAAATTCGGTTCACATTTTATACCGTTGAAACATATTACCTGCAATAAGTCTACTGAATGGCAATACGAAAGTTTCGTACCAATAACGAAAAACACAATTTGCTTGGGATCCAGTAACCATCCTCATTGTAACCATCCAACATTGAACAATGTTTCAATTCTGAACTAATTTAATAAGCTTCAATAACCACTGATTATCCTAACCATGCAATTGTATGAAAGGCCAAACACGGGTTGGGTGTATCGATAGGCAACATCACTTATACGCTTCCACAGGGATATAAAGAATCTCCTTGCAACAACAAGATTGAACAGTTGGTTATAAGAGCGAGCTATTTAACACGGGGATTTCCCAACCCAACAAACATCGGTGTTGAATTAGAGCTTGTTCAAACAAATTTGGAGAAGCTATTCAGCTATTCTAGAAGAATCAGCTGAATAGCTTCTCCAAATTTGCTTGAACAAGCTCTAATTCAACTCCGATGTTTGTTGGGAATGATCGAATAAATAACAACATATGTTGCTAATTGAATGTAAGAAGTCTAAAAGTGAATTGTGGCATATCCCGCTAGTATCACACCTGATGTTTGTGCCTGGATAGAAACGTCCTACGACGTGGCAGCGAAATAAATGAGCAGAATACGTGATACTTTCACTACTGGTCAAATTCTTGGTTTCATATGTAGGTCTATAGCATGAAATAAGCTCTCTTAGCATCGGTAAGGTGAACAATTTGTTAATTGTTAATGTTTTAAGAAAATTTCAGATTTATATCATGTATAAGAAGAATTTACTAAAGACAACCCCGAAGCAGCAGACTATTTCATAGACTGATTTACAGTAAATCCGTTCACCTTGTTGTTTGGGCCGAGAATAACATTCAGTTTGATGGCACTATTATGCATAGATTATATTACAAAACTGATTGCTTCTTTTTTATTTGTTTAGCATTTAAAGCTTATTGCTTTCACAATTAGCTTATTGCTTGCTCTCAACTTAGTGTTCTAAATGCACTTCCACAGTTATTAATTGAGAGCTTTCGATGCCAAGTACCATATTTGCATTAGTTTGATTGTGTGGCAAGTACAATCAAACCCTATGCCCAGGGAGTCGAGAAATTTTCCTTAACGAAAAATTCCTAGACCAGGCCGGAAATCGAACCCAATAACCTCCATCATGGTATTGCTTTGTAGCTACGCCTTTTTTGACTGAGCTAAGGGAGGACCCATTGCTGCTGATTGCTGCTCGATTGTTATGCCTTGTAATACTTACGGAAAATTTTTTGGAATCATAAAATCTTACAGTTATAATAAATAAATCCTTCTTTAGCACACTTTATACACTTTATTGCTCAATGCCAATAGTTTTCACTAATACTAAAAAATGCTAGAAATACATGTATCCAACTGATGTAACCATTTAAAACATATGAGGAGGAATGACTGAGTGATTAACGCTCAAAAGCTGATCATTTTTCGTGTCGCTCTTATGTTTACTCGCTGTCGTGCTCTTAAAGTGTACCCCAATATAGAAAACAAAGACATAGTTACGTCAAAAATGTATAAACGCAAAAGTATAAATAAAATATGTATCTACAAAAACAGTATACGCGCAGTGCATATAGAAAGACTGAAGGCGACCTCGGCGTAATGGTTAGCATCCAAACCTCTCACGCCAATGTCACGAGTTCGAATCTCACCTCGGACAAGTTACGAAAATACCCAAACAGTATTTGAGTGACTACGACGGGAGATGAACCAGCTCAGGGCTAAAAATCTCGATAATCAAGGAACTAACAAAATGAATAGAAAGACTGTTGAGGATGGAGTATTTTACGGGTGAGGGAGACATCTGCTAACGCTTCGTGAGAGAAAAGGGAACGAAGTTTGAAGCCTTTTGGAAGCAGCCGAGTCCTCCATGTTTTTTTTTCTAGCTTTGCTTTTAGATTATTTACTAAAGAAAGCCATTGGAAAAACGATATGTAGGAGAGAATTTTGTCAAAATCCGATTTAAGATTTAAAGAATGTACTCGAAAAAAATAGACACACAAAAATGGTCGCCAAGAATCAATTTTTAGTCGGATTTTCTTCATACTTTCTGGGGATAAACTATAACATTATAGTTAGGCTTTTACTTCACTGTACCCTTGGCACCACTCATAAGGTTTTGATGAGGCCGACTTTTTTTTTTCAAGATGCCAAATCCGATCCTAATAGCGTTTCGCCTCCGTGAGACCGTAGGAAGGGTAGCAGGCGCTTCTGGAGGCACTCGTCGAGGTAGATTTGCCCATTCATGGCTCCCGTTATGATGGATTGCTGGCCCACAGATGGCCTTCCAAACCAAGGAACTTTTTGGTGAATTTGTCCACCTTTTTCTTCCTTACCCCCTCAGGAACGACCAACCGTGATGTTGCAACGTAAAACTCCTGCTCCAGCAATTGCTTTGTTTCCGCTCTAATGTTAGTCTCGTCGTCCATCACGACGCACCTCGGTTTCGTCAACCGCTCTCGATACACCTTCATCGCGCGGGTTTTGGGTACTGTGTTTTATTTGTCATTCCGGTTTTATGCCTGACATTGAAGACATGCAGTCTGGCACGTTTCATTGGTTTTTCGACAAACCAGATGGAAACCTTCACAGGATCAGCTGTCTTCGGTTTTTTGCCGCTGCCTGACCTGCTGCTGGGTCGTCTGGGTTTCCTTGAATGACTTCATCACTCGAGACAGAGCCGGATTTTCCACGACGGCGCACATATTTTGGCGGATTTGCTTCGATGCTATATCGATAACCACTTGACAGATTGTGATGATTAATTTTGCTAACGTAAACATTACATTCTTAGCTAGTTTGAGTCAAAATTTGTGAAGCTAATCATTTTTGTTTATTACAGTCTTTATGTACCCATCCAGGGTCCCTTGAAAACCTTTCAAGGTCTCAGGACTTCTTCAAAAACTGTTGTTTCTGTATCGCTTGGCATCTCGTAAATTCATGACTAGGACACGGCACTAATCTACTACTCCCCAACATTTTCTAATTTGATCCCATTTTTGAAGGGATGTAACCGCAATCCAAATTGATCATGAATTAGAACCAACAAATAATACGAAACTACCCATTTTTAAATTAGCTCACTGTTTTAGAACCCCGTTGGTCCCAAGTAAGTAACTAGTGCGCATTATTTTAGCGTGTACTCGTATTAGGTTTTGTCTACATGTCAAAATAACCTATTTCGATTCGTTTCTATTCATTATCTCAGATTTTTGCGAAACGTCGTGAATCGAACTTGAAGAACGAAAGAAAATTCAACACAGGCCCTTTCCTTAAACCACGTGGACTCATTTTTGAAAATCCCCCCCTTCCCGCTTCGTAGACTTTTCTTCATAATTTTTTTTAAATTTTCCTCCTTGAAAAGTCTACGTGGTTTATGAATAGCTCCACACTTGGTATTCTGAAAAGGATGTAACATGCAATCAGGTTTTCAAAAAAGTCATTTGCATTTAGCAAGTGTAAAACGAGTGATTGAAAAGTACGATGAGCAGTATTTGCCGAGAATTGGACGAATAACCGGTTCTAGCAATCCCAAATGGGACCAAATAGTCGTCGATTATATTCAGGCGAACAAATCAGCCTCTACTCCTGATTTGAACAAGAATACAGGCCCAGCATTGAGACGATCCAGTGTATTAAGAAAAGAAATGATTTGAAGACATACAGGAAGC
This sequence comes from Aedes koreicus, assembly GCA_024533555.2. NCBI lineage: Eukaryota > Metazoa > Arthropoda > Insecta > Diptera > Culicidae > Aedes > Aedes koreicus. Next base: position 232,732 of record JAHHFK020003409.1, read on the forward strand.
AGGAAGTACCAAAGCAATCCGTAGCAGAAGCATGCGTGCCAGCATGAGGGTGCGAAAGGTGTACAACCGTAATTTGGACAATCCCTCCCAGTGTGTTTTGAATGACGACGAAACGTCCAGACGACGAAACGTCCGATTCCAGAACACTGCTGGGCCCTCAATTCTACCCCGAATTGGTTTCTCCATCGCCAAAGTCGTATATGCAATTGGGACACTAATTGCAGATACGACTGTTGCGATGGGAAAAACCAGTGAGAAGGTGCTCGTTTAGAAAGTAATTTGCATATGTGGCTTGCGATCTTCCTTTTTCTATACATAAGGAACAGTAAATGCTGAAATTTGCCGAAACAAGTGTTTGCAGAAGAGGTTGCTTCCACGATATCGGAAGTATGAAATTCCTCCTCTGTTTTGGCCGAATTTGATCTCTGCCATTTTGCCAGATCTGGTGTCTGCCCATTTTGCCAGATCAACTCTACAGTGATTTTCTGATAACAACATTGATTTCGTTGAAGAAGATATCAACCCACCAAACTGTCCCCAATTGTGACCGATCGAACGCTACTGAGCAACCGTCAAGCGGAACCTCAGAAAGTCCCGAAAAATTGTCAGATTTCAAGAAAAACTGGTCAGCATCGTTCAGGAAGTGCATAACAAACACTGTGCAGAACGGGATAAATGTGGTCATATCTTAAAACATAATTGACATTTTTTTTAGAGCTTACTGATTATTTATCCATGATTGGGACCAAGCTTATAATTTTAAAACTGTTGTTAGCTGATTGAGTCAAAAACCTTGTAAACATGTGTAAGCGAGAAGTAATGCAATGTTGGATGTGGTGAGATTAGTGTCTGTTTTGATCACTTACTATCGTCAGTGCAGATGAAGGAAAAAGGAGAGAAAGTATTAATAATTGGTAACATGCTATGAGCATGTGAGATTTTCATGGTGATATTCTCATTCGTTTACCCAATTCCATCTCGTTTAGTAATAGAAGACAAGCCACATTTTACTACGTGCTACATTTTGGAATATCAGGGCAATGACCCCCCATCGCATCTTCAAGTGATCATTACAAGCTGTCCATTTCGTTCAGGCACTTTTGAACGTGGATGTGGCAGAATGTAGAATGTGGCAGAGTATAGAATGTTCAAAGAATGCTAAAATTTCTTTTCAACTTCATCAGTTTCATAAAGCTCTAATTATATCTTCTGATTTCATACGACTTAAGTGGCTTTTGCCAAAAAAAAAATTCGCTACCAGCCTTGCAAGCACTGTACACAGCGTTTTAAATTCCTTCGCTGCTCGTTTGACAACAGCTAGGAAGACGAGAAGAGGAACGAAAACGGATTTGAGGAATCACCAGAAGGATGCGAAGGTGAAACACATATTACATAAGAGTACATAAGAGTCCAGTATCGTTGCTCTTAAAATTGAAATGTCGCAAACTTTCGTGCAAACTTCGAAGCATTAACAAGGAATGAAGTCATTCATGGTGAAGATTGTGCCGAACCATCACTGCGATAAACAGAATGTAAGTTGTATCGCGAATATCAGTAATGGGCGATGAAACATTTGACCTAGAAGTCTTTAAACAGCCTCCTGGCATGTCTTTTTAATCTACCATGCAAAGGAATGAGAGAGAGAGCATTTGCAGAGCATTTCAGAGCGAAGAAAAAGGCCATGTTTTCAAAAAAATATATAGTTTGGCTGACCATATGTAGCTGTGGTCGAGCATGAAAAAGTTTTACAACATCCGGTACGCTAAATAAGTAAAGCTACCGTGAAGATGCCTTCAGAATCGATTGTTACCATTCCTGCGTAGCCATGATGCACCTTTGGTATTCTGGTCTATTTTGACATCCTGTCATCCGTCAAGAATCAGTTTTGATTTCGTCACTCAGAACCCAAACATAGAACAATCGAAATGAACTCTGCTAATTTTCCAGTTCTCTTTGCGAGTTTCTTTCATCGATTTGACCCAAACTCTAAGCAAACTGTGTATTTTTCTTAATTCTCTTCCCCGTGCCAATGTGTGTAACTTGAGTGTGTGTTTCTTGCAATTCACATAGGAAACCACATTGGATTCGATTATGTCCTTCATACGCCATATGCCAGTACCAGCAGCCCCCGTCAGAGGAAATACCAATCCTTGTCGAACAACTCGTAAGCCACAATCAATGCGTTCATCACCACAATACCAACCACAGCAGCACCACAAAATGAACGTTCATCCAGAACTACTACCAGCCAACATCAGCTCCACTAAGTCGTCGTCGTCGTCGTTTTCATTCAGGGGTGGGGCAACGGAACAACTATTAAACAACAGGCAAACATGACTAACGACATCTATTGATGGTGACAATGTCGTAAACTGTACGTCCCTATATCGATACTTTCTTCCCTTGTTCCCGACCTATATGTAGTATTTGGAAGAAAGTACCTCCATTGCTGCCAGGAGTAAAACTCCCATAAAGCCATATTGTTCAAACATGTCGGCTTTCGATATATCCGGACGGGTTCCTTTTAGTAGCAAACATGATTGTCCTCGTTTATGTACACACCCTTCTCCGGGTGCAGTAGATGGGGTGGCGATATAGATATAATTGAAAAACTTTGCTCCTTGCTTAGCTCATAGGATGTCAATCTTCGATGTTGCAGACTTGAGGTTAGTCCGGTTTTGTGCGCATACCGCTCTCCGTTCGCACACCCATCAAGTGTCATCGTAGGGAACGCATATTCCGGTATTAGAGCAGCATTTTTTTCCTTCTTGAAAGGAACGAGCTCAATGTTGTAGATCTTTCGCCAGATCGGAGAAGACGCAATTAAGGTATCAATCAGCTTTATCTAATAGCGTGGATATGATGGAAAGATGATGGAATTGATAATATTATTGTCGCCTGTGCTTGTTTTTCAGAAAGCTCATAGCAATTAATGACAGAAACAGGGAATATGTTAAAGGAGGTGAAATGTAGACATGTGTAATCCTATGATTGAAAATACTTGATTATGCTGGAAGGGGATATTGGTGAGCAAGTGTCTTACCACAGGAAGTTGTGGGTCCAATCGTACTATATTCTTAGAAGTAACTTATTTTATTCTTGAAGCCATATCATTCTTTACATAGATTATCAAACATAATTAAACTTGAAATCGAAGGATTAGTGCGCGTTCATTTGTTGATTAATAAATGTAAGCAAACATGATTTAAAACCAAAAGAAACCAATCTTTTTGGCTTCCAAACTCTTGATTCAGAAAAATATCAATAATAGAAACAGTGAGATTAAGGAAGGAACTTTGTCCTGTGAAATGGAGTTCGAAGACGAAAAAAAAAATCAGGTGATTGACCTTAAGGTGCATTTCAATTCGACGATGAAGGAAGCAGTTTTGCTCTCCATGTCATTGCATATTGTAGATTTACGACAGATAACGTACAATAGTTTTTCCCACAAACATGTTCAAAAGACAATTGGTACCGACTTAAAGCAGTGCTACAGGTTGATCAATGGATGACTAGGACTTTGAACATGATACAACATACAGTAGACAGTGGGGAATTTCATGGATTGCAAACAGTTCTTCCGGTTAGAACGAGAACCGAACCCTCACTTCGTATCACTTTTAATACGTCTAAGGAATGGATGACGCAGCTCACTGCATGTCCAAGAAGCTCTCCCGTTTCCTTATATATTTCAAATGGGTAGGCTTCGTCAGTCTTTTTTTCCAAAGTAGTTGAAAAATTTAGGATTTTCATTTGGCAACGATGTAAGCTTGGGATTATCAATTAATTTTGTATTTCCTTGGCATAACGTCATTTAAAACATTGATACACAATATCCCTCCAACTTTCTCAATTCATGGCTGCTCCTCTCCAATCCCGTGGACACCTTATACTCCCCTATTATTCCCCTCGTTGTCTTGTGCCAACCGGATTCCCATCGAACACCATCTTCGTGGGGTAGTTCTCTGTCATTCTCGCAACATCTCCTGCACAGCGTATGCGTCCAGAGTTGACCACTTTACGGTTTGCCAACGAGTTGTGCGAGTTCATGGTTCATCCTCCGCCTCCCGACTCCGTCCTTTTCCCCTCCGCCAAAAATGGTTCTGTAGGGATTATTAGCGTTTTGTACAGGATAAGGGAGCTAAGGCTATTTTACCGCATTTGTTTTTGGAGCCTGTAGTAGGCAGACTTCCACTCTGGATAAGGTTTGTTCCGATACCAACATTTCCAATCGATTTGTTGCTCTTCAGCTGCTTGATGGCATCCTTAACTTTACCTATAGTCGGGGGTGGCCCATCTTCGTCACTTGCAGCACCGCCGACGGCGCTTCCTTCGCTTTCTTGGTCCTTGTCCTGTATTCCATTCAGTTATTCATCGAAGTGCTGCCTACACCTTTCAGTCTCCTCACAATCGTCTGTAAGAATACTCTCATCCTTATCCCGACACATTTCAGCTCGCGTCACGAAGCCTCTGCGGGATGCGTTGAGTTTCTGGTAGAACTTTCGCGTTTTATGCAAGCGGTGCAGCTATTCTAGCATCTCACACTCTTCCTCCTTTTGGCGGTGCTTTTGCTCCCGGAAGAGTTGAATTTGCTGCCTCCACGCTGCGTTCTTCTCTTCCAACACCTGCTGACATTCCTCCTCCAACCACTCGTTCTGTCGGTTTCATTCCACGGAACTTAAGTCGTTAAGCCCTCTACGCTGCTGATATTTGTTTTCACGGTGTTCCAACAGTCCTTGTGAGGGGCTTCGTCGAGCTCGCCCTCTTCCGACAGCGCCGTCTCGAGCGATTGCTCGTAACCTGCGGCAACGTAAGCTTGCTTTGGTCGCGCGAGATTGTACCGTGGCGGGCGTCGGTACCGAAAGTTGTTCACTACGGAGAGTCTTGGGCGCATCTTAACCGTGACCGTCGATTTATGATTCCGTTAGGGTTGGTGACCTTCAGGTGTACCGTTGTGGAAGGCTGTGCTGGAAGAAGATACTACGTACGACCATGTTTTTGCAGGCGGCAAAGTCGATAAATCGAAGGCCGTTGTCGTTGGACAGCTGGTGTGCACTGAAATTTCCATTCACCGGTTTATACTCCTCCTCCTGGCCATCCTGCGCGTTGAAATACCCGATGATTATCTTGATGTCATGGTTTGGACAACTGTGCGTAGAATTCTCCTTTGTCATCATCAGTAGTTTCGAGGTGAGGGCTATGCACGTTAATGATGCTGATGTTGAAGAATCGGCCCTTGATCCTCAGCCTTCACAATCTTGGGTTGATCGGCCACCACCCTATCAATCGCTTCTATTATTAGATATTAGATATGAAGGTGATGTGGACGTCATCGGCCAAAAAGCTTCGATCATCGAACGACGAGGAGATCATCGTGAATGATAGTTTTGGGTACCGGCTCGTCGAATTCCTCAGCGTTTTCACTGCCCTGGCCAATTTAGTAGTGTGCAAAAAGTGCGGCTACGATGTGAGATTTCATGAAACTGATATGCAGTGTACTGTGTGAATTGCGATCCGCAGTGCATCATAAGTTGTAGTCCGCTAATTAATAGTCACGCTAGCAAAATTTTGCGCTTTTATGTACCTGTCGAACCCCATTGTGAAGACCGCGTACTACAAAGTTATTAACGCTATGCACACAGCCTCGACAGCCGTACGAGAAATCACCACGAAGAAAGAAGCGCAGAGAGAGAGAGAGAAGAAACTATCTGAGGAGGACAACGAATTCAGCGGGTTGACGGTTTCCGGCGACGGTTCTTGGAAGAAAAGAGGGCTTTCGTCTCCGGGTGTTTCTACACTTATTGGCTGACATACCGGACTGGTTCTTGACCTGAACGTAAAGCGTAAAGTCTGTAAAGCATGCAATCAATGAGAACAAAGGAGGACTCCGCGGAATTTGGAGAATGGTACGAAGATCACAAGAGCAGCTGGCAACGAAACCACGAGGGAGCTTCTGGGAAAATGGAATTGGATTCGATCCTTGAAATGTTTCGTAAAACGGTCGATTTACATGGTGTAAAATATAGTCAGTACATCGGAGACGGTGATACTAAAACCTTCAAGGGGATCCTGAATTCACAGCCATATGAGGACTTTGTCGTGTCCAAATAGGAGTGCGTCGATCAGCGGTTGAAGATTGTGTGCTCTGAATTTGTTGCGATTGAAGTAAAACAGCCGGAAAACAGACACCAGTGTTTATTTTTACTTTGTTTCCTGGATCTAATCGTACAGAATCCGGAAAAAGCCAATGAAAAATTTCTTTTGAGCTGTTCGAATTCTAACACCTTGTTAACAAGCTCCCTGAACGGTCAAAAAAGTGGGGCTAATACATTCCGTGCAATGATTTATAGATCAGTTTAAATCTAAGAAACCAAATTTGCCATTGCCTTTTTGCGGATTGTATACTATTCAATTTAGACAATTGAGGGAAAATAAGCACAGGTGTATGTTTGTGGGAAATTTATTTTCACTCGTAAAAATTTTGAATAACAAAAACTCAAATCGATTTTACCGAGAATTTTCAAAGTCCGCGTAAACGAACTCCCTTAAGGCCTTACGCTGAAGCATTCTCGACGGCAGCCATTACCTCAGAAGCCTTTTGGCTAGTGTTTCATTTTGTATTTCAATCTCTGTCTCTACTTGATCATAACTTACAATATCATTATATTTGGTAATATTGTTTTGTTAATTTTGCTTCATAGATGATTTAAACATGACTTATTGTTTTTTTCCCCATTTATCTTTAAATCCCTTCCATTTAAATCTTCCCGATCTTAACTCGATAGCAATAACTATTAGGTCAGCAAAAATAAAAGCGGATTTCTGTTATAAAATCAGTATCAAGTAGCTAATAGTGACCATGGCAACAGTAAATTAAAATGTATAAATGTTAGTTTTGTAATAGTTCAATAGATTTAACAGACTTTTTCAGGATACCTCAAATCAATATTTTAGTGAAATGCTGCTATCGCTGAAAACGAACGAAAACGTGCTTAAGCGCGAACTCTAAACTTTAACATTTTACAACATTTCTTGCATTTCAGGATCAACCGAATGAAGATCATATATTATAGATTCGAATGCTTGTAGTATTTTTCATTTACATAAATATATACACCATTATATTCATGGGAATGGGAGGTAAAATCAGGGCACCCGATTGAAGCACTCTGGATGGGGAGAGTGGGAATGCCAACTCCCCATTGCTAACAGTTTGTGAATAGAGGGCGGGCTCTTCTCCCCGCCCATTGGGGCATCCTCATGTTAGAT
>JAHHFK020003409.1:245000-369443 GCA_024533555.2 Aedes koreicus
ACAGATGACAGGAGCAAAATTGCGCTTGAGGTTTTGCTTTATTATAGAAGGAAACCGGAATATTCAACTCACATTGTTTGCATGCCTGAAACACATTCCCTGTGTACGGACAGGTCAACCTACGACATTTCAGTCTCTTCTGAAATCCACGTACCATCTACCAGCACATGTAACTAATATGTGCTTGATAAATTCACCAGATTCTATCCGCCAATCATGAAAGTATTAGCATCTACTGAATAATGACTTAGTCCTGTCGTCATGATCTAACAGTTTGTCATATTTCGATGTTAATTATTGAAACTTTTAGTTTTGCGCAACATGCATTGCGATAGTCATAAAATTATTCGTCCTTCTAGCTAGCAGTATGCATAAACCTCTACCCCCCATTTTCGTGCTGGTGTAACTTGATTAATAATTTAATAGTTTTGCCACAACCGACGCCAACAACAACGACGTGGTTCGACATATCCTCTCACTTTTGCAGGACTGAAAAGCGCCCGGGAAGAAACAACAACTTGGTTAGAAAAGTTGGTCGGTTATTGCTGTAGATGATTGAGTATGGACCGCATATTGGAAACTACTTACTGTGCCTCTGTGTGTTTACGATGTTACTATTACTGCGATCCTTCGACCACTAAGGCCCAGTGAGGGACATATAAAGTGTCCTCAACTAATCTCGTTTGTCTTGCTGGCTTTGCACGGCCAGTTTAATGAATTTTCTCTAGGGCACGTTATCGTCATTGGGAGATGTGCATTCTTGGTGTTCCAGATTCAAAGTGGTCAGTCGAATCCAGTAGCGCTGTAATCGAAAAATCAAAATCTTGAAAATTGGTTTTCATTCTATTCCAAAGGACTGATTTTCTTTAAATTTTCTGATTTGTTTTTAATTTCATTTGCAAAGTTCAACAGAAATCCATGGAGCCGATAACAGCATTACAAATTTAAACCTTACTTATTTCCTATTCCATCATTTGCTTATACAGTTATGTTTCAAAAAATACCAGCATGTATCATAATTGAACTCAACAATTATTCACAAACCACTTGCATATGTAGTGGCATCTCCCATCAAACAGACATTGTGTATGTGGCATTACGATTTCTTTTTTTAAACATTTGCTCCAAACCTGTTGCAGTGTTCATTTGTAGCTGTTCAAAATAATAGCAGCGGAAAGTGATTCCGTTTTTCTAATCGCATTCTTGTGGAAGATTTGTCTTGTAAACTGATGGTGAGTGAAGAAAAAGCATAAAATGAAATGAAAATGAGGTTGGATTTTGGTTTCTATCTTCGTTTTTCGTAGAAAAATGAGCCAGACCAGCGGAACTCGATAAAAATGCTGAAAAAGGCAAATCGTACAGGCAGGTCCAGCAAAACAGTAGGATTCTCTGCTAAAATGAGCAAGAACGCTTTGAAATGGAAGGCCTAGGCTGAAACTCGTGGCCGGAAGCGTTGTCAGAGAATCGATCGGATGATTGCAAAAAGTGTTCGAAGTGATTCAGCCAGGATCTAAAAAAAAAAAAAAAATTAAGGATGATCTAGACCTGGCTGCGAGAACTGTTACTATCGGACTAAGATTGATAGAGGCAAACCTGCTTGCACATAGCCCCCGAAAGTTGCCACCGATAACGAAGCGACATGTTTCCAATCGTCTGAAGTTTTCCTAAACACATAAAGATTGGACTCGGAAAAAATGCGACACTTTGTTTTGGGTGTAACTTTTTGTCGCGTGGGTATGAAATTTATTAAAATTTTGGGTAATACTAGTTTAGAGTGTTATGTTTATGTGTGCAAAATTTTATCGCGATCTGTCAAGATGCATTCGAAACAAGAAGAGCTACGCCAGCAAATCTTGGGCGCGGTGATCGATAATCCTGGTCAGTCGCACAGATGGATCGGCAAAAGGCTTGGAATCCACCATTCCACCGTGTCCCGCGTTGTGAAGATGTTCCAGGAGACGAAAACCATCGAGCGGTGCGCTGGAAGCGGCAGAAAACCGAAAACGGAATACCCAGAGAAGGGCGCGGAAGACAAGGCAGTAATTTAAGAATAACCCGGAGCTTTCCACCCGAGACGTGACCAAAAAGGTCAATTCGTCGAAGTGGCTTGTCCAGCGGACCATGAAGCGGGCTGGGCTTCGTGTTTTTAAGGTCAGGAAGGCGCCAAACCGGACTGACAAGCAAAACACGGTGGCCAATTTGCGTGCGCGGAAGCTGTACCATGAGTGGCTGGTCAAGCCAGGCTGTCTCGTCATGGACGACGAGACATATATCAAGGCGAACACCAAACAAATCCCCGGCCTCGAGTTTTTTGTCGGTACGTGTGTCCATGCGGGAGGTTCCGGAAAAGTTTCGGAAGAGAAAGATGGACAAATTCGCGAAGAAGTACCTGTTGTAGCAGGCGATCTGCGAGTGCGGACGGTACAGCAAGCCGTTCGTTACAACCGTCACCATAAACGGGCAGATTTATCGAGAGGAATGCTTGCAGAAGCGCTTTCTGCCCTTCCTCCGCTCTCCCCGTGGTCCCACGCTGTTCTGGCCGGATCTCGCTTCGTGCCATTATGCCAAGCCTGTAATGGATTGGTACGAAGCGAAGGGCGTTAATGTGGTCCTGTAGGAGGCGAACCCACCAGAACATCGTTCGATCGAAAAGCTTTGGGCGATAATGAAGCAGAAGTTGGTGAAAAGCGGAAAAACATTCAAAACCGATGAAGCTTTGAAGAAAAACTGGGCGAAATTGTGTAAAGAAGATGGACAAAGCCTCCCCCAAGATCTCCTGAGCCGTGTTAAGAGAAATGTACGAGCATTCAGCTTGGGGGAAGAAATTCAATAAATAAATTATGCCAAAACATATATAGTTATTTAATCCCTCAACATTTGAGAAGTATCCGATTTAAAATGAATTTTTGGTGATCATTTTTGTGTGTCTCATTTTTTCCGAGTCCAGTCTTTATCAAGTGACCCAAAAAAAACAAAAATGGTGGAAAGTGTTGTGGACTGATGAGTCGAAAATTGTCCTATTTGGATCAAATCACAATACTCGGTGAAGACAGTAATTCATTGTGTGTGTGTGTGTGTGTGTGTGTGTGTGTGTGTGTGTGTGTGTGTGTGTGTGTGTGTGTGTGTGTGTGTGTGTGTGTGTGTGTGTGTGTGTGTGTGTGTGTGTGTGTGTGTGTGTGTGTGTGTGTGTGTGTGTATATACAATCCAACGCCCACCGTCCGGCAGTGTTTTTATGGAAGAAAAATGTTTGCAGTTAAACGAACTGTTGTCGACCCGACAAACATTTTTAGCCCGGGAGTTGGAAGGTAATAGCTCTGTTGGGTTCCAGTCACCCATTTCAGAATGCCTGGTTACTCACGTCCATTCCGTGGTCTTTTTCACTTACAACAAGCCCCGCATAGATACAGTACAAACATCAAATGGATATAGGTACTGTGCATACTCTTCCATCATCAAAACTTGCTGTTTTGATGATGGCACGTATTTAGCAGTATCGTTCAAATTTAGTTATAATCAGATAGATCTCACCGGTAATTGTTGCTGATGTGCAGTCTTCATTTGGACGGCTTTCCTGTGATGCTTAAGCATGCTTTTATGTCTCTACAGAAGTAGCACTCCGCTGTTCGGCAAATATTTTTACATCATCCTTTTTGCATGGAACAGCCCAAATTCAATTAGTACTTCGCGCACAAATGCAATACAATGAAAATCTTAGGTAAAAAAAGCACATCCGAGAAGAAATTTAACTTTAACTAAGTAATCGAATCATTGTGCAACGGAAGAAAAATAACTTCACAGTTCTCCATCTGTACCACGTGATGAGTGCATCTGAAATTATATGCCAGCCACATACGCGCGCATGCGCGTTAGCTTCGTTCTTTGCTTCTGACCAGCAAATGGCCGTTCTCTACATTGCACTGGTTTTTTTTTTTTCTCTCCACACTCTGTCAATAATCCAAATCCCCCGCTATGAGGCGACTCTATATCGACTTCTAAAGTGCCCATAATCATCAATTCACTCGCGACAAAGCGGAAAAATACTCTAATGTAATCATTTATGCCATCACAAATTTTGGGAGGGAATCGATTATATTCTCTACATCTTACACAAAACACGTGAAGATTTTATGATTTCACTGTTCGCTTAAGTTGAATAACGAATATATTTTTGATTTTATTGTTCGCGAAAAGGACGCAGCAAAAACCCGGTGAAGACAGCAACACATGGTAGAGCAAAAATAAAGGTGTGGGAGTGTTTTTCCTACAATGGTGTGGGATCAATCTACCGTGTACCAGGCATCATGGACCAGATTGAACACATCAAACTACTCAATGAGATAATGCAAGAGGAAATTCCACTTAAATAGGTGTTCCAACAGGACAATGATCCAAAGCACACCAGCAAGCGTGACAGAGCAAGTTTTCAGGAGAAGCAGATTGAGGTTATGAAATGGCCAGTACAATCTCCAGACCTCAATCTGATTGAGAACCGGAGGGGAGATGTCAAATATGTTGTTTCGGAAGCAAAGCCGAAAAATGTCGAGAAATCGTGGCTACAATACCTGAAATTGCGATGTGCAGCTTTCATTAAAAACAGAGGTTGTGCTACAAAGTGCTCATCCGATCACGTCCAAAGGTGGTAAATGCATTTTTTTTTTTTTTTTGCAAAACATTCACCTGCTGCAAAATTTGAGGCCCGCACACCATCAACAGTGTATGTGTACAGTTCTAGCGAACACGGAGGATTGAAAATAGAAAGAAAAAAAAATCGCCGTATTTCTGCAGACAGTTCAAACAGTTTAGAAATGGCGTGAAATTGTATTTGAAAGCTTGATTAATAACGCACTAATTTGTCAATCCTTGGTTGTGGCTTGTTAATATTCATTCTTATAATTTGATTCCATGTAATGACCATCATATTTATGCAATAATAAGCCAGCAGTCAGTGAAATTCTGAGCGACATAAATCTATGTCGCAACATTTTTTAAACCATCGTCTGGTGGCAGCAGAAATGTTTCTTCGCCTGTAGAAAACGGTACAAGAATGTCATGAGATTTTCTCCCACGACAGTTAATGTTTGCTTGTGTTCAACTTGGTCGTAATGAAAAATGTAAAATGTTTTGGAACTAATGTCAAACTACAGTACATTTGCCACCGCTGGTCACGTCAGAATTTGATAACTTTTCATTTTTGTTTGTCTGTCCGCAGTTATTTTTACTATCCTAGAAGTGCAGTAGAAATAGCACGCTTTGTTCTTTTCGAAGGCGAAAAGAAAAATACTTTGGCGGACTATCAAGTCTCCAAAAAGCCTGTAACTGCATGTTCAAAATGACGTAGCTGAGTTTATTTTTCTTATCGTACAGGTTTTGGCCGAAGGGTGCCTGATTTGAAAAATAAAATGTGACCACTAAAGATTGTACTCAAAAAAAATGCAACACTTTCTTGTGTGTGTAACTTTTTATTGCGTGGGCAAAAATGGATGAAATTTTGGGTAAAAATAGTTTAGAGTGTAATGTTTACTTGCGAAATATGCTGTCACCGTCATCGTCATCGAGATGACTTCCAAGCAAGAAGTGCTACGACAAAAAAATATGGAAGAATTGAAGATCCAGGACAGTCCCACTGGAGGATCGCGAAACAGTTGAGAATCGACAATTTGACTGTATCCCGTGTGGTAAAATCGTTCAAGGAGACCCAGATGACCCAGAGGCGAGCTGGCAGCGCAAAAAAAAAAGCGAAGACGAACGACCCCGTGAATGCAAGGAAGGTGAGGGATTACTTCAAGTGCAATCCGAACCATTCGATTCGGGACGTGGCCAAGAAGGTCAATTTTTCCGTCTGGTTAGTCCAGCAGACAATGAAGCGGGCCAGACTTCATGTTTTCATGGTAAGGAAGGCGCCTAACCGAACCGATAAACAGAATACGGTGGCCAAATCCCGCGCCAAGCTGTACCGCCAGTGGTTGGAGCAGCCGCAATGCATTGTAGTAGACGACGAGACGTAAATAAAACCGGACGCCAAGCAGACCCCCGGCCTGGAGTTTTTCGTCGGCAAGTCCCGTTTGGATGTTCTGGAGAAGTTCCGAAAAAAGAAGATCGACAAATTTGCCAAGAAGTACTTGGTGGGTCAGGCAATCAAACATAACGACCAGCACCATCATCGGCCAAATATATAAAAAAGAATGCCTCCAGAAGCGCCTGCTGCCCTTCCTCCGGTCTCATGAAGGTGATACTCTGTTTTGGTCGGATCTGGCATCGTGCCATACGTGAAACCGGTGATAGAGTGGCATAAAGATAACGAGTTTGTTTTGGTGCCGAAGGAGGCAAATCCGCCAAACTTGCCAGAACTCCGCCCAGTAGAAAAACTCTGGGCGATTATGAAGGGCAAGCTCCGGAAAAAAGGGGAGGTTGACGACAAGGATTTGAAGAAAGTGTGTAAGAAAGATGGCGCAAGTGTTGCACAGTATTTGGTGGGTAGCGTTAAGTCAAAGGTACAGGCATTTAGCCTAGGAGAGGAAGTTGAATAAACCAACTTTTCAAAAACATAGCTAATATATGTTTATTTATTCCCTGAGAGTTTCTAAAATATCCGACTTCAATTGAATTTTTGTCTGTTGCATGTTTTTCGAGTACAATCTTTAGTTTGTTCATATATGTATGTTTAAAAATTCAGGATTGACAGTTTTCTCAGAAAACTCCAACTGACATTCCTCGATTTTCTCGGGCATCATCAATTTAAAAAGTACGTGGCTATGAAAATGGAGCATTCACGAATTTTTTTTTCCCAAATTGCAAAGAAATTTTTCTCGAAAATTTGGAATTTTTTTTTATAAAGAAAAATTATTAAGGAAAATTATAAAGAAACGCCGGAAAAACTACAACGAATACAAAGTATCTCATCATTGTGAATGTTTCACAGTGAATTACTCCGTCGTGAAATGCTTAGTGCAGTTTTTCTCGAAATTATTTTTTTTTCAAATTTTCGAAAAAAAAAATTAGTTACAATTTGGACTTTGTGAACTAATAATAATTGAAATTTTTTGAATATTTGAATAATTTCAATTGTAATTTTCCGGCAAAACTAGCAACTCTGATTTTTTTTAAATAATTTTCTGTTTATAAAACGAAACTGTGCTCACCTTACCCATCGGACCAAGGCCGGGGTGGCCTCTCCTGTACACAAAAGTTGTCTTCATTTAATTCGGTTCGTGGATGCACTTTGCCAGCCTCGCAGTCTTGGAAGGGTTCGCAGGTCGCCTTCTACTTGATCGATCCACCTTGCTCGTTGCGCGTCTCTTCTTCTTGTGCCCGTCGGTTCGTTTTCGAGAATCATTTTAACTGGGCTGTCGTCCGACTCCACCGTAGATCGTACGCAACTCCTTCCGTTCAATGACACCAAGGGCGCGTTGGTCCTCCACGAACAATATCCATGGTGAGGTGCAGCCTGGCGAGGTGCAACTATGGGCCGAACACAATGGAGACAACTTCTGTGTACAGCAGAGGGCACACCGGCCTTGTTCTGATTGATAATTAAGTACGGTGAAGCCAATAAGCTGAGCAACATTTTATAAAATTCTCAGATCGTTCTACCCATTTTAAACGATAGAAAAAAAATCTCTAGAAATGTCATTTCTTGATGGTTTTCAAATATTGTTGCATCAAAAGAATCCGATGGGTTCATAGTTTTTTATTCTTTGTAAATATTGAAAAAAGAGTTTTTTTTTTAACTGTTACAGGTTTTTTTTTCTTATCGGTATTTTTGAATTTGGTAGATAGTTTTTAGTCTATGATTTTAATTTAAAAGCCGGACTATTACGAATAAGCCACATGTGGTCATTAGAAGTCAGGAACTCCTTCGCCGACACACTTATTGGTTGATTCTGTTTTTTGATGAGAAACATTTCGTGCTACAACAATGTCTAAATCCTCAGAATAGTAGAATCTATGCAGCATCGATCCAGGAGATCCCTTCATGGTTTGGGGAGCAATATCCTCGGAAGGTCCCTACTTTTCATAGAAAAGGCTGTTAAAGCCAATGCCAATTACTACCTCAGCAATGTTTTAGGAGGACATTTGATGAGATATGCTTCAACAATTTTTGGAAGCCTCAAATGGGTTTTCAAACAGGATGCTGCCCCGACACATTCAGAAAAAGTTAAGCAGGCTTGGTGCAAGAACAATTTATCGGAATTTATCCCCAAAAAAATATGGCCGGCCTCTTCGCCAGGCCTAATGCATTACTTAGGTCAAATGTAACTCCATTGGGCTTTTCCATTTGGATCATTATTGACGAACAGTTTAAGAACTTCAAAGCAATAGACATTGAAAAATGAGATTCTGTGGGAAGAGATGCGTGCCGCTAGTAATCCTTTCCCGAAACAGCTCAATGCAATCCTTAAAGCAGCAGGTGACCGATTTGAACTCTTCGTCTATCCTGTTTGTTAGTAAGAGAACCCAAAAAGAACCAATATATAATTCAGTTCAATTCAATGCAATGACATTTTCTTTTTGCTTCACTTTATTGGTTTAAAAAAAACTCGAGGAATTATTGTCAACACCATCATTTTTTGTTTCCTTTTTACATTTCATTTCATTTCATTCTAAGTTTTCATGTTATGATACATAACTGTACATATGAATGAGAACCACAACTCTAAGAAATCAGTTTGAGTGATGTTTTAAGGCCACTAAAGTGCTAGTAGACAGTGGAGTTTCAATCGAAAACATTACAGGAAGCGATATAACATACATTGCAGTTTCAGCTTGTTCAGAAAAAAATCAGTTACTTTTTCAATTTTTTTATTCGTAGGCTCAAGTGTCGTTAAAAAACAACTCAACGGAACCGAATTTCAATTCGTGCTATAAAGTTTATAACAGTACATGTTTTATCACGATATTTGTAATATTGTTACTGAGTGGCTTGTTGATTTCGCATTTTGAATACATATTCAATAGTAGTCATGCGACGTATTATCTGTGAAAATTGTAATCATTCATGAATATATTCTCGGATAAATCACTGTCGGTTGATTTTAAATGATCTCGACCTGAAGCGTTAAATATTTGAATCTAATTTATGAATGTAATATTTGTTCAACCTCATTAAATTGTTAGAGCATTCAAAAAATACACGCCAAGAGGATTCAACGCGAAACTAATTTTCAGGAGAGCTTATCACTTAATCAAATTCCCAAAGGAAATATTAGTTTTAATTGAATCGCCTCGCAGATTCGTACCCTTAACATAAACCTCTTCGAACTCGATTGCTCGATAGTAAGTAGAACAATCGAAGCAGTACTAGCAAGAAGAATGGCTGCAATCAACTTTCATCGCACTCGTTGGGCACTGCTGTAGCACATGCCACATCGCGTTCGTTTCATTCCACAACCTGCCCGGCCCAGTTAGTGTGATTAAAACCATGAAGCTACTACACTATACACTAGGGTAGCGAACTACATTGGCCTATTCGCCAATTGCTAGCCCATCTTACCGAAAAAGTAATGTGATCTCGACGTTATCAATTTAACTTCAAATTCAGTACGATATTTCAGTTCGAGACAATATGAATTCATGTTTGAAATTCATGAATGTTTACTTCCTATGGTTTGCCAGGTCAATATTCGCCCTCCACCTGGCGTTCCCGAGTGTTTTCGGCCAAACTAAATCAGCGGGCCAACCAAGTTTGCCAATAAGAAAGGGTGTTTCATTTTTAACAAATTCTCAAAAATGTGCAACTCATCAATTAATCTTAATACACGTATGGAAAATAAACAAATTTTGAATCCATCTGCATTAGTAAAATTAAGTCCATTTTTGAAAACGGCAAAAAGTGCAACTTGTACTAATAGGCCAAGAACCAGTTCAGAAACCCTACCTCGTTGTTGTTTTTGCTTGTTACGAACCGCTTTCACAGATCCCATGGCAGAAGTCGAAAAATTAGCTGACGACGAGTGCTTAAAATGCACCGAACACCAAATGAGTGAAGGGGTGGAAAGCGTGGAGGTAAATCTGCCAGATTTACACCGGGGTGCGTGATCCGGAGCGGTAAATCCTTACCAGCAATGCTTTTGCTTCATTTCTTTCGTTGGTCGTTGGTTTCTAACTAAAGCTAGAACAGTTGCAAAGTGTGTTGGGGGCCGATCGTTTGTCTGGCTGCTACTGCTTCTTAGTAGTGCCCACAACTAACAAGGGAAAGACTGGAAACTGGATTTCACTGTACTTAGCTGCAATTAATCACGGCCAGATACTTTTGTCTGACAGCAAGCTGAAATCTAAGAATTTGCTCTGGTTTCCTTGAGAGCAGTCCTAAAGAATGGACTTGGTTCAGAAAACTCCGTCATGCAAAGAGAAATTAATTAGTAAACTTTCCTAAATGGCAATTTCTGGTGAATTTTAAGTTAACAAATAACTATAAAACTTGCTGCAAAACAAACAAGCGCTTCATTACAATGCTGTGCAGTTAAATGTCAAGTTAGTTTGAAAAGAAGTGCAGTCCTCTTTGTTTTGGTTGCAGTTTGCAAGTTACCTACAAAGTCGGTTATTCCGCTGAATAATCCTGCGTCACTTGACTGGAAGCTGATGCAGTACGATTGCTTTTATCATTTCTTGGAACTAGAGTAACAACAACTCTAGGGGTTTTTTTTTCATTAGGGCGAATCTAACATTAAGAGATTCTCTCCGGTCACGCTCTCTTTCATTTGTTACAGCGCCATTATAAAACTTTCGAAGGATTGTTTAGAACAGATCGAAACACAACAGTGCTGGCTAGCATACTCTACAAATAGTAGACTGAAAAAGGTAAAGATGATTGGAATATGAATGAAAGAGAAAGTAATCAAAGAGAGCCTCTCAATGTTAGATCTGTCCTAATGAAAAAAAAAACTAATTTCTCAAATCTATTCACTCACCCCGTCTTGGTATTGTCCACACAAGTCCTCTACAGACAAAACAAAATCAATGTGTACAGTGAGCTGTGTATGGCACACATGGAGTACACGATGCCGGCCGTCCATCGCATCGTCAATTCATCAATCAAGTAGTAAACAAACCATTCTCACCGCGCACCGCCACCGCCACAAAGAAACCCCTCTAATCTCATTGACCTCGCTCCCTTCCTGCCTTTTCATAAAGCCCTGCAATCGATGTAAACAACTTAGCTGTTTACCGAATGTACACACACACATACATTTATTCAAACATTCGAAATCCTGTGCAAAGGCCGGTGAAGGTGCCGTTCTGTGACAAAATTGAAAAAGCTTTTTCCCATGTCCATCATAAAGCTACGCAGTTCGATCAAAAGCATTACAACACCTGGCTCAAGTGATCCATTCCGTCTTTTTCTATTAGAATCGTTTCTATCCTCCATCATGCCGGTTGTGAGTTTCATAGGCCTGTGAGTTGTTTATTTCATCGGCGGGAATTACATGTTGCACAAACAGGAATCCTGTCTAGGCTTGTCTTTCAAGCTAGTCGTTCAATGAGATCAATTAGCAAGTTTATTCAAATTAATAGGTGTGTGGTTGGAATGACATCGATGGTGACTAAACACTTTTTTTGTCATTTCGAATATTGAAAATCATCGTATTGATTAAATAATCGATAAGTTATACTGGTTATATCCGATTGGTTTCCTGAATGGCAGAATAATCAATTGATTTCTGAGTTTATTTTGAGCTTTTCAGATTACATTTCTAGACAAAATAGTCAAAAGGTCGAAAGTAACATTTGTAAACAATGATCTCTAGCGTATTTTTCTCGCATTTGCATGCTCCCACAAACAAAATAGCACCAGAAACAGAAACAAAGAGTTCCCTTCGGTAGTGGATATAGATGATACCTTCCCTTCGGTAGTGGATATAGATGTTAGCAACCTGGCATTTCCAGGAAATTTACGTTTTAAGTCATTGTTTACAATTGTTATTTTCGACCTGTTGACGATTTTGTCTAGATTTATACATTGTAAAGGCTGTTTTTTTAAATATTTGTACAAAATATTGGATTTCTTAAAACCTTCTGGGAATGAAACACTGCTAGTTGAATTTTCGACCTTTATTCTAGTTTATCTTCCATTTCATAAGCCCATTATTCATCTTCAGTTGGAACTAAAGACTGTATTCGAAAAAAAGAGGCACACGGATCTCTCAGAATTTCGTATACTCCAAATATGCTTCTTGGAAAAAATATGAAAATGCACCTTAATTGCGATGTTTATTATGAAATAGGGTTTATATTCGTTTTTCTAATAATTTTCAAATGTTCGTATAAAATTAAGTAATTCTACTCTAACCTTTGTCTTTCAAGCGTCTAAACAAAGTAACGTTTTCATAGCTTTCAGAACATCACTTCTAATTTTGTTTTCGACAACAGCGGTTGATTATTTTTCGGTGTGTATGTTTTTCCATAACTGCTATTGTATAGCTGCTTTTTGTGTATTGCCAACAGATCGATCTCTTTTGTCGCTGCCTAATTAAGCAAGCGAGAAACTCAATATCGATGAGGTTGTTAATTTCATGCGCTGAACTCAGATCCCGATCAAATTATGGCTGAATGTCGGATGGCAGAGGAAAAATCTCTGTTTATGAAGTCTAATTCCGAGAAAGCGATGCTACATGCATTAACTTTCAATTCGAAGGTTTTAATTTTCCATTATGCAAATGGAAAGCAAACAGAAGTTTGCATGTCACAGCGTGTGAATTGATGAATGCATACAATATGTTCGCGTAGGGAAGATGTACCTATATTAAGGAGTGTATCGAAAATAAGCTATCCACAAACTTTCTTTCAAATTATGTTGAAAACCGATATTTTATTCATAAATCCTAAATTAATCCTTTATTATACGAGGTTAAACTTGAACATAATGAAGACCGGATGAAATTTAAGTTATTCCTTCACGAATTTTCGAACTTTGGATCGAATGCTCTTCATCAAGTTCCGGACAAGTGTTGCATCGCATTTTTTGGACGCTTGAGCCCACATTTTTTTGAACTCCTGCATGTTCCCAGCTGCCTTACCAGTCTTCTCGAAGACCCTCTTCACGATTGCCCAGTAACGTTCGATGGGTCGAAGCTGAGGGCAGTTTGGTGGATTGATATTTTTCGCAACGAAATCTATAGCCTTTTCCGCAAGCCAATTGAGAGTGGTTTTGGCATAGTGAGCCGACGCTAAATCCGGCCAAAACAGTGGAGGTGTACTATGCTTCTTATATAAAGGCAACAATCTCTTCTGGAGACACTCAGATCGATAGATTTCCGCATTTATAGTTCCGGTAGTGTAAAAAATGGTTGACTTCAAACCACAGGAACATATTGCTTGCCATACCAGTACCTTTCGACCGAATTTCTCCACTTGAATCGACCTGTCCGCATCGCTCACATCCTCCCCAACGACGGCAGTAAAGTATTGTGGACCTGGAAGGGTTTTTGAGTCCTCCTTTACATAGGTCTCATCGTCCATCAAAACGCATGCATCCGGACGCTGCAAAAGACGCGAATACAATTCCCGGGCCCTTGTTGCTGCTCGCTTCTTCTGTTCTGCACTTTGTTTCGAGATTTTCTGCTTCTTCTAGGTCTTCAGGTGGTTTCGCCTCTTGATACGCTGGATCATTCCGACACTCGTTCCTGCTTTTTTGGCCAAATCACGTATTGACATTGATTTGTTCTTCATGATTAGAGATACCACTTTCTGCTCCAGTTTCGGGTTGGAAGAACCGGGTTTTCTGCCTCTTCCTGGTGGCTCATCCAAAAAATAGTGTTCCCCAAACTTATTAATGATGGTTTTAACACTCACATGATGAATTCCAAACCGCTTCGCCAATTTTCGCATAGCCATGTGTCCAGAACCTTAATTTTCACTTCCTTTTCAATACGTGACATTTTGAAAACGCAGAATTTGAACAGCACAAACAAGTAAACAAAAGGAAGCTGACAGTCAAACGCACAGCATGCAGTGTTCAGAGCATAAAAAACCATCACAAATACATGCGTGCAACGCAAATGTATCTGGATAGCTTATATTCGATACACTCCTTAATCTCATCACGTTGCAATTCATCCTACTTGAAATAAAACGATATACACGTGACAGAATTAGTTAGTAATGTTTGTTGTAGTTCTTTAACGTGAGCAAACATTATTAGAAAACGAAACCAATCCTTCAACTGCCCAGTTGTTTGATTCATCGTAAGATGAATATAGGAACAATGAGATTAATATGGGGGCAGTAACCCTATATGATTTGCCAACGAAGGTTTCGGGCAATAAGCTAGCGGTAGTGCTAATTAAAAAGAAAAGAGGTTTCAGAACATCAAGACACAACTCTTCATGTTCTGAACTAATCGAAATAATTTTCCAAAGAATTGTTATTATCGTTCTTCAAAAAACAAACACTTTTATAATTATTTTTACATACATACCTCTTAAAAGAAACCAATCCCTAGTTTTAAAATATGGTATCGAATATTAAGAATGCTTCAAAATACGGTTGTAATGTTTGTTTCTGTTTGCCACAGAGTGATCATCGTCTAAAAAGGGCATATCTTTTAGAAAAAAAAACAATTATTACTTTACTTAATGACAAGTTTTGTACATTACTAGTTGTATATTTTGGTAACCTAGAAGCATTGGAAAGCTTACTGAGAAATTTGAATGAAAAAAAAAATAGATTGCTGCTAGATAACTGATTTATGTAATAAATAAAAAACACTTTGTTTTTAAATTCTGCAAAAAAAAAGTATAACTATTAGGAACAACGTTGAGCTGGACAACCTGGCTCTAAAATTTCAAACTGAGATTGAAAATTTATCTTTTCTACTGAATTTGCATTCGCACCAGTTTATATTGCTGAAGACGATGCTCATCTTTTTTTTTTCAAAATCGATATACTTGAAACATGTTATTGCTCATATGGATTGTAAGATCAGAAGTTATCTCATATGTTGGAAACATTTTGAACTTCATTTCAAATCTCGTTAAAACTTCCAGGTTAAAAACCAAGTAAACCCAGATTTAGATCATTATACTGATATACATCTTAGGAATTTTCGCTTGCGTTTAGAACAGATTTTTAAACATCTGCATCATATAGGATCGATTAGAATTTGTTTGGAGTACTCCGAAGAAAGGTTCCGGCTTAGAGCGAGGAGCAAAATACACTATACCAAGAAAAAAAAGTATATATTTTAGGTAGGAAGGGCAGATCTCACCGGAGTCTGCCTTCATCGGAACATTAGAATGTGACTTTATCGGTTGAATTCTTTGGAAGAAACCAAATGCCACTTTTTTTCTCAATCAGTATGCAGCAGAGGCATCTTGTGTCCTTTAAAAGTAACACTGATTTTTCAATTACAATCAGGATGTAAACTAGATGAGGAAAAATAAATTCCCTGATATTTCATGATTTTCCAGTCACGAGTTCAAGTGCTGCTATCGTAACCCGGTCGTAAATTGATCAACGGCTTCAAGTAGACCATTAAAACTCGTATTCTAGGCGTCACGTAGAACATTTTTGACAATCTAAACATATAGATTTTTTAGGAAGTTTGGAGTCAGTTGCGTGAAAGCACCGGGAAATCTGAACCAAGTCTATATGAAGGTCCTGAGAAAGTGAATTAAAATATATGACAGTAAATAGTGAAATTTAAACGAACTGTATGTATGTATGTATGTATGTATGTATGTATGTATGTATGTATGTATGTATGTATGTATGTATGTATGTATGTATGTATGTATGTATGTAAGGTAGCCACCATCTCTTCTAAGACCTTGTGATGTATGCAGCTCCACTTAATAGCAAGATCAAATTGAGTTACCGGGTTGCAATCACAGTAACGCTGTATGAAGGGCCAAAAACGGTGGGGCGGACCCGTAAGCAAAGACACTTACGTTAGACCTGCGGAAACATAAGATTCTCCTTCCAACGATACGATCCAACAAATCGAATAACCCAATTCGCAATACTTATTAAGCTTTCTACGGGATGGCTTGTTAAGAAGGGCGCGTCACTCTCGCTGAAACTGATGGAGTTGAATTCACAGCATCACAATCGAATCGGTAGGATAAAGAAAATGATACTGTTTGTTCCCTCCTAGACGCCGGTTGTCATACCACTCCATTGTCTAATTGCTCCCTCCCTTCCCAATATATATTCAATTTCATATAGTAATATTTAAAATTTTAATTATAAAAATATAGTAAATGAATATTATAATGACAAATAATGTAGTGAATGAATATAAGAATGATAATAACAATTCCATTTGTGGACCTGAAAGTTTAGACAATGTAGCTGCGAGAAAAAAAATTATATAAAAATATCCCTTAAACTTGGGATGTCCATGGATGATCTGAAATTATATAGCAATAGAATAGTAAACCTAAAATTTCGATGTGCTGTTCCGTTTCCTTGCAATAATTTTTGAAGTGAGTCTCATCGGAAATAGTGATTTTAATGAAATGAATTTAAATACAATTATGTCACATAATTTAATATCATAACATAAAATAATAAACTGACGTTATAATATAAAATAATAATACCAGCAGGCCAGTAAACTGTAGTAGAATACATATATCCGTAACTAAGCGGACCATTCACTCCACGATCAAGACTTCTATTGTTGCAGTTTCTATTGGATTAAGATCTACTAAGATTAGAATTTGTTTTCACAATAATAGTCAGAGAACATAATAAACGTAGGTACGAGAATATATCTGACATCTACTGGTATGTTCCTGAAAATAAAAATTAGATGTGTATTAATATCATAATAATATTGGAAAAACTGAAAACAGCTAATAATAAGGCGAAATAAATTTCATATAAGTATGAATCCAAATACTTAGTAAAACTAAAATAAAAAAATTAAAAAAAATTTCTATAGCTCTTGTTCATCTGGACCCATAAATGATTCTTTATGCCTATAAAATAGGAAATGAATGATTGTAAACTGTTAGGTTTTGAATTAATATATATTTTTGATGAAGAATGAAAGAGCTTATTTTAAGTAGAATTTTTCGAATGAACCTTTCTAAAAAAAAAACAATAAAAACCTTCCTATCTTTTCAAATACATAACGTAGGTTAGATGAGCTATAACTGACAAGGATGCAAACTTGTGAAGCTGGAAATGACTTATAAGAAAGCATACAAAATGTAGTGAATGGATGTTATAATAGAGTCCCACACAGCGGAACCGTCTACGGAATGAACTCTGGAACGATGCCTTTAATTGTGTGTCGTCTGTTTTCGATTATAATATGTTGCGAAACTATACGAGGCAATAGTTTTTTTAGTGTTAAGATAGTTTGTTTGTATCATTTGGACACAAAACTAGTCTGTTGATAATTAATTAAATCAAATAAATACAAAATTTAATTTCTAACTCTAAATGAATTACTAAAGGCTGCAATTCACACTGCAATATGCAATGTGTATAAGTAAAATGACAAAGAAAAAAACAACAAAATCAGTAAATTGTCACCTCATAACTCTAGACTTGAAACAACGTCATATTTTTCGTCCAATTATCAGTTCTTGAACTTTTCAAACCCACCCTTAAGCAGCCAATCCCATTGGCCTGCAAACTCTCGGAGCAACTTAAGCTCAGAACTTGATTCCCCATAGACACGCAAACACTCACTTAGTCAAACTTGTTCCAACTGATTCACTGCTGCCACCCAGTACAGTGAATGCAGTTCACATGTATTTTTTGGTGCAAGATAAGTTGGGTTCCTAGCTGATGCTTGTTCAAAAGATTAAACTTAATATAGTGAACCTCCTTCGCCAACACCAAACCCCCACCTAATCTGTTCTAAAACGTACTAAATTTTTCCACTGCGGCAATGCAAAACTTCCTCACCACCACCTCCAGCATCAGCAGACTGTGAAGCGACGACGACGACGACGACGACGATGAAGATGATGAAAACTAATGCCATGAACGAGGACTCTCCGATGTAGACAGAGAGCATAGGGTTTCACGTGGTGTTGTCTGCTAGTGGTAGCGCCGTGTAGCTCATCCTAGTCCTGGCCGAACGCACTAGAGATAAATTAATTGCTTCATTATGACAACAGTTCCCCAGTCGCAGAAGTAGGGTTGTCGCATCTAGTTTCGGATAGTTACTGTGTTAGCTGCCTAGGCCATTTTTTTAGGGTGCAGCACAACTTGATTGCATTTGTAAATGAATGTACTAGCAGCCTAAGCTAGAGCTTTGCACGTGTGTATGTAGTTATGTTGGGAGGTTTAAAAAGGGAATTGACTGTAGTGTCGTCCGTTGTCGTCGTCGTCGTCGTTTCTAAGCTAAAACGATACTTAATGATGGGGTTTATGTAGTAGACAGGAGGGATGCTTCAACTCTGAACATTCTGAATTGCTTCGGCAGTAATTAATTGTTGTCTTTTTTCTTTTCTTTTCTACAGGTAAGTTTTCTTCAAGAGGTTGACGCAGAGAAAAGGGGAATGGGTGAGTTTTAAAAGTATGGGACATAAGAGTTGTGCATTGTTATCGTACAAGTGTCACGACTTGTGAAAGGGTCGTTTAGTAAAATAGACCAAAAAGTCCAAAGTGTAATTTAATGTTCTCTTCAATTCGAAAGAGGAACTGTGATTTCATCAACGCACTGGCGATAGAATCTAACACCGATCTAACACAGAACATACCAAACAGCTAACCAGATAAATGCAACCTAAGTAAATCTTCTACACAACCGCAGCGGAGCATACAGTTCTTCTGATGCAGTTGAAAACTTTGTGTACGACTCGAACAGCAAGAAATTATCCGCACAGTAGCCCCCCGTACTCCTAAAGTTACCTTCAACCGTCTGAATCACCATCTTTCCTGCCAGTGTCAGAGCGCATTGATGCAGTGCTGCTGCACCGGGGGACGACAACTTCCAAAGTAAATATTTGAGCTAACATTGGATAACCCTCCTCTACGGCGAAATTGAAAGAGTCGTTGGTCGTTCAAACTCCAACCAGAAGCGAGAAGAAGTATCTCAAACGAAGACGATGAGTCATTTCTGGTGCAATCGGGACGATTATCCCATTGGTTGAAGGGGGATCGTTCATGCAGCATGAGTAACTTTTTCCACTATCAGTGGAATCCATTTCCGTTCCCAATGGCAAGGAAGGGTTCTCCGCTTAGTAGTAAACCATTCCGGCTATTCATGCGGGAACTGCTCTCTCATATGAGCTTGTTTGTTTCATTTCCTCGCAAAAATTGCCCTCGAATGTGCCTTCATTCGGTTACATGCGCTGCAGCATTCATCCAGGTCAATATTTACTTCGATTAGGTTCTGAAATTGAACGTTACAAATGTGAATATAATTTACCTCTGTGGAAATCAGCAAACGTGATCAAACGAAATTCCCATTCGGAAGTAACGTGCTTCCTGGTTTTGCATCAGGGGAAGGTGTGGGGGTGGTTCCGTCGGATCTGCCTAGCGTGAAACGAAGTTAAATCTATTTTCCATGTTTGAGGACGGGAAAAGCTTCTTATCAGCTCGTAAATGGGTTCAGTAGAGGCACCATGTACATGTAACCGTCACCGATTTTGTAAATTGTAATATGTATTGATTGTGCTTTCAAGGACGCATGAGGTTTTAGAAAAAATGTGGGGATGGATGTAAAGGCCAGGTTCTATTAAGCTGAACGGTTTAAGGCCGAATGCAATAATTATGCATAGATTTGCTATGTTTGAACGTGATTGATTTTTAAGTCCAATGAGTGATTAAAAGTATAGCATTTTTTATTAACACCAGAAATTAAACTCAATGATAAAATTGAATATTTTCAAGATAATGATTGAATTCTTCATGAGAATGGGAGAAAATAAAAGTCTCATCAAAGTTTAGTTTGCTTTAATTGTTTTATTTAATCAATGCTGAGACGATCACTTTGAAAAAATGGTTACCTTAAGTAATAGATGACCACGATAAAATTGCATCACACGAAAATTGCTCTTACTTTATTCTTTTGAGATTTTGAGTAAAAAAGAAATTTCAATGTATTTTGTTTACAATGTGTGAGTTTCAGCAAAAGTTACAACAAGGGAGTCAACAGAACATAAGAAAACTCTGCACAAGTACTTCGAAAAACTAATGCTTCACATCGTAAAATCGGAAAAAAAAATTAGGAGTCGTACAATCTACAGTTTCAGAAAAGTTCGAAGAACGTGTGGCTATCGATTGAAAGCAAAGATATGGAAAAAAAATCGTCCACCAAGTGTTAAGGGTAGAACCGGAAACCTGACTCCTTCGTTCTAAATGTATCAAAAAGCTGATTTCGACCCAAAGCATCGTAAAGAAGGCAAAAAATCGAACTAGATTACTTACATTAGGGCATATCAAATTGCGAAGAAAAGCAGAATACGTAAACTATAGCGGTGCCCGGAAGTTGTATTCTAAAATGTTAACTTAACCACACTTCTGTGTCATGAATGATGAGATATTTTTTAAGGTGAACTTAAATCAGATTCCGGGGAACTAAAGGCAAATATGATGTCCCAGAGAACACTAGGAAGTAAAAGTTGTGGAAGTTTTCCAAGAAACTCATGACAAGACAAGTGATTTGTGCGTGCAGACGGCGGAGAACATCTATCATAACAGTAATGGGTCATTAGGCCGAACGCAACTAGGCCGAATTGGTTGCTAGGCCTAAGAGTATAAGAGTTCATTTATTTTCATTTTTTGTTTAGAATTGCAATCTGCTCAAATTTCAAAGAAGGAAAAAGCTTCAACGTAAAAGACTCAACGATGCATGTTAGCTTATTGACAGTTCTAAAATAAAGAGAACTTTTTATTATTAAGAAAAAGTAACGATCTCTCGTGAAATTTCTTTAGTTTCTTGTCCCAAATATAACAAGAAATACTAGGTTTAAGCTTCAACAAGACATGTTATCAAATTGAAAAATTTGAAAGCACTGGGAACGATTAAAGGATTGAAAAGTCTCCAATGAAAGTTCGATGGTCTTTACATGATACCCCTCTTAAGTTCTCGGTTCATGGTTGCTCCCTTTCCATCCCGTGGGCACCTTTCACTCCCTAGATCTTGCTCCACCTAGTCTAACCATCTTGCTCGTTTGACCACGATAAAATTGCATCACACGAAAATTGCTCTTACTTTATTCGTTTGAGATTTTGAGTAAAAAAGAAAATTCAATGTATTTTATTTACAATGTGTGAGTTTCAGCAAAAATTACAACAAGGGAGTCAACAGAACATAAGAAAACTCTGCACAAGAACTTCGGAAAACTAATGCTTCACATCGTAAAACCGGAGAGAAAAAATTAGGAGTCGTACAATCTACAGTTTCAGAAAAGTTCGAAGAACGTGTGACTATCGATTGAAAGCAAAGATATGGAAAAAAAAATCGTCCACCAAGTGTTAAGGGTAGAACCGGAAACCTGACTCCTTCGCTCGAAATGTATCAAAAAGCTGATTTCGACCCAAAGCTTCGTAAAGAAGGCAAAAAATCGAACTAGATTACTTACATTAGGGCATATCAAATTGCGAAGAAAAGCAGAATACGTAAACTATAGCGGTGCCCGGAAGTTGTATTCTAAAATGTTAACTTAACCACACTTCTGTGTCATGAATGATGAGATATTTTTTTTAAGGTGGACTTAAATCAAATTCCGGGGAACTAAAGGCAAATATGATGTCCCAGAGAACACTAGGAAGTAAAAGTTGTGGAAGTTTTCCAAGAAACTCATGACAAGACAAGTGATTTGTGTGTGTAGACGGCGGAGAACATCTATCATAACAGTAATGGGTCATTAGGCCGAACGCAACTAGGCCGAATTGGTTGCTAGGCCTAAGAGTATAAGAGTTCATTTATTTTCATTTTTTGTTTAGAATTGCACTCTGCTCAAATTTCAAAGAAGGAAAAAGCTTCAACGTAAAAAACTCAACGATGCATGTTAGCTTATTGACAGTTCTAAAATAAAGAGAACTTTTTATTATTAAGAAAAAGTAACGATCTCTCGTGAAATTTCTTTAGTTTCTTGTCCCAAATATAACAAGAAATACTAGGTTTAAGCTTCAACAAAGACATGTTAACAAATTGAAAAATTTGAAAGCACTGGGTACGATTAAAGGATAGAAAAGTCTCCAATGAAAGTTCGATGGTCTCATGCCGTAAAGATATCAAGTTAAATTATCAGAAAAGGAGTTTTTAACTTAGAAAAAATTGCTCATGATTAAAAGAAGGAAAAATTCTCCAAACAGCTCGTTGTTTCAATTGACAATGATATCAAGAAACATAAAGTTCTTACTTCAACAGTTAGCATATTAAACAAAGAACTTATAACTGAAAGAAAAAATCTCGTATAAAAGTTCATTGACATCATGTCCCAAAAGATTTCTGGAAATACAAAATTAAATCTTTCACAAGGCATGATTATTATTTACATGATATCCCTCTTACGTTCTCGGTTCATGGTTGCTCCCCTTCCATCCCGTGGGCACCTTTCACTCCCTAGAGCTTGCTCCACCTGGTCTAACCATCTTGCTCGTTGCCCCCCTCGTCGTCTTGTGCCAACCGGATTCCCATCAAACACCATTTTTGTGGATAGTTGGCCGTCATTCTAGCAACATATCTTGCCCAGCGTATTCGTCCAGATCTGACCACGCTACGAATAATGGGTTCGTCAGCGTGTTGCGCGAGCTCATAGTTCATCCTTCGCGTCCTGCACTCCGCTAAAGATTGTTCTTAACAACCTTCACTGAAAAACTCTGAGTGCTCGCAAGTCCTCCTCAAGCATTGTCCACCTCTCATGCCCGTAGAAAACAACTGGTCTTATTACAGTTTTATACAGGAGACACTTCGTACGGGAGCTAAGTCTGTTTGACCGCAGATGATGGGAGCCCGTAGTAGGCACGGCTTCCACTGATAATAGGCCTCCAGATCTCACGGCTGTTATCATTGTCCGCAGTAACCAATGCGCCGAGATAGACAAAGTCGTCAAATACCTCGAACTCATCGCCGTCGATCGGTCCACTTCTGCCTAATCGGGCTCAGTCGTGCTCGGTTCCGCATGCCAGCATGTACTTCGATGACGTATTTATCTTTAATCCAATGTTCACTACTTGATGCTTTAGTCTAGTGTACTGCTCTGCTACCGCTTTAGATGTTCTGCCGACAGTGTTCAAGTCATCGTGCAAAGCAGATAAATTGATGGGATCTTTTGAGAATCGTGCCCCGAATGTTGAATTCCGCTCGTCTCATAGCACCTTCAAGAGCAATGTTGAACAGCAGGCATGAGATTCCTTTACCTTGACGAAGGCCCCTGCGGGATTCGAATGAACCTGATAATCCACCGATATCAAAACCCAGCATTAGTCTGGTCAGCTTTCCCGGAAAGCCAGGGTTGACTTGAAATGTTCAGTGACAGACAATACAATTTCGTTCATTCATCCCTAAACCTAATCAGCCAAAATTGTGACTCTAGTCTAACTATAATTGAATTTTCGTCTGTATTTAGTTCATAACTAAAGTTCACTTATTTGAAAATTGTATGCACCACTTACGATAAAACAATAAGACCACATTTTGATTTCCATAGCTTATGGAGTCCAGTTGGTGAATCTGAATGTTGATTCTATTAGCATCTTAGTATATCACGCATAAAACAAATAATTTAGGATAATTGTTCTCAATATCTCATGTTCTTACATTTATCCTACGCTTAATCAAAAGATTGGAGATGAGATAGATTGGTTTCTTTTCGTAATAATATTTGCTTTCGTTTAATTACAAAGCCAATCATCTTAGCTATAACTATCTTTACTTTCTAATAATTGTGACCTATTAATAAAGAAATCCTTAAACGTTTAATCTAAATGTATACGTATATTTCTTTTTTTCACAAAAAAAAATTAAAAGTTCGATTAAAAAGGGATTGGAAATTTTATCTTTAAATTTGATACTTGTTAAGAATAATCAACTTATAAGTAAACAAAACAAAGAACAAAGAGTCAAAAAGTGCTCGCCATCCCCTGGCTGGCTCGGAGGCTTCCTTTGCATCTCAGAATGATAACCGTTATTGATGGTGTCAAATAAAAACAAAAGCTTATCTATTCGACGAGCGTCATTGATGGCGCTGGTGCTGATTTAACATTTTCATGCGCATTTAGTATCTTTTTCCCATCTAAGTACGCATACATGCACAAAAACCATTTAGTATTTTGTTATATAGCCTTCATTTTTGAAATGATGATGACAGACATTTCAACCAAATGCGTTGTCCATCTTTGGCGTCACTTTATTTCGAAACCATCATCATGATAATGGCCGTGTCATGTGGGTCCTTATAGGTTAGCCAGTAAAGGCATGTTTTTAAAACATCCAGTGGGTTCAATTCTTGGTTCGGTCGGATTGACTGTTTCATTGGTCGTCGTAAACCCCAAACGAAAACAAAAAAGTTCCCAAAAATGAAAATGAAGTGTGAACTAGTGAACAAGGATTTTTACCTAAAACCTGAGCTAGTTCCCAATTTCGTGATTCATTTTACGGTGTATTTTTGCTTGTTCTCGAATTCATGGCTGCCGTTTATGGGCACGGATTCTTTTTCGTGTAGACCACACTTATCAAGAACTCCATTTAATGTTACGTCGTCATCGGAATCATTTCAACCATTGTCAACGTCATCTTCATCGTCACAGTTGTCAGCCACTCCGTGCCCAGTTGATGAGCTGTTTGATTCTTCCTTTTTTTTTTGGGCGGTTTCAGAGCAGATACGTGTGGGAGAACCATCGGTAAAAGTATGCATGAAAAACACACACTTTTATTCTTAGAGCAATCGACGGTGCGTGACTTGATGTTTCCCGCGTGGAACGAGTGTGGAGGACTACTATAGCAGGCCGGCAGTGTTGATGGGGACACGCCAAGCGGGTGTGAAGAAACTGAATCGCGTGACGATGAAAGCTCTGAAATTACCACGATTTGATTGGCATTCACACTAACGGTTGGCCAATGAGCGCTTTGATTACTATGTGGATTTGCTGACTAGGTAATCGTAATGATTATAAAAAAGCAAATTGTTGACAGTGACATGAACACTGGTACAATTCGCAGCTGTGAAGTCGAAATGGAAGTTTGAGAGGAACTCAAGTACAATTCGAAGTGAAACGTAATGAAATTATGCTTACTTCAGTTCAGGAAAAAGAAGCATATAGAGTTGATGGTTTATACCTAGCGTGAACACCATTGATTAGCCTTGACCAGTCTGGAACTTGAGCAAAATCTCCCATTACAGGCACATTGAGTTTTTAGCAACATTAAGATGACAGTTGATAGTGAATGAGCAGCAGAACATCAACATCATTGACCGCGTTTGAGACTTACAAACATCCTCAATGTGTAAGGACTGGTGGTATTAAATTAAGGCAATACGAATGAAGGTCAATTAAGGAGAGGGTAGGAATGTGCTGACGTACTTACCTTACCAATCAGACCAAAGCCGGTGTGGCTTCTGCTGTACACAGAAGTTGTCTCCATTGTATTCGGTCCATGGCTGTACTTGAAGGATCCGCAGGTCGTTTTCTACTTGATCGATCCACTTTGCTCGTTGCGCGCCTCTTCTTCCTATACCCGTCGGTTCATTTTCGAGAACCATTTTCACAGGGCTGTCGTCCGTTATTCTTACGACATGCCCAGCCCATCGTTGTCGACCGATTTTTGCCCTAGTCGACCAATGTGTTGACGTGATACTAGCTTCATTGTAAGCCTGTTATCTGCATCTTCACGAGAAATCACTGGAATGTTGGATAAAAGGTTTGAGTTGGCCGCAGGGTTTGTTTTGGTAAACGATATGCTGAATTCTATTGATACATTGGACCGATTTTCGATTTGGCCCGGAATGCACCAATAGTACAAATAGCTGCTTTGAATCGTTTTAAAGGGTAACTCATAAGAATGTATATATGTATGTAGCCACCATCCCTTCTAAGACCTTGTCTTGGATGCAGCTGCACTTAATAGCAAGAATAGCTAGAGTTGCCGGTCTGAATTCACAGTAACGTTGTATGAAGGGCCAAAAACGGTGGAGCAGACCCTTAAGCAGAGACACTTACGCGAAACTCACGGGAACATAGGAATATCCTTCCAACGATACCATCCAACAAATCGAATAACCCAATACGTAATACTTATTATACTTTGAACATGATGGCTTGGTAAGACGGGCACATCACTCTCACTGAAACCGTTGGAGTAGAATTCATCGCATCATATTGGAATCGGTACATTTAAACCAAAAGTAAGGATACTGTTGGGGCTACTCACAAACAGTGATACTGTTGTTTTTATTGGAAATAAAAGCCAGTTTAAAATAAATAATCTTCAGAGCCACTTTGGAGTGATTTAAACCAACAGTAAGGATGCACAATGCCAACCCGTGGTTTGCCACTCCGTGATTGATCATAGTCAGCTGAGATTGCACAGAGTCCCAAGGAAGCTAAAAGGTCATCAAGAGTTATGTTGGACCTGGTAAAATAATGGTAAATAAAATAATTCCTGATTGTTGTGAAGTGCTAAGAAAATATTCAAAAAACTTTCCTAAGATCTAAGAAAGGTTACGGTGTTGCTTTGGTAGAAAACCTGACCATCAAAGTTCGATTATATGCGCTTTCTCTGCGGTAAACAAAACGTTGAAAACAGTGTGATTTTGTTCACCGTACAGAAAACGAAGTAAACTCGAACTTCAGCAGTCAGGCAATTCCGTGGGGGGGGGGGGGGGGGGGCGGACATTCTTCTGTTACCTCTTAGTGCTGTTACAAATCCTTGGTTTGTACTTACTAGACTTGGTACTGTTTCTGTTGTATGTTCGTCCTCCGCTGCAGCCACGAAAATCATATGGCTGGACTTCGTCTGCTTCAGTTTCGTGTGGTGATGTGGTGATGTGGTAAGAACCCACCATCCGTGCAAGGATTGCCTATGTCTGCAGGACTATCCAAGTTGCTCTGAGAGAATAGGCTACGTGATGGTTTGTTGTAACATGGTCAGTCGATCTCAATGAGGACCTTCGGAAGACAACGGCCAGAAGGCTGCGTGTCTTCCCCCATGACAAGAGATTGGCGACTCCACGAACCCTTGTCCAGTCAACAAATCCTTCGACTGCCTTAGGCTACAACACCCCCCTATTCCCAGTTATATTGTTGTTATAGCAACAGTGGAAATTTTTAAGGATAAATAATTGTTTATAAAAAATGTGAAGTTACAAAATTTAGGAAATTTCATGGCTATATTGCAGCTTAGGTTCAATTGACAATTTTGTTTTACATACTATAATTGCTATGTTTTTGTATTCTTCATACGTGGAGTAACGATTATGATGATGCAGAAGGAAATATTCTCTCATCACTATGAGGGTCCAAGAGTGGACAGTAATTTTTGATAGAACGAAATATATGAAGAGAAAATGTTGATTGTTCCATCAGTGTAAAAAATTGAATAGAAGTATTTGAAAATTGAGCGAAGGGCATACGATGGTTCGAGTACTATATCATATGCCCTTCGCTCAATTTTCAAATACGTCTATTTAATTTTTCACAGCCAGCCAGCCTGTACACTGACGGAACTATCAACACTTTCTCTTCATGTCTTTCGTTCTTGCAGAACATACTGTCCTCTCTTTGGAGCTCATGGTGATGAGAGCACAGTTCTTTCTACATCATCAGTTTTGTTTTAGTTTTTATTTGTAATACTAAATGTGCTGAGATATTATAATTTCTACTGTTCCTGATATAATAGTTGTGAGCAATAAAAATGGAAAGATCTCACCAATTTTGTTTTTAATAACTTACCATAAAAGCATGCCAGTCTCAGTGTTGTATTTATATATTCAAAGAAAAACAAACTTTCAAACGTATTTTTAACTGCTTGTTATTCGTATCGGACTCATGTGCTTTTATCGGCTGATCCAATATTAAATGGTGGCATTATAAGTGTCCAAATACCGTTAATTGTTAGATACTGGCAGGAAATTCTATGCACACACAAAATTTATCCATTCTATGCTCAAATATAGATTTCCGGAAAAACTGACGCAGTTGGACAAAGCAACGATTGATCGAGTGATGTTTGTCGTCCGAGTATCAGGGACTTTCTCGAGTCCCTTCGAATCTCGGAGAGGGTTACAGTAAGGTGATGGATTGTCGTGTTTACTATTTAACATTGCATTGGAGGGTGTGATTCGAAGAGCTGAGATAGACACGAGTGACACGATCTTGCCACGTAGCACGTAACTTTGAGACGATGGCGGAAACGTACATCAGACTTAAGGCTGAAACTGGTAGGATTAGGCTTGTGATTAATGCATTGAAAACAAAATACATGAAGGGAAGAGGCTCACGAGAAGACAATGTTAGCCTCCTACCACGAGTTCAGACCGACGGTGATGAAATCGAGGTAGTAGACGAATTCGTGTATCGTGGCTCATTGGTGACCGCCAATAGCGACACCAGCAGAGAAATACAAAGGCTGGCAAAGGTGCTTACTTTGGACTCCGAAGGACGCTAAGATCGAACAAAGTTCGCCGAAGTACAAAGTTGACCTTCTACAAGACATTAATTAGACCGGTAGTTCTCTACGGCCACGAAATTTGGACATTGCAAGTGGAGGACCAACGCGCCCTTGGTGTCTTTGAACGGAAGGTGTTGCGTACGATCTACGGTGGAGTTCAGATGGAAGACGGAACGTGGAGGAGGCGAAGGGGGAACCTCCCATCGTACATATCGCTAAAATCGGTCGACTACTTCTGTGTACAGCAGAGACCACACTGGCTTTGGTCTGATTGGAAAGGTAAGTAAGCCCAACAAATCGCACTGGTTTTAGCAATTTATTGACGCCGCCGGTGGTGTAGTGGTCAGCGTGGATGCCTCTCGCTCCAGTCGACGCCGTTGGGATTTTCGGTGACGAAAAATCTCTGATCCCATCTTCTTTCGGAAGGGAAGTTAAACCGTTGGTCCCGGATCAAGTGTTGATGGGTTCGATATTTATGATCCAGGTCTCACTGGCGTGACGAACCAGCCTCTGGTTGGAAGTAAAGTAAATACTAA
Organism: Aedes koreicus; assembly: GCA_024533555.2. Lineage (NCBI taxonomy): Eukaryota > Metazoa > Arthropoda > Insecta > Diptera > Culicidae > Aedes > Aedes koreicus. The sequence continues at coordinate 274,057 of JAHHFK020003409.1, forward strand.
ACAAATAACAAGCAGTTTATGGAAGTGATGACCGATTGGTGGGGCCAAATGGCCAACTCATTTGTGTTCTTAATTAATAATAATAATGTTGATAATTTTTAAGAACACAACACTTTTTTAGATCATCTTACAGTCTTCGATGAAGTTGTTTAGCATAGAATGTCTTATTAGAATCTCACAATTGACAGTACTTGGACACTTACAGCGCCATCAACCAAATAATACTGAAACCATGGTCTCTCTCTAAATACGCTTTGATGACCTTCCCAATACAAACATCAACCTTCTCTGGAAATAGGTAAACGTTTACTGATTTGGCTCAAATTTGGACCAGAGGCTAAGGATGGCGTGGGGCACAATATTAAGTTTTATTATATTATTAAGTTAACGCATTCGGTAAAAGGGTAGCTACAAAGAAATACCATGCTGGAGGTGGCTGGGTTCGATTCCCGGTCTGGTCTAGAAATTTTTCGTAAAGGAAAATTGATGATATGATTGTACTTGAAAACACAATCATACTAATGCAAAAATGGTATTTGGCATAGAAAGCTCTTAATTAATAACTGTGGAAATGCATTTAGAACGCTAAGTTGAGAGCAAGCAATAAGCTAATTGTGAAAGCAATAAGCTTAAAATGCTAAAGAAGAAGAAGTGGTAGGACCTACACTGAATTCGAACGTTCGACCACCTCGTTTGAAGTGGATCTGTATCGAAGACATTGTGGAAGATGTTTTATAACATCTCTTTCCACATTGAGCTCCGATTACGATTTTTGTAATCCTTATTTTTTTGCGTTCCACGGGAAATTTTGAGATTCCACCGAGGCAATCAAAGCCAACGAGAATTCTTCGCTCCACTCAGCTGTAACTTTCTTGCGGCTCCGTCGGATGGTTTTCGCTCTGGCCCAATAGGACTTGAAGCTCCAACGCTCTCCAGATCGTCGGAAAACCCAACTGAGTCGTCTTCTGACAGCAATTCGGACATGATTGATGATGGACTCACAACAAATTACTAAAATAATAACAAAAGTATAAAAAACACCTCACACAACCGGTGATCGAACGGTTACAACTGGCGAATGTTTAAAAAAATGACAGCTGTCATCCGTGCAGACTTCATGTTTGCCATGTTTGTCACTAAAGAATTTCCAGAGTGTCAAATAAATTATTTGCTTGTATTGAGTAAACATATTTGAAAAAGCATAATAAGGGGGCATCACACTATTTGACAAATTTCCAAATAATTGGAACGACCAACAAAAACCAATTCTATTGAGTTCCAAGCTCACTGTTATGTAACAATATTTGGTGCAAATATAATTTTGCAAAGGGTAAATCACACGTTGGGGAAATTAAACTTTAGGAAAAATCCACCGAACAAAATTACGATTGAAGGATTTGGTGAAACGAGAGTCCCTAGCTGCATTTCGTGCCTTTTGGAATTTTTATGCTTCTATTGAGTTCCAAGCTCATCTGTTATGTACCAACTGGGGGAGTCGTGGTCCTATACCCAATGATTACATTATCTCCAATCCGCTCAACCAATAGCAATGTTTTGATGTATAGTTTGCGGAATATTATAATTTGAGATAAAGGGTGTTCCGATCAAAATTTGGTCAAACAGTAATGTGTGTGAGTCGATCAAAGTTTTTATTAATAAGTCAAATTCTTTTTCTTTTTCAAGTTCAGTTAGTACAGAATACAGAAGAAATTCAGCTTAGCTTCAATTATACCGAATGCGAATTGCCGGGTATTTCGTTTAACACCTGCCATAAGATTTTGTACAGTCTTCTTGTCCACTTTATTCGCCGCAGAATGCCAGTTTGCCTTGAACTGTTTCTCGCTCACAACAGCTTTTTGAGTCTTCTTATGGTTCCGCTTGACTATGGCCCAATATTGCTCGATCTGGCGGAGCTCTGGCGTGTTGGGAGGGTTCTTGTCCTTGTGCACCACTTGAACGTTGCTGGCAGCATATCACTCCATGGCCTTTTTTCCGTAATAGCAAGATGCCAAATCCGGCCAAAATAGAACGGAACACTTGTGTCGCTTTAGGAAAGGCAGTAGACGTTTTTGTAGGCACTCGCTCAGATAAATTTCCTGGTTGACGGTTCCGTTCGCAAAGTAAACGTTTGAATTGAATATTTAGTTAGAAAAAGTAGGCCATTATCCTAAACCACTGTGTGATGAAAAACAGCCCACTATAATGTACAGTTTCAAATACAAATTATAAGGGTGACTTTTGTTGACTTTACACGATTTTGTTGTGTATTTTTTTTTAAATATTGTCTTAAAAAATCTGAGTTTCAATCAAAGAGTTTTTATTGCTTTGATTGCTGCATTATGATAAAACAAATCCCATGTGACTCTCGTGAAATTTATCACCTCTGATCAAGGATACTTAACTGGTTCTCTACTAATTTTCTACTTGGTGTCTCGCCCTCGAACTGACAGAAAGCTTCTGAATAGTCTGAACACTAGCACTATGAAGAATTTATGTGCTACAATTTCGAACGAATAAAAAATCCCCCTCTATCCACCTAAACATCCCTAATAACTCGATCTTCTGGGAACAACCTTCCGTCAATTAATATCCATCCAAGAATTTAATTAAAAATGCAACATGCACCACCATCAACCAAGGACGTCCTTTCGCTTCTCCAAAGACAAGAAATCCCAATTTTTCCACTTCATAACCACCGTTCACAGCGAATCGACGAATGGAATCGACAACAACAACAACAACCCCAAGGAGGGAATGACTAAAAATGTTCTCCGTTCTCCAATTTGCTGTTTTGTTTTCGGCATTTTCTCCATCGTCATAAGCCATCATAAGCACATTTTTGGAACCGCTTGTTCGTTGTTGCCGGTCTGCGCGATTACGATTCTTCCGGATGTGGTCGTTGGAACCGCCCGGGCAAGGTGGACGGAAGTGAGCAGCAGGTGCCAAGAGCGACGATGCAAACGAACGAGACTGCCGTGCTGTGTTTTGATCAAAATTCCCTTTCTCCTCAAGCTTCTTCTGAGTGAGGTTAGCGGTGATGGTGGTAGTCGGTCGGTATTGGTGTGAGTTCGGTTGTTCTCTATTTTCTTTGGTTCGCACTCTGCTAGCGCTGTCGCTGTCGGTAAGATGTATGGGGTTGAAGATGGACGGTGATTCTTTTCCCGACGCGATGCGAGATTGGTGAGTGGGAGGTGGGTTGGTTGGTTGGTTTTATTTGTGTGTGGAGTGGATGGTTGTATATGCGCTTGTGAGCTATTGAGAGGAGAGTGGATTTTCATAATTTTAGAGATGAGTGTCGCACTTGGGAGAGTGAGCTCCCGTTGGTTTTTTGTATGGCTTCTAGAGGGGTGTAGAAGAAGGATTGGAATGGAAGGTCGTCTTCGTTCGAAGGAGGGTGGTGCAGTTGAACTTGAGGGAATTATGGAGAGCATCACTGATCTTATTGGAACTATGTAACGGATGTGCTGGTGTGCGCAGATGCTCTCTCTCACTGCTTTCGTCGGACATGCATTTCCAGAGAGCTGAAGTTCTGGAGAGTGCCTGCTTATAGTGCTTCGGACACGTCTGGATGGATGTATTCTCGTCAGTTCAGTTTTGTACCTACAGTTGATAACACGGACAGGTTCTGAACGAACTGCTGTTTTTGTCATCGTATTCTCGGTAGTCCAGACAGGTTCAGGTTGAGTCAGCTAGCAAGTATTTGCCACGCGACCACATTCCGGAGACCTTTTGTGCTTCCCGTTCGTTGACGGGATTGAGATTACGACGCGAGTTTACTGCCTCAAAAGAAAGTCGTAGTTCCGTCATAGTCTACGAGGATAGTTGTTTTCCTTGAAAGGAACCGTTTTGTGAATCATCCATTTCCACCGACAATCAGTGGTAATAGCGAGCGTTGGTGTTAGTGTGTCCCACCGTGTACGTGAAAATATTCGCCTTTGGGTGGTTTGTGAAGTATTGTTATTTTCGTCAGGTTCCTTGAGTCACCACCCCCTTACGGCACGATATACTTCCTATACGAGGGAGTCAGCAGTGTCAGCAGAAAGCTGTGTGAGCGAGAGTTCGCGAAGAACACCCCCTCCCTGCCCTCGGCAACGTATCACTGTAGTTGTGTAGTGTAGATATCTGCGCCGCCAGAAAGCTCTCCCGAGAAGAGAATAGGACCATCATACATACATAAGTTCGTTCGTTCGTGAAGCAGAGATACACAGAGTGCGAATTTGAGCTTATTGCCAACATCACCGTAGAGATCCTCTATTGCTATATTGCTGCGCTGCACTTCTTAGGCGTGGACCGTCGACGTCTCGGTTTTTCGCGACTGCCACCACCGTCAGTGTTATAGAGTGTGTTTTTCCGGCGAATGTGTGTGACAACAACGCCCAACAGAAAATAGCCATTCCTAATATCATCCTCAAGAAATCAGGTTCAAGTGGAAGTGTCCAAGTTCCTATATCGAAAGAATATCGTGTGCAAAGTGTGTTTCCTACAGTGGTGAGCTCAGAAGCAAAAATCTGGAAAATTGCCAGTAGTAGTGTGCATAGGTTCCAAAGTTCCGCAAGTTACACGATACATACAACACGATTCAGTCGCCGCCGGTGTACATCGAATACCCACAGAGTGTTGCGGTTTTTGCTCCAGCAGATCCAGTCCTCGCGTGTTCCGGAAAGCTGACCCGACTGCTGACTGACTGCCTGCCAGTGACGACGACGTTCGGTTAACCGTGAAAATTGGATTATATTACCCCCAGGCAGATCGATCGCATTAATTAAAACTCGCACCAAAGAGGAACCCAGCTCTACGGATCCGGTTGATCGCCGCCACAGCTAGGAAACCGGCCACCGTAGTCTCAAAGTAAGTCCACCGCATGGGATGATGACCGCATGATTGGGTTCAGTCCGCCTATCGTCAGTGCCAGTAATGTGTGTAGTGCTCATTATCTCGGTTGTTGGAACGTGATTTTTGCTCCCGATTTCCACCTCCAGATATCCTCGGGGTTGCGTGTCAGCATTGGCTGAAGTTAACCGACAACTCAACCGAAACTTTCTGCTCTTGCAATTATAGCCGTCACAATCATCATCTTCTTTCTCGCTGCAGACGCAAACGTGGATTCCGTCTATTCCACGACTGGTGACCGGTGTCTGGAATGTGTATTAAAAATGGCGACAACCAGAAGAACACTATGCCCAACAATCGGAGTTTTCTGGAACTCTGGAGTCATCAGATGTCTTGTTGCTTTAGTCAGGAAGCAGGCAGGCAAAGCGCAAAGGGAAACGAATGAAAAATAATTAACAACTTCCGTTTTTAGCTGCTTTTGCGGCAGCCAGAACTTGGAATGCGTTTCGAATGTGTGTCTGCGGACTCTGCACACCCTTCTAGTCACAGTTTTCTATGCAATAACAATGATGGTAGTACCCGGTACCGCCGCACTGTCCATGTGTGGTGGCATGGGGGAGGAAACGTTGCTCAGTCTGTCTGATGGTCGTTTTGCTCCACTAGTGTAGTGCTGCGGAGCTATCTTCCATCCGATTTCTTCTACACGACCTAGGCGCTCTAGTTGACTCGATAGAGAAGTAAAGCATTTTGACTGCGTGGCAGCCGTAGTCATAGTCGTCGTCGTCGTCGTCGTCGTCGTCGTCGTCGTCGTCGTCGTCGTCGCTGTCGGTGTTAGCTGCGTCGGCGACGACACCGACGACGACGACGATGCAGATGCGGTTTGGTGGATTTTTTCCACCATTCTCACTCTTTGCTGCTTAGTGGAAAAACTAGATATAACGTACGAAGGGAAAACGAAGCGATTGTGTGGGGAGGGACTGAGCGAGAGAATATGTGTTGCTGTGTGTCTGTGTGCGTGATCGTACTGGAAAATGGTTATTCAGAAAGGGAACTGTCTGGTTATAGTAGGAATAACGTGGTGATTTTGGGCAAGATAATTGAAAATTCCGCTTATTGTATGCATGTTTTTTTTTTCATTGGTGGATCGATGTAGATTACGATTATCAGCTTCCGTTCATTTATGTCAGCTGTTCGTTGTGGGTCACGTCTTATGCCTTTAGATTTGTTCATCTGCATTCATTCTCAAAGCAACTAATTGCTAGGGAAATTGTGATTATACCTCTTGACCATGCGATTGAAAGATCCTCGTGATCAGTGGGTACTATCTTGCAAATGTTTCTTGATAAATTAAACCTTAGAGGTTTGCTCGAATCAAAGTTAAAATCACTTCAGTAGACAGTCGTTTATGACGCGATACGAGGGCAAGTCAATAAGTCCGTTCTTTTTTAATTTTTCGCCTCTTAACTGCTCCTGTCAACAAGCAATTGTCAGTTTATTCCTGTCAAAATTTGAAGAAGCTTCGTCCATTAGTTTGTGTTTGACAGCCATTCATAGCAGACTACCGCGTGTTTTGAGAAGAAAATAGAAAAAAATGAATTTCGTGTGCTTTTTTTTTGCGTGTCTCAAACCTCAAACCAAGGCTAACCCTGATAAATATTGTGGGGACTCTGCACCATCAATTTTATTGGTAAAAGAGTGATGTATTGAATTTTTGTTGCGACCGTACAAGCACGTTCTGAATACTCAGTTGAGGTCTGTACGTCCGAAACGATTCCAATATGGATTCACGATATGGTGTTGACCGATCGGAGATTGAATGTGAGAGTGATTGTGAAAGCCATAGCCGTCTCACATGGCTCAATGGTATCAATTTTCGACGATCACTTGAGTATGAGAAAGCTTTCCGCAAGATGGGTGCTGCGTTTGCTCACAATCGACCACAAACGCAGCCGTGTGACATCTCGCAGGAGAGTTTGGCGTTGTTCAGCCGCAATATAGACGAGTTTTTGTGCCATTTTGTAACCGTGGATGAATCGTGGGTCCACCATAGAACCCCAGAGACCAAGCACAAAGAAGGCCAAGGTGTCAGCCAATAAAGTCAAACTGTGTTTTCGGGATGCACGCGGTATAATTTACATTGACTATCTTCAAAAGGGGAAAACAATCAAATTGCGTTGATTTAATGAAGATTCGAAAAAAACGGCTGCATTCGATCAAGAAATTAGTTCCTTTCCACTAGGACAATGCAATGGTGCACACAAATGCAGTTTCTATGGCAAAAATCCATAAATTTCTGTCATGTGTGCCCAAAATAACGTGTAGCATTGACGTTTGCACACCTCGTGGATGGAGCTACGATGAGGAATAATTTGTTGAAGACATTGCCTGTCACCAAGAAACCGATCCAGTTACTGATACGTTTCTTCACGCAATCATCTCCACAATTCTTGGTTTTTTTTTTTTCATTTGAAAGATACATGTTATAGAAATAAACTATATTAATTCAGTTCGAATCTCTCACCCTTTTCCTTGATAACTTTGCGCACCTTCTACTTGACCGATCCAACTTGCAATTCGTGGTTCATTCGCCTCCTCCATGTTCCGTCTTCCATCTGCAATCCACCGTAGATTGAACGCAACACCTTCCGTTCAACAACACTAAGGGCGTGTTGGTCCTCCACTAGCAATGTCCAAGTTTCGTGGCCGTTGAGAACTACCGGTATAATTAATGTCTCGTAGATGGTCAACTTTGTAATTCGGCGAACTTTCGACTAGGATCCAGTATTATTATAGTGATCTGAAAGCCATATTTTTAGCACTGCCGGACCGGACTGAGCTGTCAGGACCAGTTACAACCTCTATCAGGTGACCGAAAGTCCAACAGTTACGCTACGTGTCATCGGCCGAATCAAAAATCATCCCACCCGCTGTCGAACACCGGCATAGTTGACCAGTATTCTACACACCACACACACTTCACATTAAAACCATGGGTTAAAGAAAGGCAAAGAAGATATTAACATTATTTGATTGTACTGCTGATCAGGTTCCGAAAGCAAGGAGCCGACCTTGAAGCTTTAAAATTTTCACGTTCGAGCTTGCCAGGAAAAGTAGCGAATTTAGCCCTACTCAGACGATCTCTGTGACTTAGACCAACGGATGATTTCCCCGTCTGGTTAGCCAGTAACAAACAAAACAAACGTCGGCTTCTTGTGCGGACAACGACGTATCTCATTTGCAGAAACACTCCTGTTCAACATTAGACAGGTTTTCTTCTACTGACTTCTGGTAAATTTAAAGTTCTATACAAAATTATGTTTACTAAAGAGGAAAGAGCTCACAAGTGGTTTTTTTGATATGCCAATAGTTGCTATTACCAAAACGAGCATCCAAGTCCCTCCAGTGTATTCCGAATTTCAAATCTGGTCTTTTGAACCCGCAACCTAGTCCTGCTTTGGTTTAAAAGTTTCTAATGATAAAATCAGCGGCTCCGATACCTTCTCAACAGAACATCCGCAGTATGGCCAAAACCTTAAAACCCAAAAGCACTGAAGTTGAATTCACAAATACTCCGATTTATAACAAACTTCAATCTTTAATATTCCAATTATAAACGAATTTGCTGATAGAGAAACAGGAAAGCAAAACTCTCGCCAAATATAACGGTTTTGCCAAAAAGAAAAAATATGTGCATTAGTTTGAATCTTTCGCTTTATTTTTATTAAAAAAAAATGAAAATTCGTGGGAAGCTTCTTTGATATTTTTAATTTTTCCGCATACATGGTATATTGAAGACTGCTCCAGAAATTACAGCATCGGTGGTGTAGTGGTAAGCGTGGTCGCCTCTCACTCCAGTGGGTCTGGTATAAATTCCAGTCGACGCCGTTGGGATTTTTTACGATGAAAAATTTCTGATCAAGTCTTCCTTCGGAAGGGAAGTAAATCCGTTGGTCCCGGCCCACGTGTTGATGGATTCGATTCGGGTCCAGGTGGTGGAGTCTTCTTCCTGATGTCGGAGGTTGTCACCACGTTGTGAGGGCCGGCGGAAAATAGACGAATAAAAAAACTGCTTCAGAAAGTATCAACGCACCCAGTTTTTAGTAAAAATACTACTCAAGTATTGGAAATTCAATTTTTATTAGATATACTGTTAACATTAGAGTAGCACATCAGGTTAGTGTTCTCAATATTTGCAATCTAGCTTTTGAATGCCAACTGGCGCACCTTCTTGCGAAGGTTCGTCATAAGATTCAACACAGACTTCTTAGCGACAAGTTTTGACACTTTCTTTCAATCTTTTTCAATCTGTTGAGTAGTATCTGATGCGGAGACATGTTTCCTAAGATGTGCCTTCGTCAATGCCCAAAATTCTTCAATTGGTTACGAATTTACGGGCAATGAGGAGGGTTCAGGTTCTTTGGAACGAATGAAACATTCTTGGTAGTTTACCATTCTACCGCTGATTTCGCGTAAAGACAAGACGCAGAATCTAGCCAGAAGACTACAGGATCTTTGTGGCATAGAGTTATGGGTAGAAGTCGTTTTTTAAGCACTCTTTGATGTATATTTCATTGTTCATCGGAACAGTTGTGTTGAAGGGTTGCGAAATCTTAAGACAGCTACAAATAGCTTGCCAGACCATAGGTTTCTTACCAAACTTTTCAACTTGAATGGATGTCGTAGACTGGTTCAATACTTCCCTTTCACGCACCGTGTAATATTGTGGCCCCGGCAAGGATTTGTAGTCAAATTTTAAAGCAAAGCACCGTATCGTACAACTGTCGTACTTTGGGCCTGATAGATGCTTCTCATTTTGGACTCCGTTTCGGGTGCTACTACTTCTTATAGCGCCAATTTCTTGGCCATATCCCGCTTTGAAACCTTCTTCTTGTGCTCAAATGTTTTAATTATACGTTTATCCAAACGAGGGTTAGCCAGACCTATTTTTCGACTCGATTTCGGTTTATCCTCAATGAGCTTCCTGATCGCTGTTCGCATGGCTATCTCATTTACTCCTTCCATTTTCGCCAACTACCTCAACGACATTCCGGGTTCTGTACACCATTTGTGCACAATATTTAAATAACTAGTTATCAATTAGCAGTGGTTTCTGACTGCTTTAATACATTCTGGGCAGTTTATATAATTTTAGGTAAACAATACACGCTGAGGTCATTTCACCTAAAATCTCGTTGAAATCAACCCAAAAGGCGAAATGTTACAGCTTATTGAAAGTGATGCAATTTAACTGTGGACACCCTTTAGTTATCAATTATTGCGAAATGGCAGTGGTTTCTGGGCAGTCTTTATGTAGTATTTTTTTAAAAGATGAACTTGATTACGATGATGATTCTTGAGACGCTTCTCCTCATTTGCTAAGGTACTATGTTCAGTATGCACTCAAAATCCTGCTCATGAGAATACACACTACTTAAAAATGCTCCGAGACCGACACATGTAAGCGGCCTTTCGAGCATGAAAACCAATGAAACAAACAAGCAAATCAATCCAATTTGATATGCCCGTTTTATTTATGTGTTTCCCAGCCAGGGAGTTAAAATCTGCCATGGTCAACCGTGGAAAAGGAAGGATTGAACAAATTTCTGAAAGTCGATGTCGGTTAATTGAGGCTCTAGGAAGAATATACACAGAAGCAATGCAAAGGCTTTTCTTTTTAATGTCATGCGAAAATTTTAATACCTGGAATTGTAGGAAAATTCACTCTATGGAAGGAGTAGCACTTTTTGATCCCTAAAAGTACTCCTCCTCCACGTGAATCCTCACAATCAAGACTAATAATATTGAAATCATTACGTGGAAGATCGATTTCGGAAGAGAGTCATATTTCACAAAGAGCAAATGCAGCTTAAAATGTGAAAGATTCCAATTAAGAAATAAGACTTCAACAACTACACTGCAGAACAGTGATCAAATCGCCGACCTCATTTGGAAAATTATCCATTAAAGAAAGTGAGTTTCAAGGAGTGGCCACTTTATTGTCAATTGCTTCAAACAAGTTTTCACTGTGGGAAACAATGCCAGAACAATGCTTTTAAGTGGGTCAGAAATTTAGTCTGTTCTTAAAATCGTAGTAATAGGGGTTTTGGATGTCCCGGAAGAGATGGAAAGCCATGGGTCTAGTTGGTTCTACGAAAACCAGGAGGATTTGGATTTTTTTTCCACCACTCCTTGATTTGAGCAGGCTGATTTGGGGCTTCTGTTCAGCAACTTTCCGTAGTTGGATGCGTTTTCGCTTCCGTGAAGTGCCTTCCAAAAAACTGAAAGATGTTTCCTCCTCAGCCTAGTCAAAATCAGACTCGTTATCTGAAAAGGGACAAAAGGATTTGTATTTATAGGTGTTGGCGAGGCTTTTTAAAGCATTTCTGGGAAAGACTGACTTGAGTGTTGTTACGGAGAACATTCCAATTTTTTCACACGTTGTTTGTATGCCGAGCACGACGAGAGTTCATGAGGAGATCCTTTGCAGAAAACGAATTTTAGTGCGTTGTCTGCACAGGCACCAGCCTCATGCTTTTCCAAGCAAGTGAAGCTGCGTGCCTTATTGCCTCAGTGGGAGGCCGTATGCCAATATGCTTGCAGTTTTTGCAGATCAAGACCCGAGGCATAAACAACCGCACGGGTAGCCGAAGTATAGGACAATGCAATGGTGCACACAAATGCAGTTTCTACTTGCACCAATCCATAACTTGCTCGTCATGCGCGCCCAAATAACTTGTACTTACGTTTGTACACGTCGTGGTTCGTTTTACGAGGAATCATTTTGAGACTGGGCTGTCGACATTCTTACGACATGCCCGGCCCATCGTAGTCGACCGATTTTAGCAGTGTGTACGATGGGAGATTCTCCCAGCAACTGATGAAATTCGTGGTTCATTCGCCTCATCCATGTTCCGTCTTCCATCTGAAATCCACCGTAGATCGTACGCAACACCTTCCGTTCAACAACACTAAGGGCGTGTTGGTCCTCCACTAGCAATGTCCAAGTTTTGTGGCCGTTGAGAACTACCGGTATAACTAATGTCTCGTAGATGGTCAACTTTGTAATTCGGCGAACTTTCGACTAGGATCCAGTATTATTATAGTGATCTGAAAGCCATATTTTTAGCACTGCCGGGCCGGACTGAGCTGTCACGACCAGTTACAACCTCTATCAGGTGACCGAAAGTCCAAGAGTTACGCTACGTGTCATCGGCCGAATCAAAAATCATCCCACCCGCTGTCGAACACCGGCATAGTTGACCAGTATTCTACACACCACACACACTTCACATTAAAACCATGGGTTAAAGAAAGGCAAAGAAGACATTAACATTATTTGATTGTACTGCTGATCAGGTTCCGAAAGCAAGGAGCCGACCTTGAAGCTTTAAAATTTTCACGTTCGAGCTTGCCAGGAAAAGTAGCGAATTTAGCCCTACTCAGACGATCTCTGTGACTTAGACCAACGGATGATTTCCCCGTCTGGTTAGCCAGTAACAAACAAAACAAACGTCGACTTTGCAGAAACACTCCTGTTCAACATTAGACAGGTTTTCTTCTACTGACTTCTAGTAAATCTAAAGTTCTATATAAAATTATGTTTACTAAAGAGGAAAGAGCTCACAAGGGTTTTTATTTATATGCCAATAGTTGCCATTACCAAAACGAGCATCCAAGTCCCTCCAGTGTATTCCGAATTTCAAATCTGGTCTTTTGAACCCGCAACCTAGTCCTGCTTTGGTTTAAAAGTTTCTAATGATAAAATCAGCGGCTCCGATACCTTCTCAACAGAACATCCGCAGTATGGCCAAAACCTTAAAACCCCAAAGCACTGAAGTTGAATTCACAAATACTCCGATTTATAACAAACTTCAATCTTTAATATTCCAATTATAAACGAATTTGCTGATAGAGAAACAGGAAAGCAAAACTCTCGCCAAAAATAACGGTTTTGCCAAAAAGAAAAAATATGTGCATTAGTTTGAATCTTTCGCTTTATTTTTATTAAAAAAAAATGAAAATTCGTGAGAAGCTTCTTTGATATTTTTAATTTTTCCGCATACATGGTATATTGAAGACTGCTCCAGAAATTACAGCATCGGTGGTGTAGTGGTAAGCATGGTCGCCTCTCACTCCAGTGGGTCTGGTATAAATTCCAGTCGACGTGGCCCACGTCCAGGCCCACGTGTTGATGGATTTGATTCGGGTCCAGGTGGTCGAGTCTTCTTCCTGATGTTGGAGGTTGTCACCACGTTGTGAGGGCCGGCGGAAAATAGACGAATAAAAAAACTGCTTCAGAAAGTATCAACGCACCCAGTTTTTAATAAAAATACTACTCAAGTATTGGAAAGTCAATTTTTATGAGATATACTGCTAAGATAAGAGTAGCACATCAGGTTAGTGTTCTCAATATTTGCAATCTAGCTTTTGAATGCCAGCTGGCGCACCTTCTTGCGAACGTTCGTCATAAGATTCAACACAGACTTCTTAGCGACAAGTTTTGATACTTTTTTTCAATCTTTTTCAATCTGTTGAGTAGTATCTGATGCGGAGACATGTTTGCTAAGATGTGCCTTCGTCAATGCCCAAAATTCTTCAATTGGTTACGAATTTACGGGCAATGAGGAGGGTTCAGGTTCTTTGGAACGAATGAAACATTCTTGGTAGTTTACCATTCTACCGTTGATTTCGCGTAAAGGCAAGACGCAGGATCTAGCCAGAATGCTACAGGATCGTTGTGGCTTAGAGTTATGGGTAGCAGTCGTTTTTGTAAGCACTCTTTGATGTATATTTCATTGTTCATCGGAACAGTTGTGTTGAAGGGTTGCGAAATCTTAAGACAGCTACAAATAGCTTGCCAGACCATAGGTTTCTTACCAAACTTTTCAACTTGAATGGATGTCTTAGACTGATTCAATACTTCCCTTTCACGCACCGTGTAATATTGTGGCCCCGGCAAGGATTTGTAGTCAAATTTTAAAGCAAAGCACCGTATCGTACAACTTTCGTACTCTGGGCCTGATGGATGCTTCTCATTTTGGACTCCGTTTCGGGTGCTACTACTTCTTATAGCGCCAATTTCTTGGCCATATCCCGCTCTGAAACCTTCTTCTTGTGCTCAAATGTTTTAATTATACGTTTATCCAAACGAGGGTTAGCAGGACCTATTTTTCGACTCGATTTCGGTTTATCCTCAATGAGCTTCCTGATCGCTGTTCGCATGGCTATCTCATTTACTCCTTCCATTTTCGCCAACTACCTCAACGACATTCTGGGTTCTGTACACCATTTGTGCACAATATTTAAATAACTAGTTATCAATTAGCAGTGGTTTCTGACTGCTTTAATACATTCTGGGCAGTTTATATAATTTTAGGTAAACAATACACGCTGAGGTCATTTCACCCAAAATCTCGTTGAAATCAACCCAAAAGGCGAAATGTTACAGCTTATTGAAAGTGATGCAATTTAACTGTGGACACCCTTTAGTTATCAATTATTGCGAAATGGCAGTGGTTTCTGGGCAGTCTTTATGTAGTATTTTTTTTAAAGATGAACTTGATTACGATGATGATTCTTGAGACGCTTCTCCTCATTTGCTAAGGTACTATGTTCAATATGCACTCAAAATCCTGCTCATGAGAATACACACTACTTAAAAAAGGCTCCGAGACCGACACAGGTAAGCGGCCTTTCGAGCATGAAAACCAATGCAAACAAACAAGCAAATCAATCCAATTTGATATGCCCGTTTTATTTATGTGTTTCCCAGCCTGTACCATGGGAGTTAAAATCTGCCATGGTCAACCGTGGAAAAGGAAGGATTGAACAAATTTCTGAAAGTCGATGTCGGTTAATTGAGGCTCTAGGAGGAATATACACAGAAGCAATTCAAAGGCTTTTCTTTTTAATGTCATGCGAAAATTTTAATACCTGGAATTGTAGGAAAATTCACTCTATGGAAGGAGTAGCACTTTTTGATCCCTAAAAGTACTCCTCCTCCACGTGAATCCTCACAATCAAGAATTATAATATTGAAATCATTACATGAGAGATCGATTTCGGAAGCGAGTCATATTTCACAAAGAGCAAATGCAGCTAAAAATGTGAAAGATTCGAATTAAGGAATAAGACTTCGACAACTACACTGCAGAACAGTGATCAAATCGCCGACCTCATTTGGAAAATTATCCATTAAAGAAAGTGAGTTTCAAGGAGTGGCCAGTTTATTGTCAATTGCTTCAAACAAGTTTTCACTGTGGGAAACAATGCCAGAACAATGCTTTTAAGTGGGTCTGATTTGGGGCTTCTGTTCAGCAACTTTCCGTAGTTGGATGCGTTTTCGCTTCCGTGAAGTACCTTCCGAAAAACTGAAAGATGTTTCCCCCTCAGCCCAGTCAAAATCAGACTCGTTATCTGAAAAGAGACAAAAGGATTTGTATTTATAGGTGTTGGCGAGGCATTTCTGGGAAAGACTGACTTGAGTGTTGTTACAGAGAACATTCCAATTTTTTCACGCGTTGTTTGTATGCCGAGCACGACGAGAGTTCATGAGGAGATCCTTTGCAGAAAACGAATTTTAGTGCGTTGTCTGCACAGGCACCAGCCTCATGCTTTTCCAAGCAAGTGAAGCTGCGTGCCTTATTGCCTCAGTGGGAGGCCGTATGCCAATATGCTTGCAGTTTTTGCAGATCAGGACCCGAGGCATAAACAACCGCACGGGTAGCCGAAGTATTCCCAGTTCGAAGAAGTGAGGAAGGGCATAGTCAGAAATGGTCCCCCCATAACGAGTCTGAGACTTTTTTTTGTACCCTCGCTGTGCGACACATTATCCAATCTTTGCACTTCTAGTATATGTACCGGGGAAACAGTTATTGAATTGGCCAACCGCCTGCTTCTCCAAGATTTCAGGGCTCAGTCTCGCCTCGGTGACCACTCTTTCAATTTCCACATCACGAGCTGGGATATACACTGTATGTTCCGATGTAAAATGCTTGGAGACAGCTATCTCAATAGCCTGCTTTAGGTTACAGACAACAACACAAAGTTTTTTGATTCTTACTTTTGTGATATCTCTTACTAGTAGTTTGACATATATTTAAAGGTTAATTTTCGGGCTGAAAGTATACAACCCATGGACCGGCCGAATTGATTGGATAGGTTCGGTCAAAATTGTTTGTGTGGTGGCAAATTTAATTCATCTTCCGACAAAGAGTTTATGTCGAAGGAAAATCTTCGGCATGCACGGTTTGGTTTACTCATGAGAGCGCTAAACGCTCCCCTAACAAGGCAGATTTGAATAACGCACACACAATACACAAAACTAAAGCCAAACACAAAATGAAATTATTACTTTTAGGATAAGATAGAGAGAAAAAAAACTCAACTTATATGACTGATCTGCTGCTGCTGACGCAACGTATGCGTGAACGTCGCACTTCTAGGCGAGGAGCGATGCGGTGTGTGAGTGCACGCGTGAATTCGATCGTCTTCGTGTGCAGCCACTCAGTGCGAATGACCAATAATTATGTAGTAGTGGAGACTAGCACTAGGACTGCTGGTTTGCGTGACCACGCGGAGATGAAGCGTAAACTGGCCTTTTAATTTGCCAATGATTTACTGATTGATTTCCTATTTTTTTTTCTCTGAGAAACCTTCTTAAAAAAACTCACTCTCACATCACAGCAGGAGTGAAAAAATGTAGAGGAAAAAAAACAAATTCGAAGGACCGAACTGCAATAAAACTTCCGATATTACGAACCACGGGATAGAACGAACTTTCTTATTGCACTGAACTGAGTGGAATGTGATCCAAAAATACTTGTTAACGTATTCAATCACTTAGCAGAAGATTAGAAACATGAAACAGGTTTATACATTCCACTGCTAACTAAAGAATTACAACAACGATTATCCATCTCCTTTATAAAAAAAAACCTAAGGCTGTGACCAGCATCAGTACTCTTCTATAAATAACAAAAGAATCAGTGTACGCTCGCTCCATTTTACCCAGTTTTGAGTCGTTTCCGACTCATTTTCGCACAACGTGGAGCCACTCAAATTTGAGTAAATCTGGTCGGGATTGACAACCGACAAATCAAAAAGGTCGAAATGAATCAAATGAATGTTTTTGATATTTCGAGTCGTCAATTCCAATAACTATAACTCAAATTTGACGACAGTGAGCCGAAAACGGCTCAACATTTATTCAAATTGGTGATCGTGTGATCATCTTGATTGATGAAAATCCAGTCTCTAGTTTCTCTTTACTATTTTAACTGTCCTGAGAAAAGTAGCTAATACGACGTGTCTTTCAATTAAAAAGAAAATCGAAGTATCTCCAAAGTTATGTGGCGAGTAGTTTTCTTTTTATAGTGAATTTGTGTCTTGTACCCATATTCAGGAAATTTGTGGGATTCTTCATTCAGCAAACATTTCCAAACTGGCAAAAAGTACCCACCTTTTTTCTATAATATCTTGGCTTGATTTGACTCAAATATCTTGAGACTATTAAAAGTTAGGATTATTTTATAATTTACTAGCTGAACCCGGTGCGAGCGCTGCTACGCTTGCAACTAATTGAATGAAAATTTAATAGAACTGGCACGTTTATGGTTGTTTTTCGGAATGAGTTTTTTTTTATTGACTAAGAAGGGGTTCAAACTTCTATCAGAACATGCTTCTAACCCGGGAAATACACATTGTGTGTTTTAGTTACCTGGATAATTCTCATGTTTGGTTGAAATTTGTGTTTCATTTGTATGAGAGCCCCTCTTTCCAGAGAGGGGAGGGGTCTCAACCGACCATACAATCATTGCCTTCCAAACCCCCTGCATGCCAAATTTGATTCTATTTGCTTCATTAGTTCTCGAGTTATGCAAAAAATTGTGTTTCATTTTTATGAGAGCCCCCCTTCTAGAAGTAGGAGGGGTCTCAACCCACCATAGAAACATTGGTTGCCTTCGAAAACTTCCACATGCCGAATTTGGTTGAATTTGCTTGATTAGTTCTCGAGTTATGCAGCAATTTGTGTTTCATTTGTATGGGAGCACCTTCTTTCAGAAAAGGGAGGGATCTCGAGTCATCTTAGAAATATTTCTTGCCTTCAAAAGCCTCCACATGCCAAATTTGGTTTAATTTGCTTGATTGATTCTCGAGTTATGCAGAAATATGTATTTCATTTATATGGTAGCCCCCCCCTTCCTGAGCAGGGAGGTGTCTCTAACTATCATAAAATCCTTTCCTCCCTCAAAAACCCCTCCATACAAAAACTTTACGCTGATCGGTTCGGTAGTTTTCGAGTCTATAAGGTTCAGACAGACAGACAGACAGACAGAAATTCTGTTTTACATATATATATATAGATTTGAAGCATGTTGAATATGCCAAAGATTGTTTTGTGAAGGGCTTCTAAACGGTAGCAAACTAAAACTGCTCACACAGAAAAAATGATGAATTTCAACAGACGCGTAAAATTTCCCTACGAACCATTGTAATCCAAAGCAATCATAAATAACGAAATTTTTTGAGATCTTTCATACAACACACCTGATTTAGGCTATATCTTGCTTAAATTTACATGAAATATTCTTTGAATTTACACCAAATCCAGCATTCCATACAAATTCACTGAATAACGCAGAAAATAACATGTTTCGTTCAAACACTAACGGAAAGTCTCGTCATCTCATAGAACTCATAACATGTGTGCAGTTTGCATACGATTATCATCCCCACCATGAACTGTCTTCGTCAGTATCCAATTACCGAGAAAACCCTCGAGTTCAATTCGTTTCGGTACCGGTACGATTTACTTCACTATTATGTGCGTCGTCACCCTCCTAAATCAAGTCGGCCACTACCACCATCAGCTCCGAACTATTATTTATACGATCTTGATGATTTCTGTAGAGATCCTCCCGTCGTCTTCCGAGCCATTTGGCAGCAGCGCAACGCGTCATCTGATTTCTTCTCAGATTATAATTTGGTAAGCCCGAATCTGCTTCTTTTGTACACATCAATGTATGCGTGCACACATTGGTTGCCCTCCGCTCCGAAAGCTGAGTCACTGGCCTTCGTTGATGCGGTGGCCTCCGCGACTATCCTCGCGTGTGTTTCATCATTCTCATTAGAGATTATTGACCTTCCCCTTGTTCTGTTTTTTTTTTCGTTCCTTTTTCCAATTTATTAATGTTATTGTTGTTGTTTCATTTTGTGTTTTATTGTTGTTATTTTTTTTTTGGGGGGAAAGATTTCTCCTCTCACTTCGCGAAACGATGTTAATCTGGCTGTCCGGTTCTTTTCTGTGCTCTCTAGATGTGCGGTCCTGGTCCCGGTCCAGCCAAACCAGATGGAGACGAGAGGAAGATTGTTTTGATTTGCGTGTGCCTGTGCGTGTTTTAGGTGTATAAATGTGTTCGAAACGTTTGAGTGTTGGGGAACAACGAACCGGAAAGCCGCGCCGTCGTCGTGAAGGGAAAAAAGATTGCCCGCGGGGAATCTGGCGCGGTTGATTGTTTCCATAAACATACGAAAAAAGAATAAGGGAAAGAATGAAAACGATCGCATACCACCAAGATCGAATATGAATGTCGAGCGAGAGAGGGATTCCTATCTGAATCGAAAGAAGAGGAAGAAATCCAGATGTGGGATGCACTGTTTTCTTATAAGAGCATCGCCGTTTGTCGTATTTTGGAGATTCTCTTTTGTGCTGTTCTTCTCCGCTGTCGCTATCCGGAATACATTTTCTATGTGTACGCGAATTGAATCGATCGTTCCGGACACGGGTGGATTGACCTAGGGCGAAGAAACATCGTAAAATTAGGGTGCGCTTGCGAGTAATGGGCGAAGAAGGATATCAAAGCGGAACAGTCGAAAATTTGGAAAATGATGAAACCTGTTTCCTATATTTGTTTTGGTTTTGTGAATGAGCACCGATAAAGTAACTGTGTAGGCAGCTTTGAGAATCGACGATCAAGACTGATAAATGAAGGAAGAATAACATAAACTACCGGTTTCGTGAATTTATGGCCCGATCGGAAGAATTAGGCAGAGCATCGTAGCACACAGGTGCGAATGGGGGGTTAAACGATGCACCATCTAATTGAGCGCCTATCATCATTTTAATTAGCAGTCAATTTCCGTAAATGGCATTCCCTACGATTACGACTGGATAGTTGCGAGTTTTTATCGCTGTAGTAATTATGTCTAACAGCGACCATTCGGATCGTGGCTTCCCTATTGTATTCGAATTCAATTCGAATTTTACAAAACATGCTTCTTTACAGCCACCAGTACCGCTGATTGTCTTTCTGCCTTTTCCAACTCGGTCAATCGCCGGCGCCGTGCCGAAGGAAGGGTCCATTTTTAATGATTTTCTACCCCACCGTGTCGGCAGACCCGGTCTCAGAAGGTGGGAACGAGAGAAAAAGAAACGAGAGCAGCGCAAATGAAAAGCGATAATCAACCATTATCGTTCAACCTTCGCGGTATCGCTTCCCTCCACCTACCCACCTACATTTTTTTCCCCCGAGCAGCCGCTGAATGAAAAGCTCAACTTCCTCCGCACTTTTCCGGTGTGCGTGTTGCTGTCTTCTCGCACGTAGCTACACCAGCGGCGGGTGCAAAAGCGTTTTGAAGGGGTGTGAGTTGTTTATGAGAAAATTGCACACTCAAATGGAGAAAGCAAGATGACGTTGTATTTTTGTGAGTTGGGGATTATTCAAATCAAGTGACTTTTTTTTTTTCAAATCAGTTCATTTTTCAGTTCGTCGTGGAAAGCGGCTGATTTACAAGGTTTTGTTTAATTGATAGCAAACAAAAGTGAAGGAGCGGGAAATTTCCGAAATACCATGATTTAACAGGATTGGGTGGCAGCAGGGTTCGTTTTGGTAAACGATAAGCTGTCAAGTGTAATTAGTACCGATTTTCGAATTAAACCGATTTAAACCAAAAGTAAGGATGCTATTGGGGCCACTCACAAAGTGTTATTGTGGGTTTTCATTGGAAAAATAAAGTGATTTTTAATAATGCTGAAAAGCCTATTTGGACTGATTTAAACCAACAGTAGTGATGCTATTGGGGCCACTCACAGAGTGTGATAGTGGTTTTTCATTAGGAAAACAAGGTAATTCATCTCAACGCTTGAGAGCCAACTTGGACCGATCCACACCAACAGTACGGATGCCGCTGGAGTCACTTACAAAATGGGACAGTGGTTTATTTGTTCCAAGATAGGGTGAACGGACGAGCATGGCGAACGAATAATTTGGATCACAATTAATTATGTACTTCACCACCGACCCATTTTACCCGGCGAACCACGACTTCTCATGCTCACTCGATCACTCGCGCAACGAACAGTAGGCAACCGAAACAATAGACAAAACGCTACGCCCGGTAACAAAGTATTGCGGAACAAAATATCGACACAACCGATTCAACCGATGCAACTGATGGTCGACGCAAACCTATTAAAAATAAATTTTATTAATATAGATGCAATGGGTAACAATTACTTGTCTTGCTCCACGTCCTTGAGAGCACTTACTACCTCACGCGTCACCTGTACCCAACTCCGCAGGTGTCCGTCCAGTTTCTGGTACATTAATTCATCTTTATGCCTAACTGAAGTATTATAACTTAAAAAGTTTTGAGAAATAGAGAGAGATATTGTCTTCAAAATTTGGTAAAAATAAATTATTTGTTGCGTGCAAAGAAACAAAATTAATAACAAAGATATAAGTAGAATCTTTGTAGTCCCCCGGATGTTTGATGAGCCATTTCTATGATAAGATACTAAGAGTTATTGTTGCGGGCTGTAGTTGATTATAACTATGTGCTGAACTATTGGCTGAAATGAGCATTGAATGAGAATAGTGAGAACATTTCATTGAATAAATGACTACAATACCCAGTTGTTTATTAAGCTGAAGCCCATTTGAGCTATATCTGATGAACTCAGTCGGCTGTTCTACTTTATAGCCCCTTAATCTTGAAAGGTTACTGGTACATACTGTTACTGTCACCCTCTATTAGTTAGTGAGTACATAGAATGGAGGTTGTTTTTGGGTTGTTTTTTTTTTTGGGTGTTTGTTTTTTTTTTTTTCTTTTTTCTTTTGGGTGTTTTTTTTTTTTTTTTTTTATTAAATCATTTATTTGTACAGGCTCAATCGAATCAACTTTACAGAGCCAAGTTTTCATATTTATATACATCAATTATCTTAAAACTAATGTTAAGGGGATAGAACCGATTACTCGCGGCCGTCTCGAGGTTAATAGGAATAACAATTGTATGGATGGGAAGATAGGCGGGAATTTGAAGTGTGGTTTACAAAGCACGTTTATTTTAAATTCGGAATTGGATAAAAACTTATAACTATACAACTTTAGGTTTTCTTTTGACTTTAACATTTTTGAGAATGAGAAAAAAAAACACACACACAAACACAGAGAAAAAAAACTTAAAGTAAACATACAGGTTAAACTAACTACAATCTAAGGCTAATGTTAGTCAAAAACACATAAATGAGTTTCATAAACTCCAGATCACGTATAGCCAAAATATCTCGAACCGGTACATTGGGTTGTCTACCTCGAGCCCGAAGGGAATCATAAAGCTCAGATCTGACTCCACGATGCTCAGCACATGACCAAATAATGTGATCTGCGTCCTGGTAACCTTGTCCACATTCACAGAGATTGCTGTCGCTCAGCCCAACACGGTATAAATGAGCGTTCAAAGAATAATGATTGGACATGAGGCGAGACATCACACGAATGAAGTCTCGACCCACATCCATCCCTCCAAACCAAGATTTCTTCGACACCTTTGGGATGATAGAATGTTGCCATCGCCCCAAATCTCCTTTACTCCATTTATACTGCCAGCTGACGAGTGACTGTTGACGAAAAATAGTAAAAAATTCATTAAAGGCGATTTGTCGATCATAAATATCGCCTTCTATAGCGCCCACCTTTGCCAGCGAGTCCGCTCTCTCATTGCCCAGAATTGAACAATGAGATGGGACCCATACAAAGGTGATGATAAAATAACGCGAAGATAAAGCACTTAGAAGCTCCTGTATTTTCATGAGAAAATACGAGGAGTGCTTTACCGGCCTCAAGGAGCGAATAGACTCTATAGAACTGAGACTATCCGTGAAAATGTAATACTGATCCGGTGTTAGTGAGGCAACAATTTCTAGCGTAAAGTGTATTGCCGCTAATTCAGCGACATATACGGAACAAGGAGCTTGAAGTTTACGATTGGCGCTATAAATTTCATTAAATATACCAAAGCCTGCTGACTCCTCTATCAATGATCCGTCAGTGAAGAACGATTTAGTGGAATCAACTTGGCCAAACTTTGCAGCAAATATCACCGGAGCAATCATAGGACGATGATGCTCTGGGATTCCATGAAGCTCCTGCTTCATGGATAAATCAAAATGAACCGAATTGCCGAAGTCGGAGAAGCAAACACGATTGGAAATGTTCGGCGAAGGGCTAACATCCTGTGTTATGTACAAATGGTACAAAGTCATGAAGCGAGTTTGAGGATTCAACTCGAGAAGCTTCTCAAAATTTTCGATTACCTGGGGGTTCATTACTTCACACCTGGTGAGGAGCCGGAGAGATAACTCTGTAAACCGATCCGAGAGTGGCAACATGCCGGCCAGCACTTCAAGACTCATGGTGTGAGTCGAGTGCATGCAACCTAACGCGATACGAAGACACCGATATTGAATACGTTCCAGTTTTATGATGTGCGACCGAGCCGCTGACTGAAAACAAAAACTACCGTATTCGATAACCGACAAAATCGTTGTCCGGTACAACGTTAGAAGATCTTGCGGATGCGCTCCCCACCAGGTCCCGGTAATTGTTCGAAGAAAGTTGATCCTTTGCTGGCACTTTCGCTTCAGATACTCAATGTGGGATCTCCAGGTGCACTTTGAATCGAACCAGACCCCAAGATATTTAAAGGACATTGAATGAGTTATCGGCTTACCCCAAATTTGAAGCTTCGGTTGTGCTGGGTTATGCTTCCTTGAAAAAACTACCAACTCTGTTTTCTCCGTAGAGAATTCGATACCTAGCTCTAGAGCCCAAGTAGACAAATTGTCTAAGGTATCCTGTAAAGGTCCTTGCAGATCGACCCCATTGGGTCCCGTGACAGACACAACGCCGTCATCCGCAAGTTGTCTCAACGTACAGTTGTCATTTAGACAACTGTCAATGTCTTTGACATAGACATTATACAAAAGAGGGCTTAAACATGATCCCTGGGGGAGACCCATGTAGCTAAATCGGGAAGCTGTAGAGGTTCCATGAGAGAAGCTCATATGTTTCTCTGACAGCAAATTATACAAAAAATTATTCATTAATGGTGAAAAGCCACAAGCGTGGAGTTTATCTGATAGAACTTCAACAGATACTGAATCAAAAGCCCCCTTTATGTCCAAGAACACAGAAGCCATTTGCTCTTTTTTAGCAAAAGCTAACTGAATATCTGTGGAAAGCAACGCGAGACAGTCGTTCGTTCCCTTACCCCTACGGAAACCATATTGAGTATCTGAAAGCAGGTTATTCGTCTCAACCCATTTGTCCAGGCGGAAAAGGATCATTTTCTCCAACAACTTTCGAATACAAGATAACATCGCGATGGGTCGATAGGAGTTGTGGTCGGACGCGGGTTTACCAGGTTTTTGAATGGCAATAACTCTCACCCGTCTCCAGTCATCCGGTACAATGTTGAGAGCCAGAAACTGATTAAACAAGTGCAACATGCGCCTCTTAGTGACGTCTGGGAGGTTCTTAAGCAAGTTGAACTTGATCCTATCAGCCCCTGGAGCCGTATTGCCACACGAAAGGAGTGCGAGAGAGAACTCTACCATTGAAAAAGGTTGGCTGTTCTCATCTATCGAATTCGTGGTTTCGCGAGGAATCATCCGTGCCGGCACAGAATCTGGACAAACTTTTCGCGCGAACTTGAGGATCCATTGGTCCGAGTACTCTTCGCTCTCGTTGTTCGTAGTTCGGTTACGCAATCTTCGCGCCGTGTTCCAAAGAGTACTCATCGACGTCTCGCGCGATAGCCCGTCCACAAATCTTCGCCAGTAACCGCGTTTCTTGGCCTTGATGAGACTCTTAAGTTCGCGTTCGAGAGCCGTGTATACTTCGAAGTGCTCAGGTATTCCACGTCTACGGAAAACTTTAAACGCGTCGGACTTTTTACGGTAAACCTCGGTGCACTGTTGATCCCACCATGGAGAAGGAGGTTTCCTACGAAATGACGTTCCTGGAACTGGTCGAGTTTGAGCTTGAAGCGCGCTGTCTAAGATCAGGTTGGAGAGGAAGTTATATTCCTCCAGCGGTGGAAGCTCTTCTACCGTCGTTACGGCTTCCTCTACTGCTGTCCTGAACTTTGTCCAATCGATGTAACGGGTAAGATCATACGCGACGTTGGTGGATTCCGACGGATTGAACCCGGTGGCAATCGAAATTTTTATGGGCAAGTGATCACTACCGTGGGGATCTTGAATCACATTCCATGTGCAATCCAACGATAATGAATTCGAACAAAGTGTGGGGCTTAACTCTTTGCAAATTGGGGGGTTCCCGCCCAAACGTGTTATTTTTCCTTTTTTTGGAATTTTTTTTTTGAGGTGTTGCCAGAGGCGTTATATAAAGAAGGACCGGTGTCGTCGTACAGTTCTCCCCAGCCTGTACCGTGAGAGTTAAAATCTCCCATGATCAACCGTGGAGCAGGAAGAACCGAACAAATATCTGAAAGTTGTTTTTGGTTTATTGAGGCTCTAGGAGGAATATAAACGGAAGCAATGCAAAGGCTTTTATTTTTAATAACAGCCTGACATGCGACAACTTCAATACCTGGAATAGGAGGAAAATTCACTCTATAGAAGGAGTAGCACTTTTTGATCCCCAAAAGTACTCCTCCTCCACGTGAATCCTCACGATCAAGACGAATAATGTTGAAATCATGAAACGGAAGATCGATTTCGGGAGAGAGCCATGTTTCACAAATAGCAAATGCATCACAACCGGTATTGTGAGCCAAAAATTTGAAAGATTCCAATTTAGGAACAAAACTTCGACAATTCCACTGCAGAACAGTGATCAAATCCCCGACCTCATTTGGAAAATTATCCATCGAAGGAAATGATAGCTGCAAGGAGGGGCCACTTAATTGTCAATTGCTTCAAGAAAGTCTTCACTGTGGGAAGCATTGCCAATACAATGCTTTTGAGAGGGTCAGAAATTTCAAGGTACTTGAAGATACCTTCGACAATGTTATCAAATGAGAACAGTCCGCTTGAGGAGGGGGCTTCTGTTCTTAAAAGCGGGGCATCAGGGCTTTGGGATGTCCCCGCGAGAGATGGAAAGTCCTGGGTGTAGTTAGTACTACGAAAACCAGGAGGAATTGGATTTTCCTTTTTCCCACCTTTTTTTGAAGTAGGCATGCTGGTTTCGGGCTTCTTTTCAGCAACTTTCCGTGGGCGGACGCGTCTTCGCTTCCGTGGGGCACCTTCCGGAAAACTGCACGATGTTCCCTCTTCAGCCAAATCAAAGTCAGACTCGTCATCTGACAGAGGAGCAAAGGGATTTGAATTGGCATCGGGTGATGGTGTGGCTTTTTTCACCATTTCGGCGAAAGATTGCCTGGAACGCTGTTTTAGCGAGCGTTTCAATTGTTCCCCGCGTTGTTTGTACGCCGGGCACGACGAGAGAGCATGAGGAGGAGTTCCCTTACAGAAAGCGCATTTTGGTGTGCTGTCTGCGCAGGCGCCATCCTCGTGTTTCTCCCCGCAGTTGGAGCAGCGTGCCTTATTGCCGCAATGGGAGGTCGTATGTCCCATCTGCTGGCATTTTTGGCAGGTCATGACCCGAGGTACGAACAACCGCACAGTTAGTCGAAGTTTTCCCAACTCGACGTATTGAGGGAGGGCTGAGCCAGAGAAGGTCACACGAAACGAGTCTGACGGTGTAAACTTCTTTTCACCCTTAGTGATCGATACTGTGCCAAGTCTTATCACATCCAGTATCTTCACTGGAGAAAGCAGGTGGTTCTTAAATCGACCAACCCCCTGTTTCAGCAGGATCTCAGGGTTCACACTCGTTTCGGTGACCACACCTTCAATTTCAATACCCCGAGCTGGGATATACACCCGATACTCGAGTGTAAAAAGCTGAGAGACAGCAATCTCGTTAGCTTGCTTAAGGTTGGACACAACGACCCGAAGTTTATTCGGTCTCACTTTTATTATCTCGGTCACGGCCGAGAATCGCTTCGTCAGATCGTTGGAGATCTGATATACGTTAAGAGGTTTCGTTTTGGGCTGAAAGAAGACAACCCATGGACCAGCTGAACCATCTGGATAAGCACGTGATCGGGTAACCTTATGAGCTACCCCATCATTTCGCGCCATAGATGATTCGTCTTCCGACAAATCATCCATGGCTCTCACGTGGGAGTTTATGACGCTCAAACCCTCACGCAATTAAAAATAATCGAACACAGAAAAACAAACTAAAGCTAAAAACACTCTCTCACACACACACGCACTCACTCAAAATTAAATTATAATGTATTCAGGAGAAACAAAAACTTATCTTATATGTATCACTGATCTGCTGCAGCCGGTCAACGAATGTGCTGCTGCCGAGCGACGATGTGTGGCCGCTTGTACGGGCTAGATGTGGAGCTCAGCGATGATGAAAATGATGACGATGATGAAGACGCTGGTCGGTGGTGGTTGGCAGATGAACGATTGCACGCTACACACGATGGACTGCTGGTGTACGTGCCGTGAATAGATGCGGAGCAATATGGCTATTCGATTGCTAATTGCAATTAATAGCGTCGTAGCACTGATTAACACACGTTTTCTTCTTCAGAAAAAGCAAAACTCGATATCAACTGCGATGACGACACTATCGAGAGAAAAAAAAAAACTGCACTTGGAAACAACGCGTGACAAACTTCCAAAGCAACGGAGAGCGTACACAACGAACCGCACCGTTCGCTTGTTCACTGGACAATGAGGATTTTATTGTGATTTCGCATGAATTTGTTTTATTTTTCGCTATAAATAGTCACTTGGAGACAAAATGCAACATTGACTGTGGGCAAAAATGCAACTCATCATTTTGCTATGAAAAATTCAATGCGTGCGTTAGGTGGAGCAATATGTTGTCTCAAATATGTTTTTAACCAATTTGAGTGCAACTCATTGTACGCATACACCTGCCTGGGTTCGTTTATTTCATAACATGCTCTGTGGATCAACATGGGCAAAATTGTGTTTTACGTATCATGCAGTTTTCTCAAGATAGGGAAGATGTACCTATATTAATCTCATCACTTTGTAATTCATCCTACTTGAAATAAAACGATATACACGTTACAGGATAATTTAGTAATGTTTGTTGTAGTTATTTAACGTGAGCAAACATTATTAGAAAACGAAACCGATCCTTCAACTGCCCAATTGTTTGATTCATCGTAGGATGAATATAGGAACAATGAGATTAATATGGGGGCAGTTTCCCTATGATTGCAAAAATAGCAATTTTTGTGCAACACAATTTTTGCCACCTTTTCAACTTTTGGGTGTAGGATTATATCTGAAAAATCCAAATTTGACCAACACCCACCTTAATCAAGTTCAAAAGAATGGAATAAAAACCCTACAGTTGCTTCGATTATCGAGGCACTCACCGGTACAGCGATGAAGGCAAATCAATATGTTTTCCACCAAACTCTGTGCAACCTGTCGCTCGCACACACTTGCATGGCTTCGTTTGCTTCATAAAACGCTTTGTGGATCAAGATGGGCAAAATTGCCTTTTCCGAATCAAGTATGTTTTGCCATTATTTCAACTTTTGGTGTAGCAAGCTAACACTATTATCTAAAATTATAATGTTTTTTCATCAAAAGTTTTTGCGGGAGGAAAGCGGGGCGAAAAAAGATACGACTGCTTGAATAAAATTTCGAGAGTTATCGATTATCTGTTGCAGCTTTTTGTGTCGCGCAATTTGGCGATGAAGTCGAAATGTTGTGCCTTATTCCACTCATCTTACATGAAGAACAATTTATTGAACAATGTTGTAAAAAAATAATAACCTTTATATTGTATAGCTTTTTTGACATGTATCATGTAGAGCCATCACAAGATCATGTAGAGCCATAATATCTCGATCCGGTACATTGGGTTGTCTACCTCGAGCGCGAAAGGAATCATAAAACTCTGATCTGAATCTGAGTTTTATGAATCCCATAAACACACAAATCTAAATTACGTGAACTGCGTCCTGGTAACCTTGTCTACATTCACAGAGATAGCTGACGCTCAGGCCAACACGGTATAAATGAGCGCCTTACGAATAATGATTAGACATGAGGCGATCACACGAATGAAGTCTCGGCGCACATCCAACCGCCCAAAACCGACACTTTAGGGATGATAGAATGTTGCCATCGCCCCAAATCGCCCCTTTACTCCATTTATGTCGTCAGCTGACGAGTGACTATTGACGAAAAGTCAAAAAAAAAATTGTTGAAAGCGATTTCTATCACTTCCTTAGTGAGCGAGTCCGCTCTCTCAATGCCCGGAATCGTACAATGAGAAGGGACCCACACAAAGGTGATGATAAAATACCGCGAAGATAAAGCACTTAGAATCCCTTGTATTTTCACGAGAAAGTACGAGGAGTGCTTTACCGGTCTCACGGAGCGAATAGCCTCTATGGAACAGAGACTATCCGTGAAAATGAAGTATTGATCCATGAGGCAATAGTTTCTAGCGTAAAATGTATCGCATTTAATTTGGCGACAAATACAGTACAGGGAGCTGAATTTCATTAATTTCATTAGATATACCAAAGCCAAATTAGGAATAATTTTTAGCATTTGATTTTCAGAATAATCTAATTCAGAATTCAGTTTAATCGAAGAAATACTGGAACTAGTGCGACCTCAAGTTCAAAGGCTCAAGGCTTCCATAAATTATGAAAAGGGACATTTGTTCTCCTTTATTAACGTGATTTTCAGCCTCCTGGACTGGTTCGTCACTGGTTCCAAGGGAAGATATATCTCAAAGAAGTTAAACTCTATTCTAGAATTCGATGTACTACCGGTGTAGGTAAAGTTAGTGAGACCTTTCAATTATTTTTTTCATTCCTTTTTTTATCGAAATTTTCAGCCCTGGGCTGGTTTATCTCCCGTCGTAGTCACTCAAATACCTTTTGGGTATTTTCGTCACTTGTCCGGGGGTGAGATTCGAACTCGTGACTTTGTCGTACGAGGTCTGGATGCTAACCAGTACGTCGGGGTCGCCCTCCTTTCAATGTATAGATATCATGTTAAAGCTTATTTCGGTCTAGAATCTGTTTTTTTTCTCATTTTGAGGTGCGAACAAAGTAGCGTTATATTCACAACACCAATGCGTTCACTTTATTCCAGTTAATGAGTTGAAAACGGTGGACACATTTTTATGAAAAATGTTTTGATTTTGAACAAAAATACTGCGTTTGAATACCTGACAACAATAACGGCTAAGCAAATCTTACTGTCTTTTGTCTGTCTACGTTAAATCGACACTTTTCGTTCAGTGTAGTTTTTGAATTATTTCTCTGATCGCTGAAACGTTTCATTTCCAGATAGCTGAAACTCTCCACTTAATTTCGTGGTACAACAATCGTGGTCGAATCAAGTGGATGTGCGCAAATGCAACTAAAATTACCGAAAAGAACTTTTTTTTGTTTTTATAAATTGTTTGGCCGCGGTTTTTTGGGGGGGGGGGGGGGGGAAAAAAAACAAAAAAATAAGTCCTCTCGAAAAAGAAAATGGTAGCCGTTATTGCGAAAAATTCCAATCTTTCTGTGTGAAATGTGGTTCTAAAAGTTGGGAAGTCAAAATCATACGTACAAAAAGTGAAGCAGAGGCAAGGACTGAAGGCGTACAAAGTGAAAAAGGTGCCCAACCGTGATGACAAGCAAAATTTCACTGCAAAAAGTCGTGCAAAGGAGCTTTACACCAATTTTTTGCAAACATTTTCTTGTATCATAATGGACGACGAAACATACGTACTCGAAGACTTTAAACAGCTTCCGGGTCTGGCTTTTCATACCGCAATGCAAAGGAACGCCGTTGCCGAGCATTTTCGGACAAAGAAGGTTGTCCAAATTCCCGAAGAAGTATTTGATTTGGCAGGCCATATGTAGTTGTGGTCGAAAATCTAAAAGTTTCTTCTCTACCGGCACTATCAATGAGGATGTGTACGAGAAAGAATGTATGCAAAAGCGGCTCTCCAGCTCTGTTTTTGCCTGATTTGACCTCATGTCACTATGTGAAATCCGTCCTGGAATGGTATAAGGTACAAGAGGTCAAATACGTGCCAAAAACAGCCAATCCACCAAACTGTCCAGAACTTTGCCCAATAGAGAAGTACTGGGCTCTAGTTAAGCGGAAACTCTTCGAAACTAAGAAGAAAGCAAATGGTACCGATGATTTCAAGAGAAGATGG
The DNA here is from genome assembly GCA_024533555.2 of Aedes koreicus. NCBI lineage: Eukaryota > Metazoa > Arthropoda > Insecta > Diptera > Culicidae > Aedes > Aedes koreicus. The sequence continues at coordinate 305,437 of JAHHFK020003409.1, forward strand.
AGAATCGTCACGGCGGGCGTATCTGAGGATACCGTACGGAACCTGATGGCGGGTGTACCACAGAAAGTTCGAGAATTTTACAGAAAGAAGGATTAACATCTTAATCAACTGTTTCTAATGTAGATATAACTCTATTATTGTGAAATAAACAATCAGTTTTGTTGAATTATGTATAAATTTTTTTTGCTGCTATTATTTTGGTGTCCGAAATTTAACGTGGACAGGCTTAAGTAACAGGTATTCAACTAAAAAGCTCTCCTGCCCCCATTTTTAAAGTCTTTTTTTTGGGTTGTAGTTAAAAAGGTGTTATGGGGGGGGAAAAATTTTTTTGTGTGGGGTTGGGGAGTGGGGTTTTTTAAGTTTTTTTTAAAAAATGGTTTTTTGGGGGGGAAAAAAAATTAAAAATAATGTTGTTGTTTGGGGGGATTAACGCGGGGGGCGGGGGGGGGGAAGTGTGGGTTTTTTTTTTTTTTGGCTTCAGGTTGGCCCAGAAATTCTCGATGGGACGCAGCTGGGGGACGTTGGGCGGGTTCGCCGACTTGGGTACCACATCGATATTCAGCCGCTCCATCGCCTCCAACGATCGCTTCGAGTAGTGGGCCGACGCCAGATCCGGCCAGAACACCGCGTCTTCGCCCTTATGGTATTTCTTGATGAACGACGCAACTTCCGACAGGCATTTCGTACTATAAGTTTCCCCGTTCACGGCCAGTGCGGAGCGAAAGAAGAGCGGCTTACACATCCCCTTCTCGCTGATTGTCAGCCACAGCAGCACTTTCTTGGGGAACTTGGTGTGTGAAATGAACTTCACCTTGGAGCTCACTTCCTTCGTGGGGGAAGTAAAATACGAAGTGCCAGTCGTTGCCATCCAGGGTGAGATAGGTCTCGTCGTCCATCACCACCGCCACGTCTAATTCGCCGGAAAATCGAGTTGACCATCTTATTCAGCCGCTGCCGCTGCGTCGTTGTCTGCAGGTCCGAAACCAGCGGACGCGACTTCCGTTTCCTAACATGTATGTTCATGTTCGCCAGGTACTTTTTCACTGTTTGGCCGGTTGAACCGACCTCCCGGCCAAGCGCACGCAGCGATGTAGCCACTTTTCCCTCGGTCTTCCTCTTCAGCATCCTTTGGAGCTTCTTGTCGCTCAGGGTCGTCGGCCGTCCGGAACCGGGCTTTCTTTCGATGCTCTGATTGTTGTCTAATAATGCCAAAATGTTGTAGATGCCGGAACGGGCGTATCCGGCGTCCACAAAGTGCCGCACGATGTCCGTTTTCGACGCGGCGGGGTGCCGTTCTTTGAGCGCGCACACTTCTGAACGGAGTTGCTTCACTGTTTTTGCCATCACGGTTAGAGTTCGACTGATAGAGCTGTCAAATTTTGTCTGCTGACTCATGGGTTACTATGATTGATGCTCCATGGGTAGTTTCGTCACTGCGGGTGAAGGTAAACCCATGAAATATCGGCAATTTTTGTCCATTTATTTAAGAAACGTTAAATAACCAAGGGAGAAGGATAAAAAAAGAATAAGGGGGGGGGGGGTGGGGGTGTGGGTGGTTGGGGGGGAAATGGGGTGGGGGGGGTGGAGGGGGGGGGGGGGGGGGGGGGGGGGAGGCTGGGTTAGTAAATTACTGAATTTTAGGACGTTTAAAACGTTTTATACAGTAAGTGGTGGGGAGCAGGATGTGATGTGGTTGGTGTGGAATATGATTGGATTTAGGTCCTTATGGTAAATACCTTGTGATCAAAAAGTTCCGGTAATTTTCAATTTAAAAAGGCCGCCTTTATTTTTTCGGTAAAATCTTTTTAGTGTAAGATGGCAACACTAGTTCTGATATTCTGTCAAAGTGTGAGAGCAAATTATCCATTAGTTTTGTTTTGACAACTGCTTTTGTTAGTCGAAAAATAGACGCTCGGCGATTTTTACCATGGATAAAAAATTGGAACAACGCGTTTGTGTGAAATTTTGTGTTGCAAACGGATTTTCTGCAGCGGAAACGCTCAGAATGTTGCAAAAAGCCTTTGGTGAGGACTCTATGTCACAAAATCGTACATTTGTTTGGCACAAAGACTTTAAAGAAGGCCGTGAAAGCGTGAGTGACATGCCGCGTTCTGGACGACCATCGACCTCAACTACCGATGAAAACATCGCTTCCGTGAAGAATTTAGTTATGGAAAACCGCTCAATTAGCATTCGGGAGATAGCTGCACTCCTTGATATCTCATTTGGATCGACCGAACACATTTTGACGGAAATTCTGGGCATGAAACGCATTGAAGCACGACTTGTTCCAAAAGAGCTGAATTTTTTGCAAAAACAGCATCGAGTTGAGGTCGCTAAACAGATGATTGCGAACGCAGATAGCGATCCCACATTCATGGAACGCATCATAACTGGTGATGAAACGTGGGTATATGAATTTGATATGCTCACAAGTCAACAATCTAAGAAACCAAAAAAATCACGACAAAGTCGCTCCAAAATTAAAGTTTTACTGACCGTTTTCTTTGATTTTCGCGGTGTCGTCCATTCTGAATTCCTTCCAGAAGGTCGAACGGTTAACAAAGAGTATTATTTACAAGTTATGAGACGTTTGCGTGAGGCAATTCGAAAGAAGAGGCCAGAATTGTGGCGCAATAATTCGTGGATTTTACACCACGATAACGCTCCATCACACACCGCGCTCACTATTTGTGAATTTTTGGCCAAGAACTCCACCAATACCATCAAACAAGCACCATATTCACCAGACCTTGCCCCGTGCGACTTCTTTCTCTTCCCAAAACTGAAAATTCCGCTCAGAGGTAGGCGTTTTGAATCGATTGATGCGATAAAAAAGAATTCGCTGGAAGAACTGAAAGCCATACATTCATCGGCCTATAAAAAATGTATGGATGATTGGATAAAGCGCTGGCATATGTGTGTTGCCTCTAATGGCGAGTACTTTGAAGGCGATAATAAAGATATCAATTAAAAATTGAAATAAATGCGTTTTTTTTTCAAATTACCGGAACTTTTTGATCACAAGGTAAAAGCTAAGAATGGATAGTTTTTGTGGTGAAATTTGGGTAATGGGTTTGTAGAAAAAATAGTAATTTTATTTTAATAATTTTGTTTTTTTTTTTGTTATTGGTTGTTTTTAAATTTGATTTTTGTTTTTTTTTTTTTTTTTTGTTTAACACTAAGTTTCCCCGGTTCCCTCCTGTGCTAATTCACATCTGATACCACTTCGTCGGGGCTCAGAAGCACATTCAACCAATAGACCGAAGAGAAATGAGGAAGATTAATTATTGATTAACATGCGCTCACAAACTCCGTGGCGGAGATTCCTGAACAATCACACACACACACGTGTGCACGTGGATAACTGATGGGTAATGCATGGTCAGTCCGCCGATTGGTAGTGGCAATCTGGGTCTACACGTGCGTATAAATCGTTGGCCATTTTCGTCTCTCCTGAGCCGGGCTCGGAACGGACATTTCCCATCTTCGTGTGCGCCTTTCGAACATTCTCGCGAAAAACGTTCGTGATTGCAATCGGAATTGGTCATTAAGTTGTCGGATATCTCGAGATTTGCCTGGGTTGGTTGGTCGGTTGGTGCATCGCACACTTACATACGTGATGACGACAAAGACAGCTGCCTTCGGGTGGCATCTGCAGTCTGGCCTGGTGCAGCAATACTTTTTACGACTTTTGTTTCTCTATTCTCTTTGGTATTTTTATTGGATTGATGAAATGGGATCTCGTCTTTCATGAATGGTAGCCACCTATGAATGATGTTCATTCATCATTCTTTTTATGAACTGTAAGTGATATGACATCCGGAGTGCCATTTGATTCTGGTCTTGATCACTTCTTTAGTCGTGGGAGAATCTAAACAAGCCTTCTATTGGAAAATCACTCCAAATTGGATGCAACTTATCAAAAATGTTCACCCCCTCAACCATCTGAAACAATTTTAGACCCAGCGAACAAGTGAACATATAAGAAAGGGGGAAAAGTAAGTTCGAGAAAATCCCACATTCCATCGATTCGATTGGATGCTTTCCCCAGCCGGCCGGCGTTTTCTTCATTTTCGTCGTTGTGACCGACGTCGCGTCTAGTATTCAAGAAAGCTATTTAGTCTGCGCACCAAATGTACTGCTGCTACTGTTGACTGAGTCTACTTGGTGAGGGACTTTTGTCTGACACAGTCAGTCCCAGCCGTTCGGTTGGTGGCGGCCTGCGGTGGTGACGAAAGATATTTTCCAGACGCCAAGGCTGTTGTAGCTATCTATTTATTATATATATATACACATCCAACACATATTGGCTACAGACTACGATAATGATCTCACACCCCATAATCCGGAATGGTGTGTGGACTTCGGTTCACATATTTTGCCATCGATTTGATACAGCAGCGATGATGATGGCGGCGGCGGCGACTCCTTTTTTTTGTGAAGATGATAACCATGCGGTTAGATTCTATGGAAGTATTGATGCATAACTTGGTTTTCGATTATTTTACTTATATCTATTTTCTTGAAACGATGAACGCGAAATCGAGGGTTTATTGAGCTTATTGTAGCAGTATGCCATTTAATGCGAATAAATTCGTTATCATCGAATATTATAAACGAAACGCCCGAGGAGGTTAAAAAAACGGTCGAAATGGATTTACACTGGGGTCGTGATGTGTACCAACTGTAAGTTTTCCAATAAGCCCATGAAAATGCTTTAGGGACTTTTTCAAGATGTAGCGTTGAAGGATTTTAATTCATTCTTGTTTTTAACGGCGTTTTTGCCTGCACGCAATTAGTACAGAAATCGAGTGGACACATATGTTAAAGTACCCGCAGCAATTTAAAATACGGGGTAAGTTGAAATGGATATAAGGTATATCTACTAGCGCAAGTAAGTTATCACTGTGGTTATTTTTGACTACATAAAACATACCTAAATGCATCCTTTGACTTTCATAAACGATTATTGTAAGCAGTTAAACGTGCCTCCCAGCTTTGTTCATTTTCGTTCCTGCGTAAATTTATCAACAAATTGTTTTCGCTGTGCCTCAATTTCACCTAAAATGTTGAAAACTCAATATTTCCCATAGTTTTTTGCACTAGGAAAGTAAGTTGTGATAAGTTAGTGTAGGGCCGTTGAAAATTTCAGCTACATAGGTGTTTATCCAGGTCAAATTTGGCGTTTCAACTTGCCCCACATTCTCACCCCACGGTGCAAATTGTACCGGGTGCAGTGGGGCAAGACGGTCTAACAATTAGCATAAAATACATAAAGTTACACTGTAGTTTTTACGATTCTGAATAACTACATACAATCTGTTACAATTTTTGTCATGGTTTTACCTTAAGATATTCACCTATAACATAACCTTATGGGCTTGTTTAATTAAAGACTACCTGCCGAAGTGATGCAATGAATCCATTGGGAACATCTACCTAGAGTAGGTTAATATTTAACCAAACTTGAATAATACAGTAGACTTTTCTCATATAAAGATTTTTTTCTGTGTAGTGTTGATGAGAAGAGCTATGATAGTACTTGGAGGACGTGTTTACTACGCTATTGTTATAGTTAAATAGATTCTTGATTAATGAATCTGATTGCACAACTTTAGATTAGAGGCAAAACAACATTTCCTAAGTACATGACTAGCATCTATGATTTGGATCACGAAACCATGAATAAGAGTCATGAATTTATAAAATAAGAAAAGAGTTCGTTTCGTGATTTTTTATTCATGAAAAAAGAAACGGATTTGTTTCCGTGTAATTAAAAGTCAGCATGGTCATCTGACTATTGACAAAGTAAACCTTGACTATGACTTTCAGCTCGAATGAGAGACAATAATTGTTTTGGCAGTATCCTAATAGTGAGGGGTCAATATTTAGCAGCTCTGATATCGCTCTGGACACTTTATCTTTCACCCAAAAGTTAGCCAGACATGATTACTGTGACAACTTATGAGGTTTCTAGTTTCACAGATTTTAACGGAAATTTAGAGTCATGTGTTTACGATTTCTACCTTCTAGATTTCTGCACCATTGCATCCTAGAATCAACAAGTAGATTCATGAAAATAATGTTTTGATCTCAATACACATTTTTCTCTCGGATTATTGCTTTTTCACCTAGAGCATTTCAAAGTCCTTTTTTCCATAGGCTTCAAATAATTTCCACTTGAATTTTTATTTGAATTGGATTTGGATTGTTTTTGAAAAAGATTTGTTTTGATTTTAGAGTGTATTTGGATTGGATTTGGATTGGATTTGGATTGAAATTTGATTTGGATTGGATTTGGATTGGATTTGGATTGGATTTGGATTGGATTTGGATTGGATTTGGATTGGATTTGGATTGGATTTGGATTGGATTTGGATTGGATTTGGATTGGATTTGGATTGGATTTGGATTGGATTTGGATTGGATTTGGATTGGATTTGGATTGGATTTGATTTGGATTGGATTTGGATTGGATTTGGATTGGATTTGGATTGGATTTGGATTGGATTTGGATTGGATTTGGATTGGATTTGGATTGGATTTGGATTGGATTTGGATTGGATTTGGATTGGATTTGGATTGGATTTGGATTGGATTTGATTTGGATTGGATTTGGATTGGATTTGGATTGGATTTGGATTGGATTTGGATTGGATTTGGATTGGATTTGGATTGGATTTGGATTGGATTTGGATTGGATTTGGATTGGATTTGGATTGGATTTGGATTGGATTTGGATTTGGATTTGGATTGGATTTGGATTGGATTTGGATTGGATTTGGATTGGATTTGGACTGGATTTGGACTGGATTGGGATTGGACTTGGATTGGATATGGATTGGATTTGGATTAGATTTAAATGACGCGGTGTTAAAAAATACTGCCATTTGGCTATGATTTGTAGATCACAATCATCCTATGTTTTAAGTAGTATACTTTTAAAAAACCAGAAGGTGATTAAGATTTAGATTTTTCTAAATTAAATCTTTATTCGATGAATTTTTCAGAATTCAGGGATGCGTTCGCTGATAATAATTCGCAGAAATGGCTAAGGTTTCTTGGTTACAAAAAGAAATTTCACGTGGAATTGCGAAAAAAAATCAAAACAGTTGTATAGAAATCCCGTTTGAGATTGATTTACTGCTGAAGTTTGAACAAATTTCATTGGGAATGAAGAAAAAATACACTTCAAAGATTTACCTAAAGTCGGTATCCGCAATTATCTGAACACTCAAAATGTGTGGTAAAACACGCAGGAAATTTTTAATTCCTAATGTAATTCACGCGAAACAAAACATCGTTATTCCGCGTAGATATAAAATCTCTAACTTTGCGCATCACTCCAGGTATAATGATTTATACAGACTCCTTAGCAACGTTGCTGGCAGCTCTGGTCCAGATTTTTTAGAAATGATTAGCATTATTAATCTCTCGCTTCTTTCCGACATGAGCCTGCTTCATGAGCGCTCAATATCTTTCGATTGGGCGTGACTCAGGACTATTGGGAGGGTTGCCAGGTTTTTGGCACGATATTAACTTTATTGGCTCCATACCACGGTTTTAGCAAAACAAAGTGTCATCATCACAGCTTCTAATTTTGTTGTTGATTGTTCCGGTGGTTTACATTTTCCACCACAAGAATAAATTGCTCAAAACACAAGTTTTTTGCGAGTTGCCGAGCTATGAAGGTACACGATCCGTTAGGGCAGGTTTTTTATATTCCTCACAAATTTAAACACTGTTTTTGAAGTATCAAAACCGATCATAGTCTTTTTAAGCAAAGTTTGAGTGAAATATTTTACTTATGGCTGAACTGTTTTAAGATACAGAGTTTCTTTCATATCCAGTCCAGATCGCGGATACAAACTTTACAATCTGTACTCTAATCAAAATACGATATGAATCCTACGCACTTAAGAAAAATCATTTAAATTTTAGTCTGCTCAGATGCATATCGAAGGAGTGGCACGTTAAGCATAAATTTACGTCAGTTTTCAAAAGTACATGACAGTACAAACTAAAGATGGTTATTTATATGCCATGACGTAAAACAACCACATATGTTGATTGACAAATTACCGTATTTTTTTTAGCGAAAAGGCAAACGCGTATAAAAAAATGTATAAATTTTTATTTTTCGCCATTCACATATTGTAAGTGATATAAGTGATGCTGCATCACTTTGAATGATGCAATTAAATTCTTCATCAAAACAGCACCTAAATTCTATAAATAGTCGGTGGTTTCGTGAAATAAAAAAAAAAGATTCTCAAACATCATTTCAATCGGCCTAATAATACCACAGAGCGATCCTAGTTCATGAAAAGAGTTGTTCATCTTTTAAAAATTATGATCTTGAAGCAGGACGAGAGTTCACTTTGTTTCACAATTTAAAGAGATTTCGCTGCCTTTTTATCCGACTGCACGCGGTTTGGCGATTTAACTTGTATTGTTTGCGATGTTGCAAAAGGTTTGCCTTTATTGCAAGAAAATGATTCTCTCCTACCGGTTTCACGTAACCTATTATGCGAGACTTCACGACTACAAAATCACAACCGATTATCGGTTAATGACGAAAAGATCCTCTGTTTTCAAAATTGCGCTGCCTGTGAAGCACTAGAAAAGCAACAAAGGATAAATTATTTGATTTCTTCGTGGCAACAAAATGCGCATTGGTCTGCGTTCAAATATCGATGCAGGCGGACGTATTTCTAATAAATGGTGGGCAAACTTATAACGACGTGTTAAATCTACTACGAGAGCTCATCGAGAATCATAACATTCAGTCTTCCGTATAGTTTTTGCAGCTTTTAAAAAAATTAATTAAATTTTAATGTCAACATAAAGTTTTCAGCATGCATCCAAATGAACTCAAAACTCAGTCATTTTTTTAAATTTTTACGCGTTAACTCCATCATTTTTCAGAGTGTACAATCGGTTAAAATGAGCTGGTTAAAATTCACTCAAGCTCCCAAGCAAGATTCTTTGCAGGATTTGCTTTATGTTCCAAGAAGAATTCGATAACAATTCTGAGATTGATTCATTTCGTGTCAAGATACGGTAAGATTCACACAAAAATTTGAGTGATTTTCGCATAACCTAGATGGAGATTGGACAACATGTTAGACAAGATTGCTTTAACATCACAGTTTGAAAGAAACAGTTTCTGCGTTGTCTAATGCACATAAAGGGAATGCTAGATTCGGGATAAATTCCTGGGATATTTCTTGTAAATTGACGCCTGATATCGCCTAAATCAGGTCTGTTGTATGGAAGATTGCAAACAATGTTGTATGGCATTTGAAAGATTGCAAACAATTTCATTGTTTACACTTGCTTTGGCTTGCCGTCGAACGAGGGGAAATTTCACGCGTCTGTTAAAATTCAGCATTTTTTTCTGTGATGTTGAACGAGCACACTCAATTCACAGATCAAGATGTAATCATAATTCCGAAAAGGATTCGCTTAGAAATGATGAGAAAATTGATAGTAGTGTGGAGTCAGTTTGGCTTAAAATGTAGACCTAGATAATCTCCCAACATGATTAAGATTAGTTTAAAATCTTCAGCACGTAATATTTCTTAACAGGGTATATGTGTATTTTAACCAGTAGAATTGGGTCATAATGCTGAATATAATTTACTAAAAGCCTCGAGTTTGTAATAATATCTTAAAATCTTGATGGAAGTTCTCTCAGATTTCTCAGTATCCGCTATCAAATCCGAACATGGCAAATTCAGGATCTCGAGCCAGATATACTCAAAATCTCCTTACAACCCCTGGCAAGATTCTTTCTTATTCAAACATCCAAAGTTTGTAAAATCATGTTTTAAGGTGAAACGTTTTCAAGTCCAACGTAGAATTGGCCATATTACACAGCTTGAGAGAAACATTGAATTTTCTGCGTTATCTAATGCACATAAAGCGAATGCTAGATTTAGCATAAATTAATGGGAACTTTCATGTAAATTTTAGCCAGGTGTCGCTGGAATCAGGTCTGTTGTATGGAAGATTGCAAACAATCTTGTATGCTGTATGGAAGATTACAAACAATCGCGTTGTTAACGCTTGCTTTGGCTTGCAATTAAATGAGGGGAAATTCATAAAAAAAATTCTTTGTAGATATTGATAATCTGCAATTAAACAGGCAAGGAAAATTCGAGCTCACTCAAGACTGCGACACAAAAACTCAAATTCCAAAGAATTCTTAAACCCCGCAATGTCCTTGCATTCCAGCCCAAACGCACTAACGCCACAGGCCACACGCCGGGCTATGAATATTTTCCAGATTTCGTTTGTCTCGACACGTTTCCTTTCCCAGCGTGGTTTTGATTCCCCGCGCGTATCTGTCACAGTTCTAATGGCCATCATCATAATCATTGCGCACGAGTTCTTTTCCTCTTCCGCATAAGTCCTTCTCATCTTTCCCTCCGGTGAGTGGTGCTACGAGCACAAGTCAGTAACAACGAAAAATGGCTGCTATTTGTCACATGGCAAAAAAATAAACTTTTCTGGTTCACAGATGGCAGTTTTTACACCGCTCCTTCCTGTGCCTCTTCTGTTGCCACACCTTGGATGGCACTCTCGGTGAGGGATAAAGTACCATTTCCGTGTGTCTCCTGGTGTTGGTGGTTTACGGTTCTGCACACAACTTTTGAACTGCCGGGTGGTATGCAGAAGCAGCAGCAGTGTAGCACTAAATTATAGAGCAAAAGGAGGAAAACTAAGAAACAACATCGCTACAAGCTTGCCGAACCCGTAAAGTTCGGCTCTAAAGGAAAATGGAAAAGTTTTCACATTTTTTTTCTGTGCTGCCCTTTTACAGTCCCAGAAACTGCGTAGGGATGCGACGGGGGGTGAAGTTCCAGAAGTTTCGAATATGTCCAAAATTACATACCGCAAATCTAATGGATCAGGAAAGACGGAAAAGCTTAATACAATCAATGTTTTATTTAAGAGAATGTGTATGAAACTGTTGAATAAAAAAAGTGATTGATTTTGTTTTAATTGCATGAGATTTTAATTACAGTGGGTACATACAATCTAATCATGTTGTATATTTATTTCTTATTGCTATTTTTAAACATTGACAATTTTCTCTTCTTCATGCCTTATCAACTCGAATGTTCATTAAAAAAAAACTCGTTTCCATAGGACGGATTCGAGATTAGCATGCTCTCAAATTAGCGCTAATCCTGGGGTGCTTGAGAGTCTATAAAGCGTCGTTTTAAAGAGAAAATGACTCCGTTCGAAACGCCATTATAAAACTCCTCCTGTCAACAAACTGTCCCCGAAATGATGGAATTCGAGAAAACGGTTCGATCGTTAGCGCCTCGGTTTCTTGGAACTAATTTTCGGCAAAGCCGAGGCGAGACAAGAATGAAAAAGAAAACAATGGGTGTATGTAAAATATACAACAACAGCTGGGATCGATTCCCATGAGAGAGCTGGGTGGCCTTGGTAGGAGTTGATGGATGATTGCCCCGAGCGAACATTTTCCTAGACCGGTTTTTCCTTCTATTTTTTCATCACGCTGATCGGTTTGTTCATGGGATGGAAGATTTATCGAATGTGGGTTAGAATAATTAATCATCCAGATTTCCTCTCGAAATCGGAAGGGACTTTTCCTCTATTATTTTCCCAACGATGATTTTATGTTCTACAAATGTACAAGTACTGCTGCATCTAAAATTTGGTGTTTCTCACCGTTAATGGGTGCCATAGCCAAAAACTTCCAGTAATTTATTAGCCTCTCTCTGCTGAATCCATTAAGATACCGAATATGGGTTTTTAATATCCCGAACTGGTCCCATCATAAAGCTATTTCTCGGCAGACGAATATTCCAGTGACTCCCGCTGCCTCGATAGTCGAATGTAATTACAGCCAAAAAATAATGCCTTCACAACCCATCCGCTTGGGTTTCTAACTTCTAACGAACCGTTCCGCTAGGTCGTAAAGCAGCGCAAAAGTCTTGCGAAAAGCCATAATTCCGCTGCTAGCCTTGAGCTCTGTGCCTTCTAGGCCGTGCAGGCCATCCATCCGAGTGCCTCGGTATGCGTACACTCGTGTAGAGTGTCTGCACTATTAGCTTCTGCAAATGTCATCAGTCCGGTATGTGAAGATGAGAATGAGAAATCGTTGATCACCGTTCCTCTTGCACGACGAACGTTGACGAAGAGTGTCACGACGGGCGACGGCGGTGACGACGACGAGAGGCAATTCAGCAGTCAAGTCATGCGATTGTTTTCATCTCATCTACTTACTGCTTACCACTTCCACCACTCGATTGTTTGCTTTTGCGTGGATGATTCTCTGCTGGTAGTTGGAATGTTCTGATGGATAGGGTTACTAGGGAAGATAATTAGAGTATGGTGATGTACATAAAACGATTTAATGAGTTGGGCAAAATGGATTCGGATAGCAGTAACAAAGAATATTTTTTTCCACCATATCTTGAGGTGACTTTTAAGTTAGGTTGGAGTGGGTAGGGTTCCATTTTTGAAGACCTTTTCGTTTGCCTCAATACATTTAACTTATATTTCATTCATATAGGGTGGAGCGCTACTTCGTCGTAATCACCTTATTCTATTCTATCGAGCAAAAAATGATGTCAATGGATCAATGAATCGAGCACAAATCAATATTACGTTTATTTCGATACGTATATTGCAACTTACAACACAAGCCTCTTTGAACGCATCTCGTGAGTATCGCACATTATTTTTTCAACGTAACGTCGTTTCTCTTTCCTATACCGGCTGTCATCTCAATACTTTGAAAAATGTTGATGTGGAAGGTTTTTGAACGCCAATAAATCTCATTAGCATTATCCGTGGCATTAGCATTGACGGTTGCACACCTCGTGGATGAGGAATAATTCGTTGGAGGCATTGCATGTTACCATGAAACGTATCCAGTTACTGATACGTTTCTTCACGCAATAATTTCCACAAAGACACTCCTCGATCGCTCACCTGGCCACGTCCATGCAACCGTTGGAGATAGGGTGGATTTGATATCCACCTTAACAAGACACGGGGAACCCACGTAGCCTTCAGTAGACATCAAAGGAAAATGGAAATGAATAATCGGAGAGAATAGTTAAACACAATGCCCTGTTTGGTGTACAGAACAAAAAAATATTTGAAATGGTCGTTGGGAGCATCTAGTCTAAGAAGAATAAGTGATGCTACATTTCTCTTCAAACGGTTGGGACCTAAGCATTTACTATAGCCCTAGCCCCAAGAATTTCTAAGAATATAAGGTGGCGAAAGATAATTTGTCAGAGTATTTGCGCTCCTAATCGCATCACTACACAAAAACATGGTACCACAAGGGACGTCAGATCCAGCATACACAGTAGCGGTGAAGTTGACAATTTCGAGCCGAATGTACAGCGCATTAGGAAACAGAGAAAGAGATAGATTAAGGGTAGTGGAAAAAATCCTAGTTGAAAAACCTAATTATTGAATATATTTGTTAATTGTTGAGTGCTATCAAAGGTGAATTAGCATTGATCCCATAATGTAGAGACTACACAGAAAGAATAATACTTAAAAATATAACAATCCGCTAAACATTCTCCGGAATGATTTACTTCACGAGATACACGGAATCTATATCGCATGAAGAATAAAAACACCAACACAAACATTAACAACACACATCAAAAGACTTATATTAAGAAGAAGAAGAAGAATCAGAATCAGCTGCTAATATTATAATTGTAAAGGATAGCTCATGTCTGAAAGGAGGCCACATCTCTGTAAAAAGTAATATATTTAAGACGGCAATTCTAACTCAGAGAATCAGAAAACGTTTTTTTTTTAATTTTCCGTCGGCCTATTTCCTCACATGGTGACAATCACCGACGCCAGGAAGACGACTCCACCACCTGGACCCTACCTAACGGCTCATGAATATGAGCCGGGACCAACGGCTTTACTTTCCTTACGAAGGAAGACGTGACCAGATTTTTTCGCCTCACAAAAACCACCGACGTCGACTGGGATTGAACCCAGACCCACTGGGGTGCCAAGTAGCAGTCACGCTTTCCACTACACCACCGAAGCAGGCCAGAAAACGTTTTTTTTGAAAATTGTGTTTTGTGGTAGAGAACTAGCAAATAAAACGCATTTATTGCAAAAGCACGGTTGACACACATGCAAACTTCAGCTCCGTCTTAACCGAGTGGATTTACAATTGAAATAATCGAGTCTATAATAACAAATTCAATCTCATTTTTTACGGTGCAATCGCATCTAGTTTGTGACAGTACGATGGAAAAATTATGCATCCTCTATGAACTTTAGCATGCGCTTATATGACCGCACATTTCGTAGTTGACCTTGGTCGGCTGGAGCCAACAACACTGCGTACATATACAGACGAATGGGGCCTGTGGTTAGCAAACCACGCTCCATATATATGTTTCGAAGGTTCTTTAGTTTATTTGGCCAAAAACGACTACAGTAACGGCCTCACGGTTCACGGGGAAGTCGAATTTCCGATTATACTAGAATTCACGAATACACATCTTCATCTTTACGATCAGGGCCCATTCACAAAGTGTGATGGTACCGGTCTCCAGTTAAGAATGAATTTTGCGCAAAATAAATAATAAAGCACATTATATATCCATATTTAGTAGAAATCTATTGCTTATTTGTTTCGGTATTAAGATTTAGTCCACAAACATACACGCACACGTACACATATTCATGGTTCGCAAATAGCTTTATTTGCGAATAAAGGAATTCTCGCCACTGCGCGACATTTGCTACGGGAGCTAAAACTAGTCTGGTATCAAAAAAGAGAAAAAAGTACTTAGCTGGATTCCATTCAGTCCCGTATCCGATCCAAAAAGCCCGATCAGGCCACCAGCAACGAGCAATACCCATCGCCACCAGCTGAATACTGCACGGATATGAATAGGTTGAAATGTTGACGTGGCTGGGTAGCTCAGTAATTACCCGTTCTGCTTACTGAGCAGATGGTTGGAAGTTCAATCCCAGGCCCGTCCCCTTCCTTGCCATTTGTCACTTGCCTCTTTCTATCGCCACTAGATTTAAAAAATAAAAAAAGAAGCAGTCTACTGCGCATCACTTACCACAATGAATCCATGATCTAAAAATAACCTGCCTCACTAACACAAACTATCCTTCCCTTGACAATTGTGGAGACGCAGAGGGTAAACACCGTCCCTAACCAACGATTGCCAAACTAATCATCCTTCCCCCCTCCCCGAAGATCGTGAGGACTTGGCCGGCGCCGGTACTGATCTATAAATAGAATGAACTAGTGAACTTGTACATTGAAGATGTAAAGCTACTCCCAAGCTCCATCTATGTGGTTCTCTGTGCAGTTACACTAGTTCCGGAGTAGCAACTACGAAACGCACGGCCTTTAAAAAATAATAATAGTCTATGCGGGTGGAAATTGGTTTCCTGGGCAAAAAAGGGGAGAATGGTCAAATTGCTTTTTTCTTTTATTTTGTTTCTGGGGGGGGTTTTGGTTTAGGTCTTTATTGTAATTCGCATGACCCTCTTACTTCAAGGCTATACTACTCAACGCTAGTCTTTAACACAAGGGACGAAGCGAAATGATTTCAGTTTTAGACATCACCTCTCAGCTGATGGTTCGATCGACTTTGACTTCCCTTGGTCGCCATTTCCCGGCCAATTGTGGCACGGAAGACAAAGCAAGGCCGGAGAACCATTGCTTGCTAGACTCAATCTAGCTACTGTGATGAAATGTCTGGCCACTGATATCCTCAAGGATAGGAAACGCCGTTTGTTACAACGAGAATATTAGAATCATTCCTCGTATGTTGCATAAACTACTATCCGGAATGAACATAGCACATGATACCGTCCTGCTGCCCAAGAAGACCGAAAAGATATATTAATCTAACGCGTACTTTGCCCACCGTCCTTGTTAGGACGATCATTTCAATTTTACAACTGAAGAGTGCGTTTGATTGACATTTTCATGACCGCATTTTTACTCGAAAACAGCATATTCTGTATTATTTGAGGCATTCAGTCGATTGTATGTTTGCCAAAAATTGCATGTAAATTTTGCTCACTAGGTCGCTGATCTTTTGTAAAAAAAAAAGTTTTATAAAGAGTTCGGGGAACGCGGCAAACGGGTTCGAGTGGAACCTCAAAATCTCTCCTACCAAAATGTGGCAAAAAAGCTGAGAGTGTCTTCTACAATATCAAATCAAATAACAAGCCGGACTGTCGGCTTATTAGAAGGTACACTCAGTAGCAAAAAAAAGCCGGGCTAAATTTTGCTTCCAAAAAACATCATGTGAAACCTTTAGTAACTTTGTCAATTATCAATATTTTTGTCTGAAAATTTGACAACAGTATGAACAATGTATTGACCTTATGTGACTAAATTTAAATGTTGATAAAATTTATAAATTTGAAGTTGTGATAACATATGTGAAAAAAGTCGTTTCCGTCAGAAATATTGATAATTGACAAAGTTAAAGAAGGTTGAACATGACGTTTCTTAGATGCCAAATTTTGCTCGGCTTTTTTTTGTTACTGAGTGCATTGCCTTCAAATCGCAATAGTAAACAAAACAAGATGATTATGACAATGATGTGAACTACCATCTTATGTAGCAAGGCAACTGTCTATGGCACTGGACTGTTTTAATTAAACGGTTTGATCAAGGTTGCATTGTGGTAAATGTTTCATCATGTCCCTGTATGAAGGGCTCGTAAGCAGATACACTTACGCGCAACCCAGAGCTACAGGGGTCTAAAGAGAATCTCCTTCCAGAAACAAGTTCGCAGAAACCACAACAAAGCCGAGCCCCCGCCTAGTAAAAAGTCCCACTAGATTGGGAGAAGTGCCCGCCCTTTATTCACGAAATATTAACAACAGGAGGTTGGCAGTCCCACTCTTCCTACCCAAATCGCTTCAATCGGGTGCTCTGATGGTCCCTCCCTTTATCCCAGCACATGGTGTAATATATGCAAAATTCAGAGAAATAATATGATTTTCTTACCATGATTTTTAAATCATCTTAGCTTGAAGCTGGTGTTAGAAAATTTGGCTGGTAAAATTGGTTAGGGTTATATACCGATGCCCATTTACTGCTTCAACCTCCCTTTGCTGGGTCGTCTCGATGTTTCTGCTGACTTCAGTAGCGCATATCGAGACTCACAATGTGTCATATGGCACCGCTCGCGGCCATGGAATAGGGAAGAGAATTGGAGAAAGGAGAGAAGCATTAAAAATTGGTAACATGACATGCGCATGTGAGTTTTTCATGGTGATATTCCCACAACGGCCGTTCAGAATGGTTCGACGAATGCATATGAGAGTTCATTCCCGATGAGTTTCTACTAGTTTACTCCATTCCATAACGTTTAGTCATAGAAGACAAGAAACGACTACGTGCTACATTTGAGAATACCAGGGCAATGATCCCCCATCTTCAAGTGATCGTTACAAGCTGTCCATTTGGTTCAGGCACTTTTGAACGTTGATGTGGCAGCCTATTCACACATGAAATCTGCCGCGACCAACTCGGCAGAACGCGCCCATACCCCTTTCTGAACCAAAGGGCAGGGAACGGTAAAAAAAACAAGACGGCCGAAACAAGATCCCGGAAGCTATACACAACTTAATGGTGTATTTGGAGAAAATGGAACACACAAAAATGTTCATCAAAATTAGGCCTCTAATCGGATCATTTTGCAACTTGTAAAAAAAAGATCGACTTATTTGCTATGATCTGTATCATTTATTTCACACGACTTCTTTTCTCATTCCAAATGCTCGCACCTCTCTCTTAATTCCATCCATTGAATATTGTACAACAGTTTTTCCTATATGTTTGTTTGGTTACTTTCACGTAGACTTTATTTAATTCTAGGTCTTTTTCGATTATTTTGGGATAATTAAGACGTGCTTCATGATAGCCCAAACATTTTCGTTAGGGTGAATCTCCGGTGAATTCGGAGAGTTCGTGTCTTTTGGCACAAAAGGCACATCATTGGCCTCGTATCACTCCAACACATTCCTAGCACAGTGACATGAGGAAAAACAGGCCAAAATAAATAGAACCTTGTGATTCTTCAGGAATTACAAGATTCGTTTTTGAAGATATTCTTGCTTATATATTTCACATTCTATAGTTACAGAAGAAATGAAGGTAGCGCTCAATTTACCGCAACCGCAAATCGCTAGCCAGATTGGGAATTTCTTGTCGAATTTTGACAGACAAACATAATTTTGGATATTAAAACTAAAAACGATCCATACAAAAATTAAAATCGTTCCATCAAAAACGCATTCATGACCCATAAAACGCTGGTCAATATCCATAATAAAATGGATATGATCCATAAAATTTATCAATGTGATCCATAGTTTATATAACGTTTAGTAATAAAATGTAAAAATTGTACCGTTTTATAATTCCCCATCGTTCCATCAAAAACGCATTCATGACCCATAAAACGCTGGTCAATATCCATAATAAAATGGATATGATCCATAAAATTTATCAATGTGATCCATAGTTTATATAACGTTTAGTAATAAAATGTAAAAATTGTACCGTTTTATATATTCCCAAATTTTTTTTATTTTATTATAGATTTTCATCAGAGCCCTATGGGTCATAAATACGTTTTTATGGAACAAATTTCAAGTTTTTTTGGAACATTTCTTCAGTTTAAAAGTGCAAACTTAGGGCTGCCATTTTGACAATTTCTTTTTTCAACGCCAACATTGGACTTGGCGACGAAATATGCCTGTCCGGGTAGTTGGCGCACGTCGGCCTTAACGTAGGTTTCGTCGTCCACCACGATGCAATGCGGGTTGGTTAGCAACTCCGTGTAGAGCTTTCGGGCACAGGTTTTATCAACGAAATTTTGCTTCTTATTCTTGTTTGGGGCCTTTTGCACTTTGTAGACATGTAGTCCAGACTGTTTTATGATTTTCTTGACAAAACTGATCGACACTTACGTTTTTTTTAGCGACATCCCGGGTTGACATGCTTGGTCGGCGCTCGAATTCTGCTACGACCTTTTTGGCCCGATGGAATCAACCGGCCAATTCTGCTATTACTTCATTCTTTCCCTTTGGCAGTCAAACGCTGCTTAAAGGTCCTTTAAAGAGCACGTCGACATGGTAGTATAAGCGATGCCAAGTTTTTCAGCGATCCATATATGGGATTACACATTTTTCCACGCAGGATTTGCTGTTCCAAAGCCATGGCCGTACGTACTTCACGGATTGTTGTAAAACTCGACAGAAGTAAACAGTACAAATGCGCATTTGAACCAGCTTTGGTCATATTTTTTTACTCACACAGTTAAAAAAATACAGACAAATTTCAGTGTGCCATTTTTTACGAATACACTTTTCATGCTAAAAAAGTTCGAAACGGTCGAAGCTCTGTGAAAAAAATCTGTTTTGCCAGGCTAGCTGTACCTGTGACTTGGAAGGCGACCATTTTATTTCAACCGGGACCGTGAACCAGGAAATGTACTTGAACGAGTATCCTGAAAACGTCTGCCATATTTCCTAAAGCAACACGATTGTTCCGTGCTGTTTTGGACGGATCTAGCATCCGGAAATAATTGAAAAAGGCTGGCAATGCCGCCCAACACTCTCGAGCTCAACTTAACTGAGAAATATTGGGCCTAAAACACTCTTCGAAGTGAAAAGTAGTTCAAGACAAACTGATCAATGAAGTGGACGAGGTGGAAAATTCCGATTTGATTCACCAGAAGCTTAGCTGAACATTTTTCCTGTATTTTATACTTGTTATCCTTCAAATAGAAAAACTATTTGATCTCTTTAATATTAAAATTTAATCAATTCTACCCGTCTTTTTTAACCAAATTTTGATCGTAACACCCTTCATTAACTTTCACATAAAGATCAATACTTCACGGTCCATACCACAAAAATCTGATGTCATCAGGCTGGTAACCTTCTCCATTCGAATCATCACTACCAAACTACGATGAGATTCCACACTCCAAACACAACAGTTTCCATTCATGTCATCTCCAGCCATAAGAACCGACATGCGTTGCCTGCTGAAACCCATACATCCAGAAACGGAACAAGTACTGACCAGCACATCGCCATCCGCACCGCACGATCAAATCAAATGAGCTTTATAATACACTCAGTAAGACACTGCTGAGCACCACACCGGCTTTGCCCGCCGGCCGGTTGTTACTGGAATTTCACTTTATTACACGCCTCACATAACAGAGAGCGCTTCTGCTATCCAATGGGGATGATGGGTGCATGGGGAGTGGAGTCGAGCTTCAATGTCGCCCAGTTACTGCAATAGCATCACCATCAACAACAACAACAACAACAACAAGACCAACACCAACCCACCGGCTATTGTGGACGACTGGTTTCCGAAGTGCCCACTTGACTTGGTTTTTACGATCACCTTCAAGCACTACTGATGTACTCTGTGCGGTGGCCGCGCACATATAATCTACCAGTAGTGCTGGGAAAATGATGCCGACGACAGCTCTTGGGATTGGCACTTTTCCCACCGCCATCCACCGGCTTCACAGCCTTCGGTTCAACCAATTTTAACGCAAACGTGATGCGAATTTGTAGTCTTTGCTGATTTTGGTTTATTTTTATCCACGCTCTAAGGTCACTGAGGCCAGGTTTTTTATTTCTTGTTTGCAAATATTTCCTACCTGCAGCAACTTTCTTGAGTGCGGTGCAACAACCCGGAACAGAATTAACCCAAAAGCTGTGTAGGTATCCATACAAAAATAGCACCACTCATAAAAAAAATCATTGAACGAGTTTTCTTTCTATTTCGCTAAAGTAAGAGTTGAGAGAGGAACGAAAAAAAACGCAACAACTTGAATCTAACGGAACCGATGCGAATTTTTCGATGATGATGATGATGATGAACGATGAGTTTGGTTTCGCCAAAAGTTCCTTCACCTCGCCTACCTAATGCAGCAACGCGGATATCGTGTGTGTATTTTGGATGAAACGTTAGATAGATGAAGCAGATAGGTCGGCTGGTTTGGTTGATTCACAGCTGGGTGCATGAACAGCTAGATGCTTCTCCGCCGCCCGCGCTGTAGTGGGAAAGATGAGCCGATTTTGTTTTTTGTTTCACGCGAAGTTACTGAATTTGAT
The DNA here is from genome assembly GCA_024533555.2 of Aedes koreicus. Lineage (NCBI taxonomy): Eukaryota > Metazoa > Arthropoda > Insecta > Diptera > Culicidae > Aedes > Aedes koreicus. The sequence goes on from JAHHFK020003409.1 coordinate 326,611, forward strand.
TTGATCGCGTGACGCGTGACTGACTTTTTCAACTGTGTGTTGCTGCCGGCCGGCGATCTTTCGTAAAGAGTTGGATTTTCGTCTCTCTGAATTATCGACCGTGGGAGGAAGGTATTTTCTATTCGAACTTGGTTTAATGCTTTGAAAGCTATTTGTCACGTCACGCTTTCATGCTGGGAACACGAAGAGTTTTCGGCTCTGTAATCTGATGTTGTTGTTGTTACTGTTTGTGTCACTTTTCCGCTATAAAGGCAGTGTTTGGTCGTCTTATTAATATTTTTTTTTCCTCTCTCTGTGTCTTTCTAGGTAAGTTCCCGATATAGATGATATGGAGTGTCAGTACCCGTTAAACATGTGTGAGTCAGTTTGATACCATCGAAAGCTATTATTATTAAAAACAAAAGGAAAATCGCAAAGAGAGAAGGAAACAGACCTCATTAATGAAGAATAATGGATTTTAGGAGACATCTAAAGATTTCATCCGTTTATTTGAGCATGAGCATGAGCATATTGACAGCCCGTGCTTGATCGAAGTCAGCTGAAGTTGCACAGAGAACGAACAGAATGCCTCTTGGGAGGCGTGAATAATGCGCAATGGTGTCCTTATTTGTTGAATGAATAACGGTGCCGACCACCTCCTTGTAGATCAATTGAGGAAGGGAAGGAATGTTAGTTCGATACTCGTTGTAGCTAAACGTTGTATATAAGGGTGGCCGTGAAAATGACTACCTTAAATTTTTAAATCGAACTATTTACAAAATGTTTATTGGCTCGAAAAAAGACCCCATGCAAAATTTGGCTCGAAAAAAGACCCCATGCAAAAAGACCCCATGTAAAATTCGATTGAACTATGCCAATGTTCTACATCGACATCCAGAAAGGTCATAGGTATTTGTAACGCTTGAAATAAATTTTTAAATATCGTGGCTGCCATGTTCGAACGATAGTTGAGACATCTGTTGATCCAACAATGAATATTTTTTAAACTCTTTTCTGGGTTTGCTGTCAAATAGTTTGTTCTTAAATTGAACTGAAGGCTGTCCCACATCAAATTGCATCACGGAAAAATGCTGTAGAAAATTACCCATTGGGTATTTTCTCTTAAAAATTTGGGTAGAGGTAGATTAGAATGTTTTTTTTTTGTTGTATTTTTATCGCTGTCAGTTTTTCGAAAATTGGAAAAAATGGCGTCACCCGAAAAGCAAAGTCGTGAATTGATTTTGCGCAAGCACTTGGACAATCCTCAACTCTTTCATCGGGACATCGGAAAACAACTCGGAATCGTGGAGTCAACGGTGAGTTGTGTGATTAAACGTTACTACGAAACGCTGAGCATCAAACGTAAGGAGACATGCGGTCAGAATGGATGTTCTATTAGTGACCAGGATCACAAGCGTGTCGTGAAAGCGTTTAAGCGGAATCCCAATGCTTCGGTCAGGGATGTGGCCAAAAAGTTGAATCTGTCCAAGTCTTTCGTTCAGAGAGCCAAGGACCGGGAGGGACTGCATACGTACAAAGTGCAGAAGGCTCCAAATCGTGACGAACGGCAAAATACGGTAGGAAAGTCACGGGCCCGGAAACTGTACACCCAGATGCTTACGAAGCCTCATTGTTATAGATGATGAGACTTACGACAAGGCGGACTTCGGGCAGCTTCCAGGGCTACTGTTTTCACCGCCCAGCCCAAGTTTGATGTTCCGGAGGATGTAAGGCAGCAGAAACTTTCAAATTTGCCAAGAAATACATGATTTGGCAAGCGATCTGCTCATGTGGCATACGGAGTGCACGGTTCGACTGTAAACGGGGAGATCTATCTCAAGGAGTGTCTACAGAAGCGCCTGCTTCATCTGTTGAAGCAACACGAGGGCCCTACGATCATCCGGCCGGATCTAGCTTCGTGCCACTATTCAAATGTTGTCCTGGAGTGGTACGAAGCCAACGGGGTCACTTTCGTACCCAATGACATTATCCACCGCCCCCTAACGCACCGGAACTAAGGACCTGCGAAAAATACTGGGCTATTATGAAGCAGGCACTACGAAAGCATCCCAAGGAGGTCAAATCTGAGGAAGACAAGAAGAAAAAGTGAGTTTCCGTACAGAAGAAGCCGCAGCCAGATTTTGTACAGAACCTAATGAATGGAGTCAAGCGTAAGGTGCGAGCGTACGGTTTTTGTGTTGAAGTTGAATGAATTCAATATTACAAAAGCTTACTAATGGGTTATATTTTATTGTCTGAAAGTTTGAAAAGGATCGGTCAACTAGGTTATTTTCTACAGCGTTTTTTTCCGTGATGCAATTTGATGTGAGACACCCTCTATTTTCGATATTTATCTTTAGTATAAATCGGCCTGACCATGACCTAATGAAATATTTATGGATCACCCTAATGAAAAAAATGAACCACCCTAGAGTATTGAGATATCTCAAACCAAATGATAAGTTTGGTTTGAAATGATATATATGTAGTTCAAATCAAAGTTTGATTCTTACGAAAACGTGTCAGAAAGTCGGTTATATTTTTAAAAAAAATTATCTTCAGAACTCGACGTTTCATGCATTTTTAATTCATCTGGCATAATTTTTTTTTTTTTTATTTCCAAAATTTTATTTGGACATTCCGCAGATTCAAAATAATCATATCAATAATCATAATCGCTCCAGCCCTGAGCATATCCGGTTGAGCCCAAATTTTGCTCGGTCTTTTTTCGAGCCAATAAAGAAAAATACAAAATTGTCATGACAGTTTCTCCCATCACGGTTCACTTTTGCGTATGTTCAGTTTGTCTTTGGGAAAAATGTAAAATGTTATCGAAAAAATATCAAAATACATTACATATACCACCACTGATCTCAGAAATGGGGTCCTCCCTTAGCTCAGTCGGTAAAGGCGCAGCTACAAAGCAACACCAAGCTGGAGGTGGCTGGGTTCGATTCCCGGTCTGGTCTAGGCATTTTTCATGGAGGAAAATTTCTCGACTCCCTGGGCATAGCGTATGATTGTACTTGCCACACAATCATACAAATGCAAAAATGGTATTTGGCATCGAAAGCTCTCAATTAATAACTGTGGAAGTGCATTTAGAACACTAAGTTGAGGGCAAGCAATAAGCTAATTGTGAAAGCAATAAGCTTGAAATGCTAAAGAAGAAGAAGAATCTCAGAAATGGAAATTGTTAGTGGGAGGTTCTGTTTTGTAGGTTTTATCTTGGTAGATGAGACAACAGTGAGTAAAACTGTTCATCCGTGTTTTCATATTGTTCTTCATTTATAAGTTCATAAGGAGATGCACAATAGATATATTTGAACATAAGTATCGATTAAAACCAACACTAAAAATGCTGTTAGCGACACTCGAAAAGTGTGATGATGATGTTTCTTTGAAAAAAAAAACAAAAAACAAGAAAAACATTTAGCAACGCATAAGAGCAGTTTTGGACCGATTTATACGAACAGTAAGGATGCTGTTAGGGCCACTCACAAAATGTGATATTTTTTTTATTGGTAAAACACGTTAGTTTTTAATAACGCTTCAGAGCTGGACCGGTTTATACCAACAGTAAAGTTGATACAGCACTCCTATTGGATGATTTCGGAAGCTTCTGGCGTCTACACGCTAAGAAAAGAGTACCCAATGGAGCAGTTAAGTGTGGGAAGCCAACATTTAGTATAGATATTTTTACCTACCGATGGGTACAAATTACTTACTTTTAGGTAAAATTTTACCCAAAAGTAAGTTATTTGTACCTGACGGTAGGTTAACATAATTATACCCAACGTTGACTTCTCACTCTTAAGTGCTCCGCTAGGTACTTTTTTCTTAGCGTGTGTTTCTTCATAATAACAATACCAGTGCATTTTTTCAGTTTATTAAACGCTCTCGTTTTTGAGGCAGCCACCATGCAAGAGGAGCGTAGAAAAAAAAAACCGTGCAGTCACCTGAAAAATCCTTCATGGTCCGCGTCCAAGCTGACAAAAATCGCTAAAACAGTGAGCGAGACCTTTGTAAGCCGCTTGATGGGTCGTATTAAGAGATAAGTTTGAGAATTACCTTGATGCCGTGACGAATAATTCGTTTCGTATTTTCAATATAAGAAATAGTATGCACTTGCACAAAACCATTCTCAAATCCGTTAATTTAAATTCGAAATACAGCCAAATGATGTTGTTCTATTATTAAGTGGGCCATGCTTTAAACATTAATCATGATGAATCGAAATCTGGATATTTTCATTTTAATTAATTAGTGGTTTAATTTTTATCCATTTTTATCAATGGCATACTCAAGACGACACCGAAAGCTTTTACTTGCCTTTCGAACGTATTCCTCCAACATCAACTGCCATATGCGCGTTATGACAGACTTCAGAGTTTTCACATTAGGGTGAGATGTTTGCAAACTAATCACTTTTATTAGCGTACATGTTCACAAATTTGCAACAAAACAATTCCGTTCTAATGCATTACTTGAAAGAAAACATAAACAAATACACAGTCAACTGAAATAGGAAATTAGTAACACAAAATAACCCAGTATTAAAGTTTAAATATTGCCGCACATTGTATGTGATAATAACTACATGGTAGACTGTGATAAATAACTTCGAAAAGTTTCCGGATTTACTGACTAATTGCTGGCCCACAATAGATACGTTGCGGATGCTTTTGCGTGAATTTGACAGTTTTCCCATAGGTTTTCTGTCAAATATACGTCAACGGAACGCAAACGTATTTATTGTGGGTGACCCTTGAGTGTATGTATTCCGATGCAGCAAGGATCCAGTTTATCAGTCAATACATACAATGTAATTCAGTTAAAAAAAAAAACTACTTTAAATAAACAAAAACTATGTAATTACGATTTGATAAGTTGTACAGTTTTCTGATTAGAAAGAGTTTGAGTATTTAAAATTGATCCTTTATGGCAGTTTACATGACACGTGTAATCCATATGGAAGTGGTAGAGTAAGAAAGACTGCTCTAGGTTGATATTTCACATGTTGAAACGACCATTACAAAAGTTTTTAATATGAACAATGGCTGTAGATACTGTAAACGGTAAAGTTAAACAAATTTCGATTCGGTGCAGTTGTACCTAGTGCCACTATGGCAGTGCTACACAGAAAAAAATAAATAATACACTCGCTTAATTTCAAGCCAAAGGAGTCGTAAACAACGAAAGTGTTTGCAATCTTTCATGCGCCATACAACAATGTTTGCAATCTTTCATACAACAGGCTAGATTCAGGCGTTATCTGGCTTAAATTAAAATGAAATATCCCATTATTTTCTGCCAAATCTACCATTCCCTTTATGTACATTAGATAACGCAGAAAATTAAAAGTTTCTTTATATCTGTGTACCAATGGCGGTTCGAATATCTCTCCAGCCATCTTCAAGAGTAGCTACGCCAAGCTGTTCTTCCGTTGGTGGCACCATTGCTTCTAGCTGTTGTGTGTATTCCTGGGCAACTCCGATTTCCCGTTTAGCTCAATGTTAGGTCGTGGTGTCCGAATTCGACGCGTGTTGTACACCGTCCAGAGTTTTGAGCGCATACATACTGCAACTAGATAGTGGTCCGAGTCTATATTCGCACTGCGGTAGGTGCGAACGTTGATGATATTGGAGAAGAATTTCCCGTCGACTAGAACAGCTCCAGCTGGTTCCTAAACACCTTGGACGATTTTCGAACTTTGGCCTTCATTATGGCCTAAAATCTTTCCACCGGACGAATCTCTGGTGAATTTGGGGGGTTGGCGGTTTTTGGTTCAAAAACAATGTTATTGTATCTGTACCAATCCAACGTCGATCGCGCGTAATGGCATGATGCCAGGTCCGGCCAAAATAATGTCTCGCCTCCGTGGGACCGCAGGAAGGGCAACAGACGCTTCTGGAGGCACTCGGTGCGGTAAATTTCGCTGTTGATGGTACCCGTTGTGATGTACGGTTTACTCAGTTTACCGCATTGGCATATGGCCTGCCAGAGCAAGTATTTTTTGGCAAGTTTGTCCACTTTCTTCTTCCTTATGTCTTCCGGAACATCAAACCGTGATTTGACAACGTAGAACTCCAGCCCCGATATTTGCTTTGCGTCTGCCTTGATGTGGGTTTCGTCATCCATAACCAAACACATTGGTTTGGTAACCATTGGGACTTTCGGGGGGGGTTGGGGGGGGGGGTTGTTGATCACGCCGGTTCGGTGCCTTGCGGACCTTGAATACACGAAGCCCAGCTCGTTTCATGATTTGCTGAACCTGCTGCCTTCAGAGCCGCGTCGCGAATCGAAAGTTTCGGATTACACTTGAAATAATCCAACACCTTCTGGGCAGGGTTGCCACATTATTTTTCGTTCTCATCTTTAATGTTTGCCAAAAAAATCTTTTTAATCTGTGTTAAACTGCAGAAAATCTCGGCGAAAATCTTTGCTTCAAGATTCGTGTTCTAAAAGTAGAATGGAAACTTTTCAGGTGCCTGAATGCTAATGCTCTTATTTTTCATAATTGAAACCATTGCACTTAAAGGCTTGCCCACAAAACATACGTTTACGTTCCGTTGACGTTAATTAATAAAAAAAACTAATGGGAAAACTGTCCAATTCGCGCACACGCATCCTCAACGTATCTATTGTGGGCCAGCCATAAACCCTTCGGACAGACCAGTGCAGTGTTTGTTTTATTCAGATTACATTGAGAAAATGCGCTTTACCGCTGCCAAAGAATGCGGAATTTGTAGCAAGTGCGCAATGAACTTTCTTAGCAAGAGAAAAGCCAGCTTCCCATCTGCTCGTTTGAAACACAGCAATTTTCTCCAACAATTTTCCAAGTCATCCGATTCTTCCACCTTGATGTCCTTGCAGATGTTTACCGCCCTCAACCCACAAAACTCATTTTCGATGGCCTGTTTTTCATTGCTCCCAAAGAAGTTCGGATATTGTTTAATAATCAAGTTAAACTCCTTTAAAGTGTGCAGCTTCTTATGGTCAACTCTCGATTCAGTAGTCAGAACTGTATTGTTCAGATCAAAGCGCTTAGTGATCTGTTTAATCAACTCGGTATAGAGAGCACAGCAGAAAAAGAAGAAAGCCTCCTTCCGGGTATCATCGAGAGTTTCGGATCCAAGAATTTCTCCTGCTGTTACCCCGGTATATATTTTCGACTTCTTACCAAATCGTCCGGTATTTTAGGTTATCATCCTCACAAATCTTTGCAAGGAGAACCATTAGGGAGACTTCAGCTTGTTGTACATGTTTGAACCGGTGAACAAATCCCAATTCCTTTTGACAACTGACTCCAATGATAACCATCTTGTGGCAGATGGATGCAAAACTTTCAAAGATACTTTGTATAATCTGGATTTTCTAGAATCGTATTGGATCGGATCAACTGTTACAGGTACAATGGCAGCTTTTCGCATACGTAGCTTGCCCAAAGAGCCAGTACATTTGCTAATTATCAAATGAGGACAGTCGCGTTTCAGCAGCTTCTTGACGGATCGGTCAGGACCCATCATTACCGTTGCTCCATCTGATCCAAAGCCTACAAGTCTTTTTTTGTAACCGGTGCCATTGATCTGGAACTGTTTAACAAAATTGTGCAAAATATATTATGGTTTTCGCACTGCAAGATTACATGAAAGATAACGAAAAATAACGTTCGAAATAACTATGCTTGGAATAGCAAAAATAACTATCGAGACAATTTTTCTAACTTACCAAAACTCCTCTGCGTGAATGCATGAAAATACTGCTAAATTTGAAGAACAGTATTTTTGCAGAAATCCCTGCAGGAAATTCTACCGAAATCCATGGAACAAACACTTCTCCAGCGGAATACTTGAAGAAAAATTTAAAGTAATTTCTGGAGAACAATATGTTGCATCCATGACATTCTAGACAATATAATTAAAAAAATAAATTAACAAAAAGCCCTTGCGAAATTTTAAAGTTAATCATTAAATATATGAGATTATGGAACTCGTGCAAAAAAATCTTAGTTGATTTCTCCATCAAATTCGGATTTTCTCCAAGAATTACTTCAAGATTTACCTTATAATTTTGGTGTAGTTCTTACAGGTGTCCTCCAGGAATTCTTTTAGAATCGCAAAACTTCAAAAGTTCAGGGATTTCTTCAAAAATGTCATTACAAGAAAGTTGAAAAACTGCCGATATATTGCCAAAAGAAACTTCTGAATGCCTGCAAACTCCGAAAGAACACCCAGAAACGCCAGAAGTCATATCTCAAGGAATGTCAGACAACTTTTCATAGAATCTTTGTGAAATTCTATAAAAATTTCTTAAAAAATTATCTCAAAAAATATATAGAAGAATCATTTGGGGGCACACACACAAACTGACTTTCATACTGTCATCTGTCAATAGAGTGTCCAGGGACCTGGCAACATATCTGGTTATAAACATGTGACACTAAACAACATATCACGGGCCTTATTTTAATATGGCCTGTCTGATATTTGTCACTACGGCTACGAACGCCAGTATTGTTTATAAACAATTAATCTTATGACGTTTGGATGTTAGAGATGTTGGCTACAGGAAAATGACTGTCCGTTGGTTCCCTGGTAGGATCAGTGTCAATTGTTTTCTTTTGATCCATGGGCCCGAAACAGCACACTGAAAGTAGAATTGGATCGTAAAATGTATTCATTTTTTAATTTTAGTTTTTTGAGTGGACAAGCAATTGCTGTCTTAAAAATCTGTAATCTTTACATACAGATATCTGTATGAAAAAAAATGAAAAAAAATCTGTGTCAATCTTGATAAATCTGTGCATGTGGCAACCCTGCTTCTGGGCCCCTTCACAGGGTCAGCTGTCTTCGATTTTCTTCCACTTCCAGCCCGCCGCTCGGTCGTCTGGGACTCCTTATGGTTGTATGGGTGATTCCCAGTTGTCTTCCGATCCATCTCATGGTCGCAGTCGGATTTTCCATGACGGCGCGCAAAATTCTCCGGCGATTTTCTTCTTGTTTTAGGAACGTGTTTTGAGAAACGGAAGCAGTCGTTTTTTCAGGCATTCGTTCAGGTATACTTGACCATTTACAGTTGAAGTTGTCACGAAAGGCTTGCTCCGTTTAACACACGAACAAAGCCCCTGTCAAATCATGAATTTTTTGGGGAACTTTGACACTTGCTGTTTCATGAGGAACATCGAACTTGTTATTCGCAGTCACATACTGGTTGCCGGGAATTTGTTTAAAGTCCGCTTTTACGTGTGTTTTATCGTCCATGATGCAGCGGTGTGGTTGCGTCAACATTTATGAGTACAGCTTACGCGCACGTGTTTTAGCTGTCCTATTCTGTTTTTCATTGCGGTTTGGAGCTTTCTGAACTTTGAATGAACGGAGCCCGGCTCGTTTCTTGGCTTTCTGCACGAAACTTTTGGTCAAGTGCAGCATTTTCGCGACATCCTGAACGGAACACTTCACACAGTACGGAACACCTTTTCTACCACTCACCTTCCTCTGATCGACAGTTAAACGTTCCCCGAAACGTTTTGTGGCACGAGACACTGTATACTGGTGAATTTTCAACATCTTTCCGATGGCTCGGTGCGAAAGAAGTGGGTTGTCGAGGTGCGTGTGCAAAATGTCCTCGCGCACTTGCTGTTCCTTCGTCTCCATTTTCGAAACTACGAAACATTTCACAATGAAACTCACGCAGTGTAAACAATACACGCTGAGGTCACTTCACCCAAAATTTCGCTGAAATCAACCCAAAGGGCAAAATGTTACAGCTTATTGAAAGTGATGCAATTTAACTGTGGACACCCTTTACTTCTTCAAATGCTGCATCATTTATACGTTTTTTTCTGCAGAAAATATCAGAACATTTACTCACTAAATCAGGCTACCAACAATACATGATTGCAGGAATGTTTTGTAATCATTCTCAATGAATAAGATTGGAAGAAGTTTCTCTCGAAAACCCAAAAACTATAACTGGAATACTTTTCTGACAGTCATCATATAACCTATCAATTTTTGACTCCGACGTTGCAACACTATCCTCCAAAAGAATCCTTTGAATGAGTCCCAATTCCTCTTAAAAAAAAACTAATTAATTTCCTTCGTTTATTCGAAGGTAACCACACATTATTAGAAACAAGCGCTTGATCTGTTGACTGAACTGCGATATTCAAAGAAACTCATGTTCAATCAAAAGTGATAAAATCAAAAAACAAAAAATCGGTCGCTCAAAACCTTCACACTAGACTCGTGAGAAACACGTTTCCAAAATAGCCTCAAGTCGATAAAAATCATCATCAATCAGGAGAAAATTGATACAGATTGATCTCCCGAAGGCAAATTAAACCTTACACTGAACCGTTAATCCGGACCCGGTTGTGCAAATAAGCATCATCATCGCCATCACCATCATGCACAAGCACATACATCAATGCAATTGATCCCGGAGGCACACAATTTGTACGTATTCAAACGGGAGATAGTCGTCCTATAATGACTGCTGTTATTATTAACTTGGCATCCCTCGCGTGTAGAAGTGGAAAATCAGGTTCCACCCAGCCCGAAACCCGAACTGGTGAGATCATCTTCCGCGTTGGCCTTGATGCTTTCAACTGGCTCTGATTCACCTCGTCTTGCTGCTGTTTGAATGAGATGCGCCGACGGACAGTTCTGGGAAACTCTACAATCAGCGGCTAAAGAAATTATAAAGCTGAGAGAGACTGCACCGGGTGCTGATACCGGAAGCCTTATCTATTCGCATCGAAACAATCGCCTCTAGTTAGCACCGCCACCACTGTGATTAAGGTTATTCGGTTGGAAAATAATGCTCTCGTTCCCACTCTTTAATTAAAGCATTTATGATTCGCATCAAAAAATGAAAACTTTTCACTACCGCTCTTCCTCGGTATGAACAAACCTTCATTCAATCGTCATCATCGTCGTCGTCGAAAGCATCCTATCACCGAGTTCCAATGAAGCGGCGGCATCAGCAGCAGCACAGCAATATATTTTAATCAGAAACATTCCAGCAATTTGTACAGCTTCCACGATTCTGTGTTTTTTTTTCGAGCATTCACCATTTGCACAACGTGCTTGTATTTTTTCGCCGTGCAATTTTTTTGTCTGGCGAATTTTCATTGTGGTATGGAAAAATTGCTCGCCGCCACGTACGGCATTCATCATCATCATCAGCATCAGCAGCAGCAGCAGCAACAGGAGCAACAGCAGCATCATCAACGGCAACTGGCGCTGCAGCATAAGTCCAATCACCGGTATGATTGGTATTCTGAGCAAAGTATTGCAATATGTTTTGTCCTCTGTGGGAGAAGCCTTCCTATTTTGACGCTTCTGTAGTAGGCGTTTTCACTGCATTCGAAATGGTTTTCTAAGATGTTAGCAATTGGGTGCATGCTATGTGGTTTTTTGGTAATCACTGCATCTGAGGAGGTAGTTATACAACCTCCAACATTAGAGAACTCACGGTGTTCAATTGATGGTTATTAAACAAAAGTACATATCAGCAATTCTATAGAAAAAAAATTTAGCGGGTTTCAGAAGTTTATTATAATTGGTATGGTTCTTCCTATTCAAAAATTTTAGACACTCAGCCGGTACCAGCCTTGAACATAAACTTTCTGTCCTTGGAAGAGTTCCAGAAAATGTCCAACCCTGATAAAATATTTGATCAAGAACGTGGAATTATTCTTCACTGAATATCGAATTCTATGTATATAAGGCATGGAATAAGTTATGCAAACGAGTTGGTAAATTGAAGTTAAGTTATGTGTGGAAATCATTACGTTCCTTGAAGGCAGTGATATCACTTTCCCTACAGTTCTTTCACAAAATATTTATATCCCTAAATCATTATTTTTATCTTTTCAATAAGATTACAATATCTTGTCCAATCTCATTTATCACCCCAAAAATCTCAACCAACAATCTCGGAGATAGCGTGAAAATTGCAATCACCACTGCCTTCGCAACCACTACCCCCTGAAACTTATGACATTCTGCTTCACTTCCGCCTCTTCGATGGAACACGCTAAACAAGAGTTATCTCCTGTCTTCTAACTTCCATAAGCCTATGCAAGGCACCGAACAGGAGCGACTTGATGATGATTATGATGACGGTGGTGGTGCAGCGTAATCTGGGCCGAGCTCTAAATCTGCAGCCATTTTCAATAACACATTCCATCGCAGTGATTTATGGGTTCAACCAAACCACCCCTTACCCTTTCTCCTTCCCACGGAACGAACTGGTTTTCACACTGCGGCTTTTGTTGTCCTTCCTATCCGGCCGGACAAAGACGACGGTTATCAACAGACAAACGCCAACAAGGCGCGCCCGCTTGACGGTTTATTCGGTGCTTCGTCTTACAGCTTATGCAGGCAGGGATGGCAGCCAAAGAAGACACAAGGCGGATCCAGTTGGGTCGCCCACATAATTTTTGTTCGTGTGGATGGGGGGACATTTGTATGCACAACAGTACTTTTAATCGATAAATTAGTACAAACACTCATCTTCGGTAAGATTTCTGGCTTCAATACGATAGTCGGTAGTATACATTTAACTTTTGCTATGGAATTCATGGCTTTCAACTGATATGCTGATCTAAGATTTCGTGGAATGCCTTTTTTGGGAAAAATCGTGGCACTCTTCCATGACATGGATATTTGGTAATCTTCCTGGGGAGTTCGGAAGACATTAATTCAATCGATTCAAATTTTCATAAAGGTTTAGGAGGAGGTCAAGGAATCATTCTTGGGGAGTTTAAGTATGAGTGAAGAAAAGAGCAAAAAACACAAAAAGAGTTTGTTGTTAAAAAATGCAGAGCCTCTCAATTCAATGGGTCGCAACCCACTTGATCGGTGGCTGAATGCCCCTAGGTGGAATACCTGGTGGAGGAAAGGTAGCGGTAGAGAAAAACCGCTTCCATATGAACGTTTACCAAATCGCGTTCTTCTCACAGGAATTGGGGAATGCGAGAAGTAGTATTGACTACAACTTCACCCAAATCGCTGCTTAGTCAATCTAATTAAATCATCGAGACAAAACATTAGTAGTGAATCGAAGTTCACCCTTCGTAAAATGAGATGCTGATTCACTTTCTCCATCATTCTCAGCCAGTTGACCTAATCAAAGACCCGAAATGAAGCAAAATGAAGAACGGCGTAATGGTCCCTGCCAAATCGCATTTATCGTCTTTCTAGCCGAGTAGCCGAACTGATAGTGAATCGAAGTTATGCTTTGAGTGATTGTCGAGTTGGTCGAGTTGCCACCAGAATAAAGCGCAGTTCCATGTAAACACTTATGTGAAATTTGAGTGATCGCTGAGTGGTTTAAGATCGGGGTAAATGGAATGCAGGGATCTGAGATTTCCGTTCCAATTATCACACACTGAAACAGCAACAAAAACCACAAATTGACTCTTCAGTCATTAGCATTGAATAGACTCACAAAATGTCACAACGATGGACGATCGCTGTTGCATTCACTCGATACAGAAATAACGTAGATCAAGTCTTATGAACCACTCGCATAACCACCCGATCAACAACTGCCTAGTCCACAGGAAAGTCAGTATATCCTCGAGTTGAAGACGGTGTAATTGTTGTTGTTTTTTTTTAAGTCGTTGAGCCAGTTCCACACTTAATCGCGCGTGATGATCGGGGGAGGTAGCTCATCAAATCTTCCGGTCTGCCTCTAAGCATCTTGCTATGAGGTACCAGGTGAGTCTCCACAGATTGCCTGTCGATCTGCCAAATTTGGAAAACGTCTGTATTGAGTTATCTGAAATTAATAATCCACTATATCACAAAACATTGCGATTGGTTGAGCGGATTGGAGATAATGAAATCATTAAACCGATGAACTTGGACATCAATAAAATCATTATGTTGCCAGAAGGCACAAAATGCATGTACAATTATTTTTACCAGGCCCCTCAATCGTAGTTTGGGATGGATTAGCGTGGATTGTTTTTAGAAGCTTCTACTTGATGGATGCGAATATTAGCTACAGTAGTGAGGTGGTTAGTGGAGTGCGTTTGTAACAATTGAAAGTTTACGAAAACGAAGGAGTTTGCTTCGAGCATCGGCTGTGACCGGTTGTGTCGATGCTTTTTTACGCACTATTTTGCTGTCGGGCATGGCGCGTTTCGTATTGTTTCGGTTATCTATTGCTCGGTGGCGCGAGTTTACTAACGATTATGAATCATAAATATGATCACATCACATATCAAGGTGAATCCTGATCCATCGAGCCCCACCCTACTAACATAAAAAAAAACCTTCCTGTAACCTTTGTGGGGATGCAGAGGTAAACACGATCCCTAAACAGTAAAGGTCGCACTAACATTCCTTCCCTATCCCACCTGAATGCGAGAATGTGGACGGCGCCGTTATTGATTATGAAAGACATTGAATCACTGAATCCATACTTGATCCATACCATGCCTTGCGGCAGTTAGCCGGAATTTTGGCCATAGGTGAAAAAAAGAAGCTTGTAGGTATATTCTTCAGGTCCTTGGTCGCCTTTTAATCAAATCATCCGTCGCTTTGGCCATGATATTATTTAAATATACTCTCCTCTTCAAATTGGCCTAGAACTTCTCGATTGGGCAGCGCTGGGGCACGTTGGGAGGGTTATCATGCTTGGGCACCACCGGAATGCTCAACCGCTCCATTTCCTCCAGCGCTCGCTTCGAGTTGTGGGACGACGTTAGATCCGGCCAAAACACCATGTCGTCATGTGGATATTCATTTGGCAAATACTTCTTGACCGTTTGGCCGGTCCGCCGGTTCCTCCGGTCGCTTAAAATGGTTGGACGGCTGGAGCCAGGCTTCCGTTCTCCCTTCTCCAGAAGTGCCAGAATCTTGAAGATGTGTCCGCGATCGTATCCGGCCGACCAAAATGGGCCACGATGGCCGACTTTTTTTTTTTTTTTTTGCCCGAAACGAGCTGGCGGTACGAACAAACCATAGATCGAAGTTGTTTCGCTGTTCTCGCCACAGCTGCCGAAAACAAACTGATGGAGCTGTCAAATTTTCACAGTATATAGGCAACTAGTATATATTGACTACTGACCGGTAGACCGACCACCAGGTGACAGGGTACTCGCATGAAACATCGGAACATTTAGTCGCTTATTTTTAATGCACGCTTTAAGCTAAGTGAGTTCAATACACACACGCTTCCTTTTTGTGTTTACAATATAACCTACCTACTTCGCAAGCGTCACTAGGTGCCACAATGGGAGCATACGCATTCAATAATAACTGTGCACCAACTTCTCGTCAACTCGCGCCGCGACACGGTATGCCGTTGCAACTACCGACTTTTAGTGGTTATCCAGAAGAGTGGCCCTTTCTTTACAGTGTCTGTAATACCTCCACGGAAGCATGTAGCTGCAGCACTACCGTGTCTGAAGGGTGGTGTGCTGGAGTCAATTCGCAGCCGTTATTGTTACCTGCATCAGTGCCGCAAGTCATGCAAACACTGCAGCTTTAATACGGTCGTTCCGAACAGATAATTTCTTCTCCAAAAGGAACAGATAATCGCTACTCCAAAGGCTTCGTGGGGTTCCAGCGCCAAAAGTGGATAATGTGTGTACGGTAGTCACCTTCGGCATAGCAGTGTCTTCTGTGAGCATCTGGAAATAGCGGGACAAATTCTTCATCTATCAAATCCGAAGCTACTCCAAGAGATCGTGGATATATTACCAGCGAATTTGAGGCTCGATTGGGTATTGGCCAAGCGACAGTGCCAGGTGATTGATCGCAGTGTATTCAGTCGGTACATGGTGAATCTAGTTTCGGCGGCAGCTGAAGTCACTCTTACGTTGAATCCTAGCCGAACAAGGAGGTGAAGCAGAAAGGGTTCGTGAATGCACATTCAACTTACTCAGGTGCAACAGTTGCTGAGTCGCCAAATGTGAAATTCGCAAAAACCACACGCCGATTATCTGCTTGGTCTTTGGGAATCCAAATCATCGGATGAAGGGGTGTGATGTCTAGAAGAAGCTGAACCGGGATGATCGCCGGAAAACTGTCCATAATCATTATTTGCGCCGGATAACACAGAAGGAAACACTGTCGATCTTCGGCGCGCTGTGTAGTGTAAGGCTGCCAAATGCGTCATCACCTGATTCTACACGGTGAATCGGAGAGTTCCTCGACCACCATCAAACTACCATTGCAGGATATAGGATCTATACAGCGGAGTAATCCCATCGAAGGCGTTAATACTCATCACAGTCGGAGCTCCACGTTGTTTCGGATGTTACCGGTGCGACTCTTCAACAAAGAACGTAGCATCGAAACACTAGCTTTCATCGATGAAAATTCGTCGGTCACGCTTCTTGAGTAGGGGATAGCTGATGCACTGCAGGTTGAAGGACCGGAAAAGCGCCCCTGTCTGACCTGGACTAGCATCGTAAGCCGAGAGGAAGAAGGTACCCAACAAGTAGAGGTGGAGATTTCTGTTATTGTCTATTGGTGTCTATTCGAAGACGTTCGGACCGCCGAATCCTTAGCACTACCGGCACAAACGCTACGTTACAAACAACTTTTTACTCGCTACATCTGCGAAAGCTACCAGTCGTCGACTTCGAACCCAAATCTCCGGGAATACTCATTGGAGCGAGGAATACGTACCACACTTCCACGCAACTAATACGCGAAGGTTGCTTGAGTGAACCAGTAGCGGCGGAAACTCGTCTTGGATCAGCATCAGCTAGTGAAGCAGTACTTCACAGTTGATCGGTGGATCGGAGTCCCGAATCCAGCGATGACAAGCGAGCGAGAACCATCCTGGAACGGACGACTAGGTGAGTCGATGGTGGATTCGAAATCGCTCTTCTAGTTTTCAGACAGCTACGATATGGCAGTTCAGCGATTACAATGCTTGCAGCGACGATTAAACGCAGATCCAGCCTTGTATGATAACGTTCAGTAACAAATAGTCCAATACCAGCAGAAGGTCTACATTCAAGAGGCTACTGAAGAGGAGTTGAAAGAAGCTGATCCAAGAATCGAATTGTTTGGCATACAGCGACTACAGTAGACGGCATCTCGCTGAACAACATGCTGCTCATAGGACCGGACATGATGCAACCCCTACCAGACGTTCTCTACGGTGTCCATGAGCGCAAAGTCGCAGTCGTAGGAGACATTATGGAAATATTCCACCAAATGAGAATGTGACGACAAGATCGGTATAGTCAGTTAATGTTTTGGATTTCCAAGAAGGGACAGCCCACGAAGACCTTCGTAATCGGCGAAGCAACCTTCGGGGCGAATAGTTCGCCTTGCTCGGCGTAATTTTTAAAGATTTTGAATGTGCCCGAAAATGCACAGTAATTCCAGAGTATCGCAGAGCAGCAGAAGCAATCTAGCGACGGCACAATGTCGACGATTATTTGCAAAACCCAGACGTTACGATAGCAAACATCGAATACCTGCAGGTACACATCTTCGTCGACGGCAGTGAGACTGTCTATGCGTGTGTCGAAGTTCGAGCTGCAAGCTGCAGTTATTGGCTGTAGATTAATGTTAACACTTTGTAGCAATCACAGGCTGCCAATATCGCGGCGAGTACTTTGTACCGATTCGAAAACTACTTCCATTCTGGAGATCAAAGCATCGGAGAATGATGAAGGTAACGCAGTACAACAGGAAGCGCCGGAAGTGCATTACGGGTCGGGGAATGTTGGGGGCAAACCTACGTCACTGCCGACCGATACCGCGCAACCCCATGCGCGACCAGCAACACTTCCCAACACAGCTGCTGTCAAACATTGGTGAGAGAAGTTTCCTGGTAGTCACATTCCTCAAACCATTCTGTACGCTAGGCAAGTAGGCAGAGTTAGTGAAGAATTTCCTTTGCTTATACTGTCAACCTGTTGTTAGAAATTAAACTAGGAGATCAATTGTTTGTTTATTTTTTATTATTATATTCTTTATTATTCTTTTTAATTTTGGTTGTGTTCTTCACATAAAGACTGTATTCGATGAAATTTGGACACACGCAATTGTTCGTAACTTTTTAGCGTGTGGGTAAAAATTATTGAAATTTTAACTGAATGTATTGTGTTGTGTCAATTGTGTAATAAGTTTCGTGAAAATCGGTCGAGTGATTTCAGTGATGGCTTCGAATGAAGAAATAGTGCGCCAACAAATTTTTGGGCACTCACTTCGAAAACCCAAACGCTTCTCATCGGTGGATCGGAAAACAGCTCGGAATCGCACATTCAACCGTATCTCATGTGATCAAAACGTTCAAGGACCGTAAGACAACCAAGCGGAAAAATGGTAGTGGCAAAAAACGTGGCACATCAAATCCGGAGAAGGCCAGGATGGTATTGAACCAATTTAAGCGTTATCCCAACATTTCGATCAGGGATGTTGCGAAAAAGGCGAAATTTTCAGTTTGTTTTGTGCAGAAAACAATGAAACGTTCTGGATTACATGTGTAAAAGGTCCAGAAGGCACCGAACCGGAGCGATAAACAGAACTCGGTGGCCAAAACTCGTGCAAGAAAACTGTACAGGGAGTGGCTCACAAAACCGTTCTGCATTGTGATGGACGATGAGACCTACATTAAAGCCGACACCAAACAAATACCAGGACAGAAACACTACGTCGCCACCTCTAAGTTGGCCGTTCCGGAGAGTGTACGGAAGAAGAAACTGTCGAAATTCGCCAAAAAATTCCTTGTCTGGCAAGCGATCTGCGGATGTGGCAAAATGAGTCAGCCCTTCATCACCTCTGGGACCGTCAACGGACAAATCTACAAGGACGAATGCCTCCAAAAACGACTTCTGCCCTTCTTGAGATCTCGCGATGGCCCGACACTGTTTTGGCCGGATTTGGCATCTTGCCACTATGCCCGGCCCGTCTTAGACTGGTACAAAGATAATAATGTAGTTTTTGTACCAAAAGACGTCAACCCTCCAAACACTCCGAAACTTCGCCCAATTGAAAAATTTTGGGCAATAATGAAGGCAAAGCTGGTTAAAACTCCAAAACTGATAGAAAATGAACTTGAACTAAAGAAAGTGTGGTTAAAAGTAAGTAAGCAAGTCGGTCCTATCATTGCCCAAAATTTGATGAAAGGGGTCAAGGCAAAGGTGCGGGCATTTGGGTTGGGAAAAGAGGTTCAATAAACCAATGATGTCATCAATCGGGCTCAAGGAAAATTTTTGGTGACCTATTTCGTGTGTCCAAATTTCATCGAATACAGTCTTTAAATATAGTTTAAGTTCGCTAAACTAATAAAACGGCGTGCTAAAAAAAACTCCGATACGCCCCAATAATCATTTTCATCCCAATCAACTACATTAAGTAAGATGAACGGGATTTTATCATTAACAATGAAATCAAAATCAATTCAGTCAGTGCCAAATATGTATAATACTGTAGTTTTTATTAAAACGTTTGTTAAACATATGTTATAACAATTATCATTCGTGGACGAACAATGTATGTTTCCCAATATATTTCGATTATTTGAAACAAAGTACAAATAGGGTATTGATAACCACTATCTTCGATGCATTCTGAAGCGATTGACATCTAAAATTTTATTAAAAACTAAATGGTTCTTGTGAACAAAATAGAGTTCATTTCCGTAATACACGTTGTGTCGCTGAAAATATCCGTTAAGCTAGAATAAAAAATAGAAGAACATTTAATTAGATATAACCATATGATTGTACTAAAGTTCTCCCTTAGCTCAGTCGATAAAGGCGCAGCTACAAGGCAACACCATGCTGGAATTGGCTGGGCTCAATTCCTGGCCTAGTCTAAAAAAATCTTCAAGAAAAATTTCGGATGGCCTGGGCATAAAGGTATATTTTTCTTGCCACATTATCATACTAATGTAAAGATTGTGCCTGACTATTCCGTGTCGGATATCCTCATCATTGCGACCATTATTTTAATCTATTGTGATGATAAATTAAGAACACTTAGTTGAGAGCAAGCAACATGCTAGTTCTTGAAATGCTTAGCAAAAAAGTTATTGTACATATGTGTGCAGGTTTTTATTGGCCACCCTTATTGCTTGCAATTCCCCTTACAGCAATGTTTGTAATCGTTCGGAATTCAACGTTCTTAATAAAAAAAATCTTCCAAGAAAATGAACCAACAAACCAAAGTGCTAAATTTACTATTCATGTTGGGTTTTCCTCGGAATGATTTGATAACCGGGACTTCTGACGCCTAACAGATGTTCGTGATTGAACCAATCGAAAACACGTTCATACATGCAAAAAGAGAGGCGATTGGATTGTGTTGACCTGCTACAGAAATACAGCCTAATCAACATGCATCGACGGTAACCATTCATAATAATGCGAAAACGCCCCGCAGTCCCATGTTCTACAGTTGTATTTGTGCCTCGTATAACAGGGGCTACCCGTTTTCATTCGGGGCAAAAGACACCGCAAATATGTCGCGATATTTTTCGCTGTTGTAAAAGCTCTCAAAAAATAAACCAGCTTTTAGCAGCAAATTATGACAACCAGTCATCACTTAACCGGCGTCAGCGTTTCCCATCGACGTCATCCAATCAGTCGAACGAAAGTGTGCTGTTCTGCCTCCCGGTCGACCCTTTCACTTGACGGTGACTTCAGCGACAGTGACCAAGGCGGTAAGGTGAGTTATAGCTATTTGCTTTTAGCGCTATGCTTGCTGCTGTTGCTATTCTTTTTGATATTTCACCATTCGCAGCGGCGCGACCGGCTGGCGTGATGCGGACAGAATGGATGTGAGAGGTACTTGACATGTAATTGATGGTGCAAAAGTGCATGAAATGATATCATCGTCACCCGGTGCAGGGTTACGATCGATATCGTTCGGACATTTTGACCCCTCCGATTGACCATGGTGACCTTTCTGTTGACATTTTTCTCAGAACTATCGTTTTATTAAGCGAACGTGCAACCCGTCCCCCATCGTCACGTATTGTGTATGGAGATCCACATTTGTGTGTATGGAACGTCATACTTTCCGAAACATTTCCTCCTCCCTAAAGACGTGACGTACTGAAAGGATGAAAGAAAATCTCCTATGCCTTGGTTCAGCTCCAAACAAAAATTAAAATTTAATGTATGTATCGAATTAGCTAAATTGAAGAAAGCGGTTTCTTGCTAACCGAAAATATGTTCACTTCTATTGTTCTCTTATACTACGGCCCAAGGGCGAATATGGAGCCACCGAGTCATGGAGAGTTCCATGGTTGAGCGAAAATTTGGACCCGCTTCAGTTCCTCCCATCTCATTTCTCCACCAATCTCCAGCCATCCAAATTGTGAATACATAACAGAGCGAACATACCTACCTTCGTGATTTCCAACTTATTTGAATTATATCTCTAGTTCAACATTCCTTGGCTGATGTTGTTGCTGCTGCTGCTGCTACTATTGCTCCATACCTCTGAGAACCACCTCGCGATCTTGGCGATTTTGCTTTGATGAGGTTTCCACTGTCCCAGAAAAATGTTTTCGCATGAAAAGGAAACAAGCAAAGCGAGATTAATTGGGCTTTAATCGAGCACCGGATTCTCCCAAAACGTTCCTCCCGGAATAATAGTACACACACACATACACAAGTTTCGATCAGTTTGAAATTGGAAAAAAATGTGTACACTGTGTTCGGAGACCGGTGCCACTATAGACGGCGGTGGATAGCTTATGTAGCTGTTTGGAACTTCCGAAATCGTAATACGCGCTGACGTCAGCTGGTGTGATTGTCGTCGCTGTCGTCGTCGATGTCGTCAGTTGGGTCGGGAATTTCATTTCACGGTAAAGATTGGAAATTTAAACCCAACATAATTTTGTAAAGAAACTAACCCACGATGGGGACGGAAAGTGGTGAAAGGTCTCTTAGTTCGCATCAGGTGTGACCGCCGTTTATAGTGAAACGAGGTGAAATTGATGACTGTGTGTCTTTGATTTTTCGCATATACAAAAATAATGGTTTCAGTAATCCGAGCGGAGCTTGAATTTTCAAAGTTCTTTTATGTGATTGATTGATAATTATTTGCCAGTAAACTCTTCCTGTAGAGAAAAATGAAGCTAAAATCAGCTTCAAGGAAAATTTCAATCTCTCCACTTAAGTTGTTTTGAAAGCAATCCGTTACGAAGTTGAACAATCATGACCAAATTGCCATTATTGTGATTCATTGTTCAAATAGACTTTAATCCAAAAATATTTTTTAAGTGAAAGCTATTCACAATTTTGATCGATTAAATTGTAATTGTTCTCTAGTTATCATTACATTGGCTAACCTGGCACGTTTCACTGCAGATTGCCTTAGTAGATCATTTCTCATCATTAACCTGAGAAGGTAGGCCAGGCATGCCTGCTATGCAAACATATCTGTATTTATACAGTCATCATGTTTTGTTTGTTGCTATTTTGCTAAGAACTCTTAAGTATATTTTTGAAGATTCATTATACCTAAAAAGTACATTAAAAAAAGTTCCTTGAAATTAGAAAATTAGTGTACATCATTAATATTTTACAAATTCGCCATGTCTTCTTGTTATAATTGTCTGATCACTTTCAAAGATTCTCAGTTAATCAGAAAATATAATTTGGAGTAATGGTTTCTTCATTTTAAAGTTATCATCGCATTCCTCAATTTTTGAAGATGGAAAAAAAAAGTCGCAATCCTTTATTGTTCAATACTTTTTAATCTGGTATAAACTCGTGATTATTCAGTCTACCCGAGCAGAACATAAAAGCATATGAATACCTAATTTTGATCTTGATAACTGGCCTTGGTATTAAAGAGCTCAGATTAAGAGGTAAAATACCTAAGCAAAATACCTAAGAATTGCAAGCAAAATGTCTCTAGAATAACTAAACTTGATATTCCGGATACCTGGGTAAGGATCTGGTCACCTTAGAGGTATTATTTTGGTATTGTCTTACCTCAATTCGGTATTCGCATGACATTGTGGGAACAATTTGATGGTATTATCCTCAGGTATTTTACCTCTTAATCTGAGCTCATAAATACCAAGGCCAGTTATCAGGTTATTCGTTTCTGCTCGGGTTGAGTCACTTCCCGAGCAGGAACGAATAACTTGATAACAGGCCTTGGTATTCAAGAGCTCAGATTAAGAGGTAAAATACCTGAGGATAATACCATAAAATTGTTCCCACAATGTTATGCGAATACCAAATTGAGGTAATACAATTCCAAAATTGTACCTCTCAGGTTTTCCCAGGTATCAGAAATTACGAGTTTTGTTATTCGAGAGATGTTTTGCTTGCAATTCTTAGGTATTTTGTTTAGGTATTTTACCTCTTAATTTGAGCTCTTTACAGTGTGTCTCACAATAGGTGTCACCTTTTTTCAGTCTTGGTTTATTTCAGCTGGATAATTTTAACAGCGGAATTGATTATTCCTGTTTTGAGTGTATTCTTTTGACAGCTTATCGTTGAAGATACATAAGCGATTCCATTTGTTTATATTTATCAGCTACCATGGAAGCCATACGGGAAATTTGTAAAAGCTTAGACCGTGTCAGATATTCAATAGCCTTAAGCAGTTCGGAGTGTTAAGCGGAGCAGTAAGCGTTTTATTTTTCGTACCTTGAAAAGGTTCAAGGAAACTGGAAATGTCCATATTCAACACAAAGGAGGTGCCAGACTAACTGCCAGAACGAAGAAAAAGATCAAATGTGTGAGAAAGCGAATAAGACGTAATCCGGCCGTATTTGGCCGTAAATTGAGCGAACAATTTCAAATGTCCCCTTTTTCAATAAACAGGCTCCTCAGACATGATCTGGAATGCAAGTCGTACAAGAAACAAAGGGTTCACGGGTTGATGGAGCGTTAAAAGCAAGCCAGGATCCAAAGAAGCATAATCCTCCTTCAGGACAGTCTTAATCAACAAAATGATCGTGTGCATGGCAAAAGTCTTGCCAATATTCCAAGAGATAAACTAGCTGTAGGACGCTATCAGAATGTATCGAAAATCATGGTATGGGGTACCGTTTCACGAAAAGGAAAACTTCCTCTTCTTTTCATAGAACTTAACGTAAAAATCCAAACTGAATATTACATCGAGCAGGTTTTGAAAAACCATCTGCTTCCTCATGCTTCAACGCTGTATGGGAATACACCATATTATTTCCAACAGGACTCAGCCCCAGCTCACAAGGCAAAGAAGACACAAGCGTGGTGCGCGGAAAATTTGCCCGATTTCATCACAAGCGAAGAATGGCCTGCATCTTCACCGGATCTCAACCCACTTGACTACTTTGTTTGGGGTTATATGCTTCAACATATAGGCCCTACGAAAGGGCTTACTTTAGATCGATTCAAGAAACATTTGGTTGATATTTGGGACCAAATTCCTAAGGAAATCGTGCGTGCCAGCTGCTATGGGTTTACAAAGCGTTTGCGCAAAGTTATCAAGAAAAAGGGCGAGAGATTCAAATTGAATTAATATGGTTTATTTCTATAACATGTTACTTTCAAATGAAAAATAAATGCTATGAGTTGGTTGATTTGTTTTGCTGTAATCCCATTTTGTTTTAATGACACCTATTGTGAGACACCCTGTAATACCATGGCCAGTTATCAAGATCAAAATTAGGTATTTATTTGTTGTTGTCTCCTGCTCGGGTTAATATACGGATGCACTGTTTGTTGAACTGAAGCGCTCCTAGTGGTCAAATGTGAAATGTTTTCACAGTAGTTTGCTTTGAAATTATTCTTCACGGAGAGCGACCCCGGTGTAGTGGTTAGCATCCATACCTATCACGTCAAAGTCACGAGTTCGAATCTCACCCCCGGACAAGTGACGAAAATATCCAAATGGTATTTGAGTGACTACGACGGGAGATGATCCAGCCCAGGTCTGAAAATATCTCGATAATCAAGGAACTAAAAAAAAGATTCTTCACGATTCATTTTGTTTCTAAGAAGTTATATTTGATGGACGCCGCGAACCGAAATTAAATTTTGGACACCAACTTTGAAAACCCGACGTGGTCAGGTTCAAAAATCTGCGAAGTAGTTGAAACAGCCTAAATTGACCGTGTGCAGCATTCTCAAACATGTTCGTAAGCGGCATACTATCGATCGGCAGGATCTAGCAAGCGTCGTAGTGGAACTATGGATCGGAGGTTGCATTTGAAGGTGTTGAGGACGATTAGGGCAAACCCAGGACTGTCGGATTATGATATCGCCAAGCAATAGGATATTTTAAGGGTATGTGGATTACGAAGTTTTCGATGAAAAATGTAATAATATACCCGCATTCCATTTATTTTTTAATATTGACAAGTGTGACTATTGAAAAAACTATTTCAAAATATAATGATATAATAATGATTGCAAGACAACACACTTCTATTTCACCATGAAACACGCTACAAAAAAACAGACTATCTAAACTAACGAACCGACCATAGATTTCAAACATCAAAAACGTCAAAAAAGGCGTTGCATATTTCGACAGACCAGCTTGCTGTCACTTTGCATAAGTGTCACTTTGTGAACTTCATGCCAGTTTGTAAAAATAAAAATTATTAGATTTTTTTGGTTTAAAAATCGAGTAAAAATAGTTGAGATTTAAAAAAAATATTGTTGTGCTAGTAAAAACGCCCGTCATCGATAAAGATGGAAAAACAAGTTGAAATAAATGGAATAAAACAGTTGCTTCGATTGTCGCGGCACTTGTCGCTCGCACATACTTACATGGCTTCGTTAATACCATAAAACGCTTTGCGGATTAAGTTGCCTTTTCTGAATCATGCGGATTTCTCAATATATGATTGCAACAACTGCAATTGCATTTTTGCCACCATTTCAGCTTTTGCTTACATATTTATTAGAACACGTATTAAAAAAAAGTAAGTCACTAGTAAATTTTATCTAGGAAGTCTTGAGATTGTGGGATGTTAGAGAATTTCATACTAGAGAGTAATTATAAAAGTCCAAGGAAATCCTTGAAAAAACCTGTTTAAAATTTATAGAAAGAGCTAGTAAAATATCACAGACAGTTATTCAGCAAGTCCCCACTATTATCTCCAAGGCGATCTGAGGGAAGCTCATAAGAAGGTCGAAATGAACTATCAAGAATTGGAAGATCTATAAGGTAGGTCAAAGCTGCTGATGACGAAAATAAAAATAATTTGAAAGAATTTCACAGAGTTCGTTGATGGGATGAAAAGTTGATGCTATCACTTCCATTAGGATTTTGATAAGACTTAAGAGAAGCTTAAGAATGTCCAGAGATGTATTCCGAATAATTTAAAATAAACAAACTTGTGCACAGAAATCCATTGTACTTTCGAAAAAGAAAAATAGTTAAAATGAGTAGGAATCAGCAATGTTAACAGTCTTTTCGACTCACTTAGATTTATATGCAGATAATTTGTTTCAGAAACTGATTTTCAAAAAATGCAGCATGATGAAATGGTTGTCCTCAATCGATCGTGCCAATTTGTCTAACAAAACATTGCTCTTATTCAAACATCGAAGGCGTTAGGGCATATATTAGCGTAATATTTAAAAAACCTGAATTAATCCACCGATGGTGAGACTGAACCCTTCTTACACTTAACCATAATTACGAACTCAAATGTGGCCAATATGGTTCTAGATACATATTTTCATCAGAAATTCCATAAAGATTCAGGAATATTCGATATGTCATACATTGAGTTTATAAAATGAACTATTTGTCAATCCTGACCGTATTGTTTATCAATATGGTTAAAATATTGCCATTAGAAGTATTTAACAAGCTGTTTATGTTAGTTATATTAAAGCGGAAATTAAATAAATTACATAAGAAATTTCATACATTCAGTCCATAGAATGAATTATTAGACAATCCTAAGCGTCAATTTTGATTAGCGATATGGATTCAAGATGCTCAATAAGTACATGTTCGTTGAAAATTGTGTAGTTATAGTAAATTGAGACTTTGTGTAATTTTCGAATATACTCGTTGCTGTTCAAAACCGGACCACTCGAGCCAATCGATCCTGCTCTAATTCTTTAGAGTCGCATAGTGTGACTAGTGCGCTGTATGTGCTATACAACGCACCAGATGCGGAACAATAGAATGCAAGCGGCATCGATTGGGGTGAGTGGTCTTGTTCGGTTTTGAACTGCAACGAGTATATTTTCATCTCGCAATTATGTGCTCTCAGGTATTGTTTTGGTCATATCTCCATGAAGGATTATCCAATCATAATGAAATTTTGACCAGTTATTCGAAGATTTTATAAGTTTAATTTGGCGCTAACGAAACTAAAATCGGTACACAAATAGCTCAGTATGTAATCGGAGACTAAACTGTTTGATTACTATTATAATAGGCCGTCAAGTACTGTTTCGTTGATATCTTCGTAACGAAATGTCCGAATAAAAAAAAAATCAATAGCGTTCTATGGGAATGTTGTAGCTTTCATTTGCCGTCAACAGAACTGAAATCGGTTCACAAATGGCTGAGAAACCGATGTGACATTATTTGTACACACACACACACACACACACACACACACACACACACACACACACACACACACACACACACATACATACACACAGACATGTGCTCAGTTCGTCGAGCTGAGTCGAATGGTATATGACACTCGGCCCTCTGGGCCTCGGATAAAAAGTCGAATTTTCAAGCGATCTTAATACCCTTCTTTTGGTGTAAGAAGGGTAAAAAGAGAAGTTGTAGAAATATACTATGTTTCAAATATTCAATATATAAAATGAAGTATTAGACAATTTTTAACCGTCAGTTCTGACTATCTCATGCGTCATAAAACGTAACAGATGCGACACTATAGAATGCAAACAGGATCGATTAGTGCGAATTGTGTTTTCCGGTTTTGAACTGCAACGAATTATGTGCAATTATATGCTCTCAGGTATTGTTTTGGTCATATCTCCATGAAGGATTATCCAATCCTAATGAAATTTTGATCAACTATTTAAAAATTTTATAAGTTTAATTTGGCGCTAACAAAACTAAAATCGGTACACAAATAGCTCAGTATGTAATCGGAGACTACCACTGTTTGATTACTATTATAATAGGCCGTCAAGTACTGTTTCGTTGATATCTTCGTAACGAAATGTCCGAATAAAAAAAAAATCAATAGCGTTCTATGGGAATGTTGTAGCTTTCATTTGCCGTCAACAGAACTGAAATCGGTTCACAAATGGCTGAGAAACCGATGTGACATTATTTGTAACGCACACACACACACACACACACACACACACACACACACACACACACACACACACACACACATACATACACACAGACATGTGCTCAGTTCGTCGAGCTGAGTCGAATGGTATATGACACTCGGCCCTCTGGGCCTCGGATAAAAAGTCGAATTTTCAAGCGATCTTAATACCCTTCTTTTGGTGTAAGAAGGGTAAAAAGAGAAGTTGTAGAAATATACTATGTTTCAAATATTCAATATATAAAATGAAGTATTAGACAATTTTTAACCGTCAGTTCTGACTATCTCATGCGTCATAAAACGTAACAGATGCGACACTATAGAATGCAAACAGGATCGATTAGTGCGAATTGTGTTTTCCGGTTTTGAACTGCAACGAATTATGTGCAATTATATGCTCTCAGGTATTGTTTTGGTCATATCTCCATGAAGGATTATCCAATCCTAATGAAATTTTGATCAACTATTTAAAAATTTTATAAGTTTAATTTGGCGCTAACAAAACTAAAATCGGTACACAAATAGCTCAGTATGTAATCGGAGACTACCACTGTTTGATTACTATTATAATAGGCCGTCAAGTACTGTTTCGTTGATATCTTCGTAACGAAATGTCCGAATAAAAAAAAAATCAATAGCGTTCTATGGGAATGTTGTAGCTTTCATTTGCCGTCAACAGAACTGAAATCGGTTCACAAATGGCTGAGAAACCGATGTGACATTATTTGTAACGCACACACACACACACACACACACACACACACACACACACACACACACACACACACACACACACACACATACATACACACAGACATGTGCTCAGTTCGTCGAGCTGAGTCGAATGGTATATGACACTCGGCCCTCTGGGCCTCGGATAAAAAGTCGAATTTTCAAGCGATCTTAATACCCTTCTTTTGGTGTAAGAAGGGTAAAAAGTTTATGCCTTGATATAAACGTCCTACGACGTGGCAGCAAAATAAATGCGAAGAATATGTGATACTCTGACCAGAGCTTTAAAATCTCACATTCAATTCTCAAAATGCACCCTGACTGAAACAATATATTTTTCATCACATGCTGCCTCTAGCGAACATGAAGTTAACACAAATTTGCCTGCATGAATCTGTAGTGCAAGGTGAATCATCTGGTTTTTTGCTGCTTTACTTTCATCATTCATTCGTTCCAAAAAGCAGTGAATGTGAGTAAGCGCAAACAACTCATTCAATTTCAACGTTCTACCGTGAAGAAGAAAGAATAGTCCTTCATTTGAAGAATCGATGAAGTGACAAAACCAACGTATTTTGCTTGCACGTATTTGCAGCAACTTCTTGAATCGATCCTGCAAAATGCCTTTTCCCGATCTCGAACCACAAACACTGTAGCGATTTCGGCCATAGATCGTTTGCTACAGCTTCGTCTTTTGTATTTCCTTGTCTTCTACCATGTTCGGGTATAATTGAAAAAAAAAGTCCTGCAGCAGACAGATTCACTCACGAACCCGAAAATGAATGACTGGATACCAGAACATTCAGTCAAGCAATCAAAACTTCTTGACGCTTGAATAGCCAGATCAGTGCTTTGCTGTGGTGTGAATGAGTTGTGTAGAACACAGGGACAATGGAATGACTGAACACGGCAAAACAAGTCGACAAGCATGTGTTGTTTGACTGATAGAACGAAATTAAGATAGAGAAAATAGTGCACACTGAATATTTTTTTTACTCGTCGTTCACGACGGCAGTCAATTTTTTCGAGCTCTGACTCTGACTACTGGTCAAATTTTTGGTCTCACTCACCTCGGTAAGCTAAAAAATTTGACCTAGGGTACCTCCTTGAATTATGTCATGCAAAAAAGTGACTTTTTAATCGCCCAATCCTACCCCCCCCCCCTTCCCTCATGACACGTTTTTTATATGGACCTTCAAGTTTTTTTTTTTTTTTTTTTTGGATTGTCACGTTTTCCCAAACTACCTCCTCCCATTCCCCCTACTGCGTTACATTCTTAATGGACCTTTCCTGTGAGAATTTTCATAGCTTGAACTATGTTTTGATGAGTTGAACTTTGTATTTCGTAGACGTAAGTGTACAATGCTTTCTTTAATGTACATAACTGAATGATCATAGGTCCTCCCTTTGCTCAGTCGGCAAAGGCGCAGCTACAAAGCAATACAATACTGGAGGTGGACTGTGTCCGATTCCCGGTCTGGTCTAGGATTTTTTTGTTAAGGAAAATTTCTCGACTCCCTGGGCAGGCTCCCTGGAAAGCTCTCAATTAATAACTGTGGAAGTGCATTTAGAGCACTACTAAGTTGAGAGCAAGCAATAAGCGAATTGTGAAAGCAATAAGATTGAAATGCTAAAAGAAGAAGAAAACTCAATGATCATAGAACAAACAATTTCATGCCCGTTTTCCGTTGTTATATACCGGACTGACAATTTCAGTGATTCAACGTTACAAATGTCTGTGTGGTCGACAGTCTCCTGAAGTAGATTGGTGATTATCGGAATGTGGAGTTAACACACAGCCAACTGGTTCGGTTGGCATCCATACAGTAGAGAGAGAGAAAGAGACCAGTACCGTTCACTGGTCGGTCGATCAAACATTGCCGGGAAGTTAGAATTGAACAAACATCCAAACAAACACTCTTCGCTAGCGCTCACGTTTACGGCCATGAGCACACATCGGCAGCTTGTGGGATTCCACCGTTGGGCAGCCGGTTGCGGTCTGTGCGGGGTAGGGAATTCCGAATGGGGATTACATACAGCAGGCAAATCCTCCAAATCCACCTGGTGGTGTGGTGAACTGATCTGTGCATGTCCGAACCGTACCACGTCGATTAATCATTCCGATCTGGCGGAGGTGTTTCCGAAGCCAAGGACACTCAACCAAAAATGCTCCGCTTTACACACAAACGCTTTTCAATTGAATTCGCCACCATCGTTGTCGACGTCGCCGGCAGTCTGTCAGAGCATCATCGATTCGAATACGTGTCGGCTGCACACTCGAAGTAATTGATTCGATTTCTGCATTACATGTTACAACGCAACAGGAAACGGGAAAAATGCTCGTCAATTGCCTGTGCGTGTGGTGGCCAATTGTACGTGATGTGCGTGGGGCACGTATTGCGAACCAATCGGATGGAAACTGATGTGAACTTTGTATATTTCGGGAAATGAATTTGGGTCGCACAGTTGGTGGGATAAGTTTCTGCTGGTTTGTTGATTCGGACGAGGATGCAAAAGGTTCCTACTAATTTCACCCACGACTATTTCGCCAATTCATCTGAAAGATATTCTCTAGAAACTCAATTCAGATAAATCTAATAACCAGCAATGCGACAGCCTGCTGGGGATTTTTTTATGAGCCTTGCTAAAAACTGCGGCGAAAAACGTGACTTGGACATATTTTCAACACTTGTGGAAAGGCAACGTTCGAGAGCTAGCGTGGGAGGACGAAGGAAGTGCAAACCCGATAACGAAAAATCGATTCCTCCCCGACCTCTTGGGAGTAGTAGCCATGGGTGTCGACTTTGTAGGGGCTTGATTTTATGTCTGGAACCTTTCAAAAAGAGCTGCACTGGATGAATTTCCAATTCAAAATTTATCGCATATTAATTATATAAGAATAGTTCATTTCTCGATTGGATCGGGACCACACCTTTGTCGGCAGAGTGGAAAGGGTGACACTTCAGCCCCAGCTGCCATTAGTCAATATCATCCTGCTTTCCAGTCACACAAAGTGCATTTAGCGGGACATTTATTCGCACTCAGCTCTGGCTGGCTTGGAATTCTCCCATGGAAACCGAAAAGCAAAAGTATAGGAAAGGTGATGAGTGGCGCCTTCCATAGCCTTTTCAATGGATTTTCTAAATTGCGAAGCAACTTGTACCGGTATTTTAGAAAGATTAATCTTGACGTCGCTGGTGCTGTAGGGGGTGGTGGGTGTTCGTCTACCGCCAGGCTGGTTCGGAGTAATTTGGGAAGCTTAAGAATTCCATTCCGAAGTAAACCGGTCTAGCAAGGAATATCAAAATAGCGCACGAACAATTTAGCTCGAATTCCACGAGCACTGCCAACATCAGAAGTGACTTGCACAAGGCGAAGGCGTCGGCGGGAACGAAATTTTCAATTCTTGCCAACATCCTGTGTACGTGCGTACGCTTAAACATTCCGAATGGCTTCTGTGGACGGAATTGCTAAGATGACTTCGTGTAGAGTTTATTTTCTTTTCCTTTTTTTTATGAACCGCGCTTGAATGTCAGGGGGAAAGGACCGGCTTGATTGGCAGTATTCGATTAAAAGATCAAGTAGTGCCCTACCGGCAGAAAGCGGTGGGAGTTTTAGGGAAGATGGTGGTCAGAGACGGAAGAAGAGTTAATATTTTCCGGATTAAATTTGATCAGTGAAATTAATACGCTGTCGTTGGAGTTAGCTTGAGCCATCAGTATCAGCAAAGTAGACGCGTTCTGTTGAATTTACAGTTCAAAGCACGTTCCCTAGCGACTGGATTCAATTTGCCCCGGAGCAAAGTCCGGTAATTTAGTTTCGTTCCATGGAAGAAGATGCGCTAAACAACAGAACGTGAAGCGTAATTGGGAAAGGCTGAAGTTTGTGATACACATCATGTCGCTTTAGTCGTTGTTAGAATTGATTGAGCGTTTCATTAGAAAACAAGAGTTATTGAATTGTTTTTGTTCCTTCACCGGCTGCTAAGCAAACCCTTGTCCTTGTTTATCGGTCCCAAATGACACTGTGTTTTCTTTTTTCAACCTGGACAAATCAAACATTTCCAAGTACTTAATGCAGCTTTTGATATCCTCTTTTCCTGCATCTCATTGGTTATCGTCTACCATAAAGCTCTTCCCTAAAAGGCTATTGACTACCTTAGCCTTATAATTACGAACGATGAAATTAATTTTCATCCTTATCAGATTGTGCTCTCCTCGATAAGCCTTAATTTTTCCGAAACTGAAATTGCTTTTTCCCGTTAGCTATGACCGAAACCTCTTTCATCATAATAATCATCATCATCATCATCACCGAAATTCCGCACACCACTCAAAGAACCCAGCCCGAGCACGACAACACCAAAGTTGGATTTTTCCAAACAAATCTCGTTCCGGAAAATGGCTTTGCTTTTCTGTACATGCTAACGCCCAAGAACACGACGAGGCAGCACACCTGACGGACGGCTTACTTTTACTTGTCTACTTTGGCTTTAGCCTAACCTGTCTCGTTCGTTTGTTAGGGGACACACGGCTAAGAAATGTTTCCTGTCGTATATAAAGAATTCATAAGTCTCCTTTTCTGCCTTCTTTTTCGAAGTCGTTTTTGTTTCCGCGACACGACTTTCGCCGATCATCAGAATGTAAATGGCACATCAAACATCCAAAAATTGATTTGTTGTTTTTTTTTCTGAAATTGCATAAACTTTTCATATCAGATTGTGATAAATTGCATATTTTCCGACATTTCCTGCGGAGAAAACTTTCATCTACTTTCTACGGAGATCGCATTCGGTGATCTCTGAAAAGTTCGTGCCGCCCACCTGTTTTTTTTTTTCTTTCTTTTTGCACCGCTTCCACCTAAGCCTATGCACACCAAACATTAGGAAAATTGGCAAACAGCCCTCCGGAAATTGGGTGTTGTGTCAACAAAAGCACCGGTAAACGAGGTGCCGCCGCACTGCTGGTAGCTGTTGGTGACTGCCGGTGGCGCTGCGAATATTTTGGAAACTCCAAGCACCGGCTACAGCATGGGAGGAATTTATTACGGACTCAACTTTGTTGTTGCTCTGGTTGCGGTTGGTGAACTCGCCGCAACCTCTCAACTCTACCGGCCAGCTGCCTGCCGCCGTTGATGTTGTCGATGATGGTGGTGGTGATGATGATTACCGATGTTTGTTTGTGTTTATATGTTGGGAAAGTTTGAAACAATGTTGTGGTTTCCGCGTGATTCTGTTGATGGTTTTGCTATTGGAATATTTTTGCAAAGATATGGGAAGAAGCTGGAGGGGTTTTGTTAATCTATGTAATCAGGAGCGTGTTATATTATCGCGATGATAGCACATACGATCGAAGCGAGGAGAGAGATTACATTTAATTTAAATCCATGTCAAAACATTAATCATTAAAGTTCATTTTATTTAAAACGTGTCGAAATTTACTCGTCATAAGCAGTCCGTAGATAAAAATGTTTATATCAGTTTCCTGTTGGCAATGAAATTGAACAAGAATTGATATGTTCATTATAAGAAAACAGGACAAACAGAAATATAATGAATTATTCGATAGAGTTTGCCTTCTCATTTCTCATCCATATGTGCACCTGATGTACTGCACAAGCGAATCCAATTCGGGCTAAAAATAATGATCCCAACCGAATATTAGCAGTTGATTTCTAGAAATCAGTTTATAGTCTTTCAATCTAAATGCAGCAAGCTTCAACGTGAAATGAATCTCATTAAACTAATCTAGCTTATTTAAGCATGTGTGCATTCAAGTGCATTTAGTGCATTGTATTGAGAGCAAGCAAAGAGCTAATTGTGTGTCGTTCTATACAATTTTCAGATGTTCAAATGAAGGCATATTAATGATATATCTTGTTCCAACCCTTTGACCCTTTAAATTAAAGTTTCAGTAAGTCTTTCATAGTTGAAAGCTTCAGTTTCCCTATCAACAAAGCTCAAAGAAACATAATTCCTTCTATTCATACTACATGGGAAGCATCCATACTAAACAAATCTCAAAACTGAAGTACTTCTGCGAAGTACTTTGGAAGTATCCCAGAGCTATTCTGGAAGAAATTCATAGCAATCCTGGAAGATTCTCAAAACGTACTTGGAATCATCCCAAAATAACTCTGGGAGTATCTCAGAACAACTCCGGAAGCATCCCCGAAAAATTCTAAAAAATTGCCCGAACAATTCTGATAGCATTTCAGAACTACAGTTAAACAATTGTGAAAGTAACCAAAACAGAGACGAACCAGCTCAGGGCTGAAAGTCTCTATAATAAAGTAACAAAAAAAAAACCAAAACAATCCTGGAAGCATCCCATTTTCAACGAATCGAAGTACAATCCTGCAATTATTTGTAAACAATTCTTGCATCATCCCAGAACTTCCTTTGAACCACCCAACAACATTTATGAAAGAATCGCAAAATTATTCTGAAAGCATTCCAGAACAATTCGGGAAGTATTTCAGAACTACTCTGGTAGCATCAGAAATTTACTAGAAAATCATCCCAGAACTACTCTGAGTGCACTTTTTTGGAAGCATCACAGAGCAATTCTGGAAGTATTTATGAACAATTTTAGAAGTAATCCAGAATTACTCTGCAATCACAAAACAACGATAAAAGCATCCCGAAACAATTCTCAATGCATTTCAAAACTACTATGGAAGAATCCTAGAAATATACTCGATGCATTGAAGAACAATTCTGGAAGCATTCCAAAACTTCTATTAAACCGTTCCAAAATAATTCTATTAGTATACCAGAAATACTCTAGTAGCATCCCAGAACCACTCTTTATTGATTTCAGAACTGCTCTGAAAGCGTCCCCGAACTACTCTGGAAGTATTTTAGACAATTATGGATGCATTTCAGAACAACTCTGAAGGCATCCCCGTATAATTTTTGAAGCATTTCGAAACGATGGCTATGAAAGTATACTAGAATTACATTAGAAGCAAATCAGAACAATTTTGAAAGTATTCAAGAATAATCCTAGAAGTATCCCAAAGCAATTCTAGAATAATCCCAGAACTACTCAGGATGCATCCAAGAACCTTTCTGGAAGTATCACATAACTATTCTGAAAGCATTTCAAAACCACTCTGAAAGCATCCCGAAGAATTGTGGAAATATTTCCGATCTACTATGTAAGCATCCCAGCACAATTCTGGAAGTATTTCAGAACAATTTTGGTGGCATTTTAGAACTACTCTGGAATCATCACATAAAATACTCTAGTAGCATCTCAAAATCACCCCAGAGCTACTCTGAAAGTATCACCGAATTACTCTGGAAACACCCCAGAATAGTTCTCTAAGCATGACAGATTAATCTTGGAAGCGTTTTAGAGTGACTAGGACGTATCTTAGAATTACTCTGGAAGCACACCAGAACAATTCTGAAAGCATCCCAGATCAATCATGGGAGTATCCTAAAACAATTCTAGAATCATCCCAGAACTACTCTGGAAGCATCCAATATCATTTTTGGAAGCATCACAGAACTACTCTGAAAGCATTCCAGAACAATCTTGGAAACATTTAAGATCTACTATGTTAGCTTCCTAGAGCAACTCTGGAAGTATTTTAGAACAATTCTGGAAGTATTTCAAAACTTATTCTGGAATCATTCCATAAGCATTCTGAAAGCATTCCTGAGCTACTCAGGAAGCACCTCAAAAATGATTCCGGAAGCATTGCAGAAAAAATCTGGAAGCATTTCAGAACGACTATGGAAGAATCCTAGATTTACTTTGGGAGCATGCCAGAAAAATGCTGAAAGTATCCAAGAACAATCCTGGAAGTATTCCAAAACAATTATAAAATCAATCCACAACTAAAAACCATATGAGAACACATATGGAAGAATCGAAAAACTACTCTGAAAGCATTCCAGACTAATTGTGGAAATATTTCCGATCTACTACTCCCAGAACTACTCTAAAAGTATTTCAGAACAGTTTTGGAAGCATTTCAGAACTACTCTGGAATCATCACAGAAATACTCTGGTGGTTTTTCAGAATCCCTGTAAGCATCTCAGAACAGCAATTCTGGAAGTATTTAAGAACAACTTTAAAAGCATCCGAGAATTGCTTTGAAATAACAGAACTATGATAGAAGCATCCCAAAACAATCCTTGATGCTTTTCAGAAAAACTGTGGAAGAATCCCAGAACTACTCTGGATTTATTTAAGAAAAATTCTGGAAGCATTCCAAAACTACTCTGAAAACATTCCAAAACAACTCAGAACTTCAGAACTACTCTGGAATCAATCCCATAATCACTCCATAATCATTCCAGAGCTACTCTGAAAACGTTCCCGAGCAAATCTGGAAGCATTTCACAGCAATTATGGGTACATTTCAGAACTACTCTCAAATAATCACAGAAGTACTCTGCTGGCGTCCAGAACTACTCTGTATGCGTCACAGAATAATTCTTGAAGCACTGCAGAACAGTCTTGTAAGCATAGCTGAATGACTATGGAACTATCCTGGAAGCATACCAGAGAACAGTTCTGAAAGTATCCAAGAACAATCTTGGAAGTATCCCAAAACAATTCATCCCAGAATTATCCCAGAACTACTCTGTAAGTATTCCAGAACAATTCTAGAAATATTTCAGATCTACAATGTTAGCATCTCAGAACAACTTTGGAAGAATTTCAGAATTATTTCGGGAGCAGTGGGAAGCAAATACGCCCAGATGCGCTCTGGTGCGTCCCAGAATTACTCTGGGGTCATCCCATAGCTATTTTGAAAGCAACTCAGAATATTCTGAAGCATATCAGAATAATTTCTGAAACATTGCAGAACAAATCTGGATTTTTTGGAAAATTGCAGCACAATACTATGAAAGTTTCCTAGAATAGCTTTGAAAGTATACCAGAATATTTATGGAAGTATTGAAGATCAGAACCGGAAAATTTGTAAAAAAATAAATTAAGAATCATCCCCGAATTACTCTGTAAGCATCCAAGATCATTAATGGAAGCATCGCAAAACTAATCTGTAAGGATTACAGACAAATTCTGGAAGTATTCCAGAACAAGTCTGTGATCATTCCAGAACTACTCTAGTAGCATCCCAGAATTACTTCATTATCATCCCGGAACTAGAACTATCCTGATAGCATCCCAAAATATTCTTGAAAGCTTCGCAGAGCAATTCTGGTTGTAGTTGAGAACAACTTTAACATTAAGAACAACAGTAACGTTCCAGAATGGCTCTGGAAGCATCTCAAAATAATACTAGGTGCATTTGAGAACTGCTGTGGAATAATCCGAGCATTAGTCTGGAAGCATTCTTGTTCTACTCTGGGAGAATCACAGAATTACTTTAGAAGCATCCAGGGATATATATGGAATCATCACAGAACTAGCCTTGAAGTATTTCAGAGCATTCTGGAAGCATTCCCGAATAATTTTAGAATCATCCCAGAATAATTTAAGAGCCATCGAAAAATTACTCTGCAACCATCGTCAAATTACTCTAGATGCATCCTACAATCATTCATTTATTTTAAGCTACTCTGAGAACATCGCAGAACTACTCTGGAAGTATCCCAGAACTACTCTGGAAGCATCCCAAAACTACTCTGGAAACATCCCAGTACTACTCGCTAAGCATCTCAGAACAATTCTAGAATCTTCCCAGAGTTAAAATTTCTGAAGAATTTCAGAATAGTTCTGGAAGCATTTTACACTCTGGAAGCGACTCTGGAGGCGTTCAAGAACATTTCTGAAGGCACCTAACTATCATGGAACAGTCAAGGACGTTTCTAGAATCATCCCAGAATTACTCTGAAAGTATACCAGAACTACATTTGTAGGATCCCAAAACTATTCTTAAAGCATCACACAATAGTTTTTGGTTTTGGAAAGTTTTCAGAACATATTTTTGAAAACATCCTCCCAAAACATTATTAGTTCATTTATCTGGACGTCAATTAAGGTACACCGTAATATTGGGTAACATTTTCATGCTCGTGCTTCATAACCCGCAACTATCATAAACATCCGGTTTTGCGTTAAAAGCTGGAGTTCTCTAGAAATCTTTGCAGCTCTTTGGACCCTTCCAAAATAAGATGCTCTTATATCCTCCCACAAGAAATGTTAAGAACAAAATATACGGCTGAAACTTTATGTGATTTGGCTTCAACTAGCTGGAAATTCTCCAAAATTTGAGTATATATTGCTGGGATTGACAATTCGGCAAATCAACGACATCCATATGCTTTAAGTCGATGTTGTTGAGTTGTCAATCCCAACATATTATCAGAATTTGAGTAACTTCACTTTTAACGAAAAATTCGCATCAATTTTGAACTAAGACGAGCGGCAGGAAAGGAAAGATGTCTTCTCATGATTATTTTTCGATGCAAAATGGTAAACCACAACCAAATCGCTCAAATTAAATTCTCAAAAACCTCATACACTCAATGCAAGTACGGAGCTGGAGTACTTGCATGGAACCTCCAA
Organism: Aedes koreicus; assembly: GCA_024533555.2. Lineage (NCBI taxonomy): Eukaryota > Metazoa > Arthropoda > Insecta > Diptera > Culicidae > Aedes > Aedes koreicus. Next base: position 366,055 of record JAHHFK020003409.1, read on the forward strand.
TATTCACGCTTTTATCCGTGCCCCATAGCCACCACTCATCTGGTTTCACAAATCGCCACGATCGATCTTTGTTCTCATCGGTTTCATAAAGCTCGCACATGTTGTTTCCTGGCAAAAACCTACTAATTTCCCAAACCATTATTAAAACCATTCTCGTACTTCCCAAATACTCATAAAAGTGGAAATGCGCAAAAGCGCACTCATCCGTAAGCCACCACTTGTGATGCTGCAAAAAGGGAGTCGGACATAACCTTCCCCACCTTGCTCACCATCCTTTACTGCATCCAACTGACGCAAAAAAAAAAAAATAATTCAAAATCCTCCTGAAATGTTTCTGGTGGCACACTCAGTGGTGAAACGAAATCCTCCGTGAGTTGCAGCAGAGTGAGAGGGTCATAAATTTGGCGGTACCTACCCCAGTCAGTAATTGTTGTAGCACACTTGACACAAATGGCTGATATTCGCTTCCTGTGCTATCCGTAAAACAAAAAAAAATGAAGGTGGTGTGAGGGCGATCCGGTCATTGTGAATTTTGCAGACTTTTTGGTATTGTCCAGAGGCCAGCTAGCTCCCACCACAACTGGTCATGGCTCGTAAATGTGACGATGATTTACGCACTTCGAAATGAGAGTGTATGTGTTAGGCTTGAATCACAGGAAACTGTTTGTCACTAATTACAGCTTTAGGTTGAGGAAGTCCAACAGCACTCAGAACTTTAATTTCTGTGATTCTGATACTTGGTTCAAATCAAAAATATTGAACACAACCAATTTGAAAAAAAAAGTAGATATTTCCGCGGCATCCATTCGACAACTGAATTTGAAAACAAAATTTATTTGCCCTTAACACCATTCGATGCACCATTATCGTATTTTGTAGAAAGCTTACGGGCTAGTAGCGCATCACTGACCATTGGAAAAACCGGAGAGAAAAACAATTAAAATTAAAATCAAATAACTTTGCTGTCGTTTCGCGGACCAGTGAGCAAAAGTTGTGCAATAAACCAAACTAAATAAAACAAAAAAAAAAAAAGTATTCCGGAAAAAGTGATTCTGCCTGCTGGCCTTTATATATTTGGGTTAATCTATTTTCCAATTGTACGGGAATTTGAATTGTGACCATTATTTTTAACCATTTCTGTATTTTCTCTCTCACCTCATAACAGGGCAGCACGACAGCAGCGCCTCGGAGCGCCTACCCTGGAGCACCTCCACCCTCACAGGCCACACTAAAGGGTTCCCAGCGACCCGCTATGACTAGTCCAGCCGGCGGAATCCCCGGTGGCCCCTACAGAGGAACAGCAGGCTACGGCTACGCACCGACACAGCAGACGGCCTACCGGTACTCGGCCCCGCTGGCGGCGCAACCAGCGTATGCGACCTACACACCACACACCACTACCACGGTGAGTGCTAAGTTTGGATTAAACCCAATAGTTCGTTGTTTTTTTATTATTATTTGTTTAGGAAATTTTGATGAGAATTTGGTAGAAACAATGCTTTTCATACCAGCTCAATACGAACTATTTCTGAAAAGATTTACCGGGCAAATAATGCTTCCAACTCAAACTATGAGTTCGTGTTCCAGGAGTTCCAGGAACAGGGTGAAGAATTACATTGGTCTAATCGCCCATTGTTAGGGCATCGTGTAGCAACTGTCCATTTGAATTGTGTCCGGAGATTCGAAACAATGGGTCGGATGAAAAAAACACCAATGAAGGTTAAGTGCAAACTGATTTATTTCATACTGTCATCTGGGGTTACTTGCAACAGTTTTGAACATTAACGTGATGTAGATTTCAAAGTTACCATTCATCTCATAACGTAATTAACAGAATGTTGTATAGTGTTTAGCACTTCTGAACAGTGTGTTCAATACAAACTAAATAACATACGGAACCATAAAAAGTACCGGATAAATGGTGTTACTTGCAATACTTTTCTGATTTATCTAAATTTTTGAATTAAGGTTTTTGTTTAAAGCTTCAAATTGCCGTTTTCGAATATTTTGATTGTGTGAGCAGTAGTGAAAAGTTCAGAAAGAACGTCCATAGACACCTTGGCTTGTTTTTCTGAGCCGTTTATTTAGGACGTTTCCCAAATTTTACCCAAAATGACCATCCTCCCTGTCACGTTTTGTCACAATTTTTGGACCAAGGCAAACCCCCCCCCCACCCCCAGCTAAGTACGACATGTGACTGACAACCCCGTTTGTTTTTCGTACTTTGAAACGGTTCAAGGAAACTGGAAATGTCCATATTCAACACAAAGGAGGTGCCAGACGAACTGCCAGAACGAAGGAAAAGATCAGATGTGTGAGGGAGCGAATAAGACGTAATCCGGTCGTATCTGGCCGTAAATTGAGCAAACAACTTTAAATGTTCCCTGCTTCAATGAACAGGCTCTTCAGACATGATCTGGAATGCAAGCCGTACAAGAAAAAACGGGTTCACGGATTGACGGAGCGTCAAAAGCTATCCAGGGTCCAAAGAAGCAGAAATCTTTTGGTTCGGCACTGCGTGACTGCGAGATTTTATTTTCGGATGAAAAGCTCTTCCTCCTTCAGGACAGTCATAATCAACAAAATGATCGTGTGTATGGCAAAAGTCTTGCCAATTTTCCAAGAGATAAACTAGCTGTAGAACGCTATCAGAATGTATCGAAAATCATGGTATGGGGCACCGTTTCACGAAAAGAAAAACTTCCTCTTCTTTCCATAGAACCTAACGTAAAAATCAACACTGAATATTACATCGAGCAGGTTTTGAAAAACCATCTGCTTCCTCATGCTTCAACGCTGTATGGGAATACACCATATTGTTTCCAACAGGACTCAGCTCCAGCTCACAAGGCAAAGAAGACACAAGCGTGGTGCGCGGAAAATTTGCCCGATTTCATCACAAGCGAAGAGTGGCCTGCATCTTCACCGGATCTCAACCCACTTGACTACTTTGTTTGGGGTTATATGCTTTCAACATATAGGCCCTACGAAAGGGCTTACTTTAGATCGATTCAAGAAACATTTGGTTGATATTTGGGACCAAATTCCTCAGGAAATCGTGCGTGCCAGCTGCAATGGGTTTACAAAGCGTTTGCGCAAAGTTATCAAAGAAAAGGGCGAGAGATTCGAATTGAATTAATATGGTTTATTTCTATAATATTTATCTTTCAAATGAAAAATAAATACTATGATTTGGTTGATTTGTTTGGCTGTATTCCCATTTTGTTTTAGTGACACCTATTGTGAGACACCCTGTACTTTATTGTGTTCTGTCAGAATCACCTGGGATGCGAAATAGCGTCGACATAAGGTATAATCTGTCCTTCGAAGAATTTTTAAAAGATGAACAGAAAAGATCATATGGGAGTGACTTGAAACCAGATTAAACC